>CAOKZL010001612.1:0-443075 GCA_948472985.1 Iguana delicatissima
CTGAAAATTTACAGGGCTATATAAGTCAATGCTACCATTTTTACCCTACTTTTAAAAAACTCTTAGACTTAGTAAAGCAATGCCTTTTCAATTGTTGACTGTGTATATTCTTCGTAAGGATAATTCGAGAAAGTTCCTTCAATCCTGCATGTATTTTATGTTGGTATTTTTTTGTTTTAGTAACTCTCTTCTAAATGGATTCTAATTCTTCAGTCTGTTTTCTTTTGTCCAGGATTACAGGAGTGAAGAACTGTTGCCTAATTTGGAAAGTGCCAGCATTCCAGAATTCAAATAACTACACCACGAATTAGCAACATATCCGAAGAGGCTTCTGTTTTTATATATTATGTGAAGAATTTAGATCTTATAATGGTTTGCACAAAGGTCCCTGGGGAAAAAACAAAACAAAAAAATGAAATTGCTCTGTGTATATCTCTTGGAAATTAAAGACAATAGTCCTCCTTTGCAATAGTTAACAGATGTGATAATAAATATAATTGACTCTAGTTGTATGATTATACAAAAGAGCATGGATGCATTTCAGATGTTAGATATTGCTACTATAAATTTCATATTGACCTCTTACCATAATTTCTTTCCCATCAAGCACTAAAAACGGTCAGTCATTAATACTTTATATCTATCATGATAGATATAACTATAAAGATTTTACCCTTTGAACTCACTGTAGCAAATAACTTTCCAAGTCATTGACTTCATTTTATATTTAAAAAGTTATGAATATCATTATTTTCATTCTGCCATTATATTCTAATTAAAATTGTGCATAATGCTTTGGAAAAAAATGGGTCTTTTATAGGAAAAAAAACTGGGATAACTGATTTCTATGGCTTTGAAAGCTAAAATATATAATATACTAAACCAACTCTAATATTGCTTCTTGTGTTTTACTGTCACAGATTAAATTACAGCTTTTATGAATGATTAAATTTTAGTACATTTTCATTTTGGTTGTGTGTTTCTGTTCCAGGTTTCAGATTTGGTCTGGGGTTTTAATGGAAACGATGATTTTAAACTGTAGTAGTAAATACTACTAAGGTGTTTTGCACTACTCCCACTTACCTCAGTAACAGTTGTTTAAGAAAAGTTGCCAGTGAACAATGGCCAAAGAAGTCAATTGGTGGTTTTCAGGTGGTATTTTTCATAGTTTCTGTTGGGAGTGGCTGTGCATGATCTTGAGCTGAATAGAACAGATAGAAATGATAACAGATCAGGTTTCCTGAGCTAAATTTATAAGCAAAGAAGGTTATCTCGATAAAGATAGCCTTGTTAGAGAAATACAGTTATTAGCCAGATTCCTGTTGGGCAGTTACAAATGCATAGCCTAGCTACACCCTCATGACTGTTTTGTATTCACAATCCCTATGTAATTTAGGGGATTCGTGAGTGCGTGTGCGTGTGCGTGCGCACATGGGCGCGCCTTCAGTTCACTTGTTGACTTGTGGCAACCCCAGTTGCTTGATAGTTTTGCCAGCTCCTTCCTCTGAAATATAGCCTACAGCACTTGGTATTCATTTTTGGTCTCCCATCAAAGTACAGATCCTACTTAGCTTCCAAGAGATCATATGAGTTCCTGTGCCTTTAGGTTATTTAAGCCCAAAACATAGGGAGTGTGAAAGTTCCCCCAATCCCTGTTGACTGGGCAACAGACAGTGTGATCAGTGTGGAGTCTGTTCCCTTGTCAATCAGGAAGCAGCTGCCGGATGATCCCAGCCCCCCCCCCACAAGTGATCTCTGGCACAAGGGGGAATTGGAACAGGGGTCATGCTTCTGCATGTCATACTGCAGATCACTTACAGGGGAGACTGGGAAAATCAGTTAGCTGATTCCCAGTCAGTGGGAACAAACCCTCATCTATTGCAGGGGCTGCTGTCCAATATGTTGGCTTTGGGGGATTGGGACAGGGTTCACACGCCGTGCACAGCTTATGCATTTATAACATCCCAGCCATTAGGGCAATAACAGATCTAAAAGATACAATTAAATAATGGGTTGTAAGGATGAATGTAATTTTTTTTCAACTTATTTCTAGAAATGAGGATTAATCAGTACTCTGGTTTCCTTTATATAGTTAAACATATAACACAGCATATCTCAGAAAAATATCTAATCTCAGACTTGAAAAAGCAATATAAATGCAAAGGAGGTGTGTTCACTCTTTTCCATATTTGTATTTTTGCCTATACTACTTTTTCAGTGTAGGCTCCTGCATAATTGAAGGCTTGTGTGAAAGCTCCTTAGTGTTGTTCAATTAAAAAGAGTTTTCATTTGCCACCTAGTGGACATGAAGTATGGTAGGTTTTTCCCCCCACTCAAGATGTTCTTGTTCTGTTTTAACAAATTAAAATGTGCTCAGTTTTTAACTCATTTTGCTATTAGTGTTGATGTTGTATGAGGGTTACAGTTCTTAACCTGGGGACTGTAGTTGTTATTTAAACAAGTTCAGTGACAGCATTTTTCAGTTTTCTGCCGCACGGATTATAGCAATAGAGGTACATAGTTGCTGAAATTAATGTTATCCCTTCAGTAGCAGGTCCAGCAGACCTGTACTTGGAGAAGCACTTATCTATCTTGGAAGAGCATTGTTACTATTAACTAGCATGCATATCCTTCTCCTTTTTGTTTAAGTATCTGTATGCTTTGTCCCACTGAACTGAATTAGTGAGATAACTTAAGCAGGGTGTGTGTGACCCAAGTTTACCCATGGGTCCTCATGGCAGAGTGGGCACTTGGGCTCAGAACTTCCAGCCCCAAATTCAGCACTTTGTTCCAAAGCCACACTGGCTCTCCTTGCCTGAAGATGAGGAGTTGGCAGCCTTAGTTGCATGCAGTTGAGTATAACACAGCAAATAATGTTTTAGGTGGCAAAGCAGTTACACAAAATAATCAGATACAGCAAATTTTAAATTAAAAAAATATGGTTAATATCAGGCCACAGTACCATTCCAGGTACACTTCAGTTAACAGAGTAGATGTTTTCTTGGGCATTACTACTTTAACAGAAAATTTGATACCAAGGCAGAAGTAATATGGAAAGAAAAAGGATGGGTTAATACACCACAAAAAAAGAGAGAGAAAGAGAGAGCGAGAGAGCGCAGTTTATAACATTCTTCAGCAAACTTTTTATGTAGAACCAACAGTGTGGGTGTAAGAAATGACACAACCAATTCAGGTAAGCCTTGCATAATTAATCAAAAACCTTTTCAACCTTCTAGAGACCATTTGAAGGTTTCTTCCAAAATGTGTCCAAGGATGACTCTTTGTTTCACCAGCTTCCGCTTTTCTTATGAAACCAAACCTATACATCTGTTCTTTTCTGTATTAGCATGGTAGGGTAACTTGTGAAGCAGGCTTATCTGCATTCCCTCTTCTTCCTGTTTTGCTTCTCACTCATGCTCAGTAAGGAATTCTGGGGACAGCAGCTGCTTACTCTGCTAGTTGTAGGAAGGAACAGACAGAGTAGAATCAGTTAGATTGGAATCCTGCTTGTTTCCAGCTCAAGGTTTATTGTATTGTTTACTTGAAAACACACTGTTGAAACTCAACAATGAAAACTGATGTTTCTCCAGCCCTCCTTCACCGTCCTCCCGGTGCCAGTGCTGCTTGAAAAAAGTCCAGCTAGATAGAGGTAAGGAAGGAAAAGGGAGCTGGCCAGGCATAAGAAGGCTTTTTTAATAGAAGTGTGCAAATACTGTGAAACCAATAAAAGTGGGAAGGAATATATGGAAGATGGAGTGAATTTGTTTTCTGCTTCTCCAGAGAGTAGCAACCAAGCCAATGGATACAAATTACAAGAGGAAAAAAACTTGACTAACCATGAGGAAGAGCATTTTAGCTGAACATTTTAGGCTTGGGAGATACTGAGCTCACCTTTGTTGGAGGATTTTAAACAGAAGTTAGATGACCATCCATCAGGGAAACTAGGTGACTTCTGAAGTCACTTTCAACACTTCAATTCTTTTTTTCTGTGATTTCAGCTGTTGAAACAACTGTGAAGAAAAGGCAGGTTTTGCTTACCTCCGATCTTAATATATTTTCTTGCCAAGCAGACATACCGCAGCAATATAAACATATTGCATTCTTTCTTCTCTCCACCAGGTGGCACGTGAGGACTATTTTGTTTAGCTGTACTGTTCAAAAAGCCTCATTTGTGACAATGTATTAATGAGGTTTCTTTAAAAAAAATCTAGATTTTGGGGGGTACACAGAACTGATTTATTCAGCATGTTCCAGCATGGAGGTGAGGAGGAAGCAGCAACACAACCAAAAAAGGCAATGAAAGTGAGGAGGATAGAAGATGCAAAGCCTCAAAAGCAATGCAAGATCTACAGGCAATATTACATGTGCAGTGGGTCACTAAAACTTTCCTTGGAGCCCAAAAAATTTAGTTTTTTAAGAGTACTTCAATCAGGCGTGATCTCTTGAAACACCTGCATGCACCAGGTGGTAGCAAAGCAGTCTGCAACCTTTTAGGTCATGATATGTGACTTCAGCTCCTACCAGCCTCAGATAGCATAACCCGTGTTCAGGGGTGGTGGGTGTTGAAGTCCAACACTGTCTTGAGATCCATCTCCCGTTATTTTTTAATTCTAATTAATTTTACTAATTTTAAGTATTTCTAACCTGCCCGTTTGCAGTAAATTGCAAGTCAAGACCCAATAAAAACAATGCAGCATACCAAGTAATAGTCCACAATCAAGTATAAAAACAGTAATAGTACATAAAAACTGAGCTGTAATAAATGATGCCTCAAAGCTAAGGGAATGGCTAGATTTTTTAACTTGTGGTGAGATCAAGTACCAGGTGGGCCTTACATAAATGAAGTGCTACAGCTGAGAAGGGCTTCTCTCTCCATATAATGTCCAGCTCCTAATGAGCAAATCAAAACAAACCTCTTGATCATTCAGATAACCAGGCAGCATATACAGCAGGGATAAGGATCTGCGTGGCCTTCCAGATGATGATGAACTGTACATCCCTGCAGCCCAAGCCAATATAGTCAGCATGCTGGGTTCCAGCTGAACAACTACATCTGGAAGACTGCATGGATTTCACCCCTGTTGTACAAGGAGAGGCAGTTGCTTAAATACTGAAGGCTCAAAATATTTGAGGATTTGGGTGTCGTTACTAAAACCATGAACTCAGAAACTGGTAGCTTTTGAAGCCTGTGTTGATATCTATATATTCATTCTAAACAATGTAGTCACTGCATTCTGCTCCAGCTGCAGCTTCTGTATTGTGTGGGAATCGTGCATCTGTCCAGGTGTGCTTGACTACAAGTCCTAGTAGCCCTACCCACTACAGCCAACAATGGGGAATGCTAGGAATTGCAGTCCAGCAACTTTGGAAGGCCTGCATGATTCTTACCCCTTTATATGTCATCCTCAAGGGCAGCTCCAAATAGGGCATACTGCAGTAATCCAGGCAAGAAGTGACTTGTTAATAAACCACCATGGCCAGGTTAGTTCAACTGACGAATAATCATTGCTACTGGACCCACAGCAGCTGTCCAAAAGCAGTGAGCATGTAGTGACAATGAATCTAGGAGTATTTCAGGTTGTATTCCTATTCCTTCAGAGGAGGTTAATTACACAGCTCATGGACCTATACCCTCCATCTTGTCAGATTTCAGTTTGTTTATTTGCAATTGACAGCTGAAAATGCAACATAATTTCAACCAATACTTCTTGAAAGGCATGAGAAAATATTTTCAGTTACCTAAGGATGCAATATCAATACTTAATTTTGTTTATCACTTGAAGTATATTATTTCTAAAATGCCAGTAGATGGCACTTCAGTAATATTTAAGTTGGTTTCTTCTTTTGTGTTTTAAACACAGAGGATTAACCAGTTTGGAGGTAACATAGACATCCTTTCATTGGTGAGCTAACTAACATATGATTAAAAAACAACAACCTTTGGCTCTATTCAGACCACAGGAGAGAGAGTGTTCAGCTTTGATGACTTTGTGTTCAGGTGTGTTATGCTAAAATTTGAGGTACTTTTGTTCAGGCATGGTCTATCTAAGATCAGTGAGAGAGTGTTCTCCTGAAAGACTGAAGTCTTCCCTCACTGGTCTTTGAACATGGTCATTTCTGAGGGCAGATTTGTGTCAATTTATTGTTTTTGTATGAAAACATTCATTCTATGATCATTCTATGTAAAACGTAGCTGGGCATAGCTTGCAAATCAAGGTAAAAACGATACTGGAGGATGATAAAGTGTAGGGAACCCCTGATGTTGTGGACAGCATTTAGATCCTGCCATAGTGTTGCCAGAGTAGACATGAATATATAGTTGGCAATTTTTTTTTTAAATGAGATTCATTCTACCTCACATTAAAGAGTTTCACAGGAACTGATGTGACCTGAAGCACAACCTGTGTCATGGATGCCATTCTGTGTAATCCAGGTACTAGGGAAATCTTCTCCTGTCATCCCTCACCATTGGCCAGGTTGGTTTAAGCAGAGGGGAACTAGAGTCCAACAATATCAGGAGGGCAATAGATTCCCTAGTCATAGTATAATCAGATGCAGTCCTCTGAATTCCACTGCTTGATATGTGGTTCAAAACAAGTGGCCAGAATTTAAGGGAAATGAACATTTCCCATAATTAACATATTTTGCCTCTCACAGTATACTTTGCTCAGTGATATACATCTCCATAGCTAGACTTAAAAGATTAAGCCCATGTTTCCCTTTCAGTGACAAAACAAAGCACAGTAAATGTAAGATATATCAGGGGGACATGTTAAAACAGACAGGTGGCTTTCAGTATCTGAGAGAGAATATCTGTCCATGCTAAATATATTTTCAAGTTTGACGCACACAAAATATAAATACAACAAAGATTTGCATTGCTTTTCAGTCACAATAGGCTAATGTCCTTGGGCCAGGCTCAGAAAAAGTGAGCTATTTTCCAGAAACTTCCCAAAAAGCAGTTAACCTCAGATTATTTATTAGTATTTGATTTATAGTCTGCCTTTCTCATAAAACTAGAATCCAAGAAGCAGAAGCTATTCCGTGACCAATAATGGGAGCTTAGGGCCATAGAGAAACTCATCAAGTTGTACTATGTTCACCTTGCATTTGAAGCAGACCTTGGGAATTGTACTCTTTGGACTACAACTCCCAGAATTCCCTAGTCAGCAGCTGGAGGATTCTTGGAAGTATCATCCAAAGAAGTAACTTCAAACATCTGATATAAAGTGAATATTATAAGCCTGCTGTGAGTTCTGTCTCCAAGTCAGGAGAAAGAAATTGCCACAGCAGCACTTGTTTTCAGTCCCTATAATGCAGGGGTGGGTAGCTATGAAAGGGCAGAGCCCTTCAGGAGACTTTGTAGGGCAACCTACTCCCACTGCACTCACTCTCCTTAAAAAACCTACCCTTTTTGCTCCCAAGCATCTTCTGGTGAGTCAGGACATGAGGCCTTCTCCTGACACAGCCAATCATATCATTCGCCTGACACAGCCAATCATATAAGGTCTTCAGCTGACACAGACAAACAAACATGCAAACTTCAATTTTTATATAGAAGATAAAAAATAGAGAGAGAGTAAAGAATGGCTGCCCTTGGGGGCCACAAAAGAGTCCTGGGTGCCTCATGCAGCCCATAGACCACACTTTGCCCACCCCTACTAGAATGTAACAAGCTGTCAAGCTACATAGCAGAAGTTGCTAAGAATCTTTATTCCAGGAATGCTAAGGCCTAAAGTTGTACATAATGTCAGCAATGAAAATAGCCCTTTGTTGCCCACACCACAGATGAACACCAAGGCACCCTGAAGGAGTATGGCATTTGGAATGTATGACCCCATTCAGCATCAACACCTTCTCCTAGTGAAATCATTCTTTTTGTAAATAAATGCTGACCAAAAAAAAAAAATCTTCCCCTAGATCTTACTTCAGCCAGAAATCCCGTACGTGTAGTGTTCTGACATAGAAAGTCCCTGGTTTGAAGCTCAATTTATTCCTGAGGCTCCCCAAATGTCCTTGGGCATGAGACTGTTTTATCCTCGTGGGTGTCAGGTAAAGCACTTTGTATGGTGCCAGCTACAAAAATACTAAATGGGTTTGTTGGTCATAAATGTTAATGTATACATGGTTTGTGGCAGAGATGTCATTTTTAAACAATCCAGTGCCACACATCCTTTCTCCCCGCCACCCCCATTTCTCTGCTAGATTTATATTTTAAGGTTCCTACTACAAGGACAAGAAAGGACAGGGAACATTATTCTCCCACCCCCACCCCTGCCCACTCAACTTGAAACATTATTATGCTAATTTCCAGTCACACTAAAAGGCTTTAAGCAGGGACTTTAGGCTGTGATTGAGTGATTGATGAGTATTCTTCCGGGCTGAATTCCTGAAAGGATAACTAGAATAAGGAGATGAGTATATTTACAGGAGTGAAAACTGAGCAAACCTGTAATTTTAGGGGAGATGGGTTTCTGTATCTGCTTCTAGTCATTCAGCTTAGCAAGAACCATTGTGGTAGTAATAGGATTTCTCACATGAAAACACCAGCATTAGTTAATTCCTAACCTTAGTACTACGTGTTTTTATTCCTGATGCTCCATAGGGGCTGGTTAATGCATTAATAGAATCAGGTGGTAAAGTTTATTAATTATTTTATTCATTTAATTTATACTAAATCTTTCTCCCAGTATGGGACCCAATACAGCTAAATCAATTTGTAATGTAAAAGTCTGAAAAATAATTAAGTCAGCAACTCTATTAAAAACACTAACGTAAACCAATTTAAAAGCATTTAAAGCATAGCAATGAGGATAAGCATGCAACACCTCCTATTAAAGGACCCTTCTGCACCATCCAGTTGATAAACAAAACCTAAGTAAAGAGGTCTTTGCCTGTTAAAGGAAGGAAAGCAGAGAGTCGCCAGCATGGGACCCAAATTGATGACTCTTCAGCATAGCATATATATGCACTATCAGAGTTAACATTAAGCTTGCATTTTGCAATCACTATACTGAATACCAATGTGGTTCAACATATCTTCAATGGTCAATGGTCAACATATCTTCAGTGGTCAATCTTCAATGGCTGACAATCAATTGAGCAATGCATAGAGGCAATGCCTATACGCAATGTACATTTGCATGCTATTCTGCATATTTAACTGTGCTTATCGCATGCTCAGTGACCCCACATATGTGAGGCACATATGTGGGGCTGCTTATGCCTCCATCAGCTCGATACGACCATTGAGCTTTGCACAAAAAAATGGTTCTACATGCATAGTACAATTTTTGCCTGCCTATATCATCAACAGGATGTTGGCCACAATTCCCCATGGGTGCTTCTAACCTGAGAGCATCCACCAAGAAGGCCCTCTCATATGCCATCACCAAATGTGCTTGCAACAGTGGTGGGACCAAAAACAAAAACAAAAACAACCGCTCCCAAAAAAAATCTTAAAGGTTGGGCAGGCTTTTATAGGGATATAAGGTCATTCTGAACCATACATGATTGTAGATGCTTATATAACTTCCATTATTAAAAAGTTCCATGCATAGAAAGAGCCTTCTTACTGACATGCTAGGAGGATGTTTATGTGTCAGTAGCATGCAAGGAATGTTCACAATAGGAGGAAAACTGGTATGGATGATTCCTCCTCCATCTTGAAGTGCTATTGCACAAGAAATCTTTGACCAAAATTCTGATGAACATATAACTTGGTTCTTAAATTCATATCTTCTTAAAGATATTCCAGCATGTTATAAGATACTGGGCAATAGGCCTTGGAAGGAAATTAATTTCACAGCCTATAACTGTGCCTTCCTAGTATATATCTTGTATCTTTTCATGCACATACATATTAGTGGACCTGAGGGAATGCTCACATGGGCAGCCAGCTCTTTCTCTCTTCACCCAAATAGCAATGTGAAACTTAAATTTGGAAGGATTCCAGACTCTTCAAAAAGCAAGCAATGCAGTCACTTCCGTCCCTTCAGTAGTTCCCTCTGGCCCCCAGGATTTTAGACAAGAGTCTAAAACAACCCCCTGGCAACAGTAAATGTGTCTGAGCCAGAACAATTCATGACATCCAAAAGAAGGTAGCAAAATCATAGCAGCTGCAGGAAGCGATCTTTTGAATGTTCTGCTCGTATGCACAGCATGCATGGGAAAAAAAATAGAGCATTATTGTGTCATCAATGCCTCTTGGTACATTGTAGATATTTGCCTTTGCAGCTGTGACAGTTTTTTGTTTATTTATTTACTTTGCATCTATTTGCCAGACTGGTGAATTGATCATGCAAAGAATGAAAGCTAACTTAAGGTTTGTGCCAACTTCATCTTCACCTACAAATTCATCTTACATACGCACACGCGCGCACACACACACAAATGGGCTGTGAAGAAGGCATGGGACAATCCGCAGAAGCGTCCATGGACTCTCCTTTCTGGCTTCTGCACTCTTGTGGTGGTCCTCCAAAAGGGTGATCCTGAAGTAAGAAACTGTCTGTGGAGTCATGCTTATTTCAAACAAATACATTCACAGACTCTGAATGTTGTTTCTCGTTCAACAGCTGAGAGCACACAGGGGATTGGCGTGCAGAATGACCATAACTCATCCAGCTGCCCTTGGCTTAACTGATTTTATCTCAGAAGTGTAATGTGACTTCTTCCAACTTGTTCTAGCATTAATGGCTGTCTCCAACCTGACCCTTGCATGTGTTTGACCCCAAACCCCATCACCTGATGATGTGTGTTGTTGTCCAACATACCTGAAGGGTGCCAGACTGGAAGAGGCAATGATGAGACTATTTGTTTATCATTGGAGGATTTATGTACTACCTTTACTTTAAAAAAAATCCCAAGTAGCAGACAGAAAACTAAATTAAAACAAGTCATAATATCAAATAAAACTTTGTAAGCAGATTAAATTCATCCTCAATGCTTAGTGGCAGGTGTGTGTGTATGTGTATGTTTAGGGCATCTTTTGTGAAAGGAATTACAAAACCAGCCCTTAAAATAGAATGTTACATCTGGCTTCCAAGCACAAACACACACCTCATGCAGGTTCCAGGAAGTGGTGTAGACCTGCCAATTCTATGGGCCTTTTCGCCCTACACTGCTATAATGGTATTATTACACTTTCAACATCCTGAGGAATTTTGGGGCTTGTAGTTTACTGAGGCCCAAGAGTTCTCTGACTGAGAATTCTAAATGCTCCCGTCTAAACTGCAAACCAGCCCAAGAGCTCCTTAGCTGAGAATTCTACATGCCCCTTTCTAAATTGCAAACCCCAGGTTCTATAGGATGTTGAAAGTGAAATAATAGCACTATAACAGTGTAGTGTGGAAATGGCTTATCTTGGAGGGATTCAGAAAAGCTGTGTATGGATACAGTCTTCTAAGATAACAAAGGCTCAACCAGGCTTGGGCAATTTTGTTGTTGCTAATTATCATCAAGTCTGCTTTGACTTATGGTGCCCTGTGAATCAGAGACCTCAAAGAGCCCCAGGTATTAACAACAATCTTCAGGTCTTGCAAACTCAGCACCACAGTTTATTTGACTGAGTCAGTCAATCTGAAATGTGGTCTTACTCTTTTCCTGAGGCGTTCAAGTTTACTGAGCACCAACAGATTTTGTGATGTTTTAACTCATTACATTAATGAGGGGACATTTTGTCCAATCTTGTTATGTGTTATAATGTATTATAATGAAATATAATATTGTATTGTAAAAAAAAATTACCCAAGAAATATGGGAAATGTGATCTTGTTGTTGTCTCCCATAAAGTCAGGTCAATTTAGAGTTAAGTGATAATCATTTGCTTAAGTGATTACTTACCTTAAATACCAAAATAACTATTGGTACCTATCTTGACAACACCCAGTGTGGTGTAGTGGTTTGAGTTTTGGATTATGATTCTGAGAGTCCAGGTTCTATTCCCTGCTCAGCCATGGAAGCCCACTGGATGACCCTGGGCACATCACACACTCTCAGCCCCCAGAAAATCCCTTGATAGTTTCATCGTAGAGTCGCCATAAATTGGGAATGACTTGAAGGCACACAACAATAACAATAACAAACATCTTGACATGGATGGACAAGGGTGCCATTTGCTGTTCTGCTTCAGGCAGCAAAGTGTCTTGAACCAATCCTAGGTTCAGGCAGGACAATGGGGAGAAAAAGGATAAGCAACAAAACTCCCTGCTGATGGAGATTCAATCTGCCCCCTCTTTGGTATCTTTGCACTGGCATGTAAAGACCTATTTGTTGAAAGAGTCCTTCAGCCTTGGCTGGGCAGAGTGGAGTGATGTATAACTGGGCGTGCTGCTTTAATACAGTGCCTATTGTATTTTTAATTGTTTTAAATCTTAATACTTTAAAAATAGCATTTTAATAGAATGTAGTATTTAATACTTTTTAAAATTTTTGTACTTCTTATCATTTTAATTACTCTGTTTTAATTTATACTGTAAGCTACTTTGAATCCTATTATAGAGAAAAGCACGATATTAATGAATGAATAAATAAATCAAGGGGAGGAAAAGAGGGAATGCATTGGATATTGAACTGAGGAACATAGAAATGAGGCTGAAGTGAAGGTGTCACGCTGTAGATAATTCACAATCCACAAACTCCACTCTGAGGTAGACAGCAGTGTTTATTAGTAGCAAAGCAAGCCACATAGCACACCTCTTCTGAAGTTTCTGAGACTAAAGCATAAATGGAGTTCACAGGTTTGATACCTACACATACAAATTTTAGGCAAGCAAAGCTGAGATTGGAGATGATCATAAATTTAACATCACCCCATATCTTTAGACATTTCCAGACTTGCAGTTATTTACTCTTCTTTCAGACCTTTTCTTTAGACACTTCAGTTCCCAAACACTTTTTTGTACTTTCATTTTTGCCTGCTGTGATCTTCTCCCCATTCACCAGATAAATTGTAGCAGTGGGCTATAAAGCAATTAATCATTTGAGACAGTAGAATACACAAGCAACTTTAAACCGATACATTGTTGCAATCAACAGTTAGTACTTTGTGGTACTCTAAATGCTGGCATTGCTCCTATACTGACTACCATACACGATTTCAATACACATCCAGCAGATCCACTTAGGACAGGGGCTACACATCCTGACAGAAGGCTGGAATCAAGGGCAGCTGCACAGGTGCAGCTTGAGGAAAGTAAAATGAAAGCACTGACCTGCAATAAGAATTCCCCCCTCCCACCAATGAAATTTTCCTTCAGTCCCCAAATTTTTGGCATTGCAATAACTTCAAACTTTGGTTGAGCATTTATAAAAACAGGTTAAGCTTCCAAAGGAAAGAGGCAGGCAAAGTTTCCGAGGAAATATGCACACAGCAAATGTAAGAGTTTTCAGTATCTCACTCTCTGCAGTACTAGAAACATGGGGCCTGAAGGAAAAAAAAATCATAGTTGGGCAAAATTCTTATTTGGAGGAGCAGTGCCCTCATAGTTACACCCCTGGGCGGATGGAATAACCTGGCTGTATGTAAACTGAATTCTTTGTGCAGATAAGCTGTGTAACATTCAGATTTGTTTCTACCATAATGCTTCGTGTTCAGTCCTGGATTCTTGGAGACTCTTCCTTCTGACCATGTGCCAGACAGAAGGGATGGATGGATGTTGAGTAGGAATGAAGAACATTCTTTATTTTCATGTCTAAGGCCCCCTAAAGCTTTGATGTTAGGTCTGTTCTTTACACTGATTAAAATACAGACAAGCAAGATCACTGAACTATTTATATTAGCTAGTTAGTTAGCGGAGGCTTGCTCATGAGTGCTGAAAAAACAACAGATGCGTCTTTCAGGCTGGCAGTCTAAAGTGCTATTTGGATTAAAGCCAAAGCATTGCTGGCTGAGGACATCATGTGGTCTCAGAGGTATTCATATTTTTGTCAAAGGATGCTTTAGATAGGGTTTTTCATGCTAACCTGAGGGATGGACAGTGTGTTCCTTCCTACATCTTTGACTGTGATCCATTGAAAGCATTTTTTTGCCCACTGTTTATTTTCAAGGCTCAGTGGCTTCCTGTGTAATGTGTGGGTTGGTGATCTAACAAGATGAAAGAATTAGGACGGTATGGTATGGGAAAAAGGGGGAGAGAGAGAATATTCGTCTTGCAACACTATTCCTAAGCATTCCCTATAAGTAATGGAGCATCCTTCTGTGCTGAAGGCTCTTACTAGGATTTGTAATTTTTATCACTGCAAATTACTCCCATTAGCTATCTCTTACTGTACACCACCCCAAAAGTGTCTCCTTTGTTTCTGACTAGACCTAAGAGTTGTTGCTGTTTGAATAACCTACTGTTTGAATAACTGTCCCCTTTACTCTCTAGATAGCTTTTGCTCTGCTTCTGAAGAGCATACTTGGATGCCGTTATTCATAGACAAAGCTCAGAATAGCTGAACACAATAGAAACTTCTGCCTTCACATACAATTCATATAGATCAAGGGTAGAAAACTTGAGGCCTGAGTCTGGATGCAACTCCTTAAATCTTCCAATATAGCCCACAACCTCCTTCTATAAAGAGCTCTTATATCTGCATGAATAGTAGTCTCTCACTCTTGTTCTTTCCAGGAATTATGAGGTGCATAGAGGAGGAGACTAGTCACACCCTCCAACTGTCCTAATTTGGCAGACAGTGTCTCAATTAACCCTCTGAATTCCCACTATTTAATCTGCTTTTAAAATGTCCCATTTTCTCTGTCCTCCTCATGCTTTCTCCCTTTGTCTTCACTTTACTTCAGATTTTGCAAACTGAGTTCAAAGTGCAAAAGTAGTTTGCATTCAAATAACTCAGCAGTGGGAAAAGGAAAGGATAAGGCAGAATCTTGCCCTTCCAAGTAGATTTAGGCAAAAGCAAACTACCACAGTTTCTCTCAGCCAAAGTTCATTCCTCACCAATAACTTTTTACAATCTTGACCACACTTGTTGCTTGGCCACAGGTCCTGGTTTTCATCTGTGAAATGCTGTACAAATAGGTCTACAATATTTATGAACAGGCAATAACATTAAAACACCTCCTTCCTCTTGTCCCCCTGTAGAGTGACAGAAGCAGAAGCCACAGCTAAAGAAATCCATCACATCTGAAGCATCTTCTAGTCTCTCATCCATTGAGAAAATCCCTCAGACATAACAAATGGAAATTTCCCCCCAGGAGGCCAATTATTGTACCTAAGGCCCTTTTTGCAGCTTACCTTCTTGTGGCAGCATCCACTGGTGATCCTAGCAGCTGCTCTGCCAGGAAGGGAGCACAACGACAGTGTTCCCCTCTTCATGGGACCAGATCCCTGCAGAAAGGAGCACAATGGACACACCACTTCCTTCCACAGCACAGCCAGGTACTATCCCAGGCTGTGCCAGGGCAGGAAGTACCACCATTGCACTTCCTGCCTTCTACAGGACAATTAAGTGCAGGAGGGTGGCACAATTGCATGTCATTGACAGAAAAACCCATCAATAATTTAACCCATAATCGTGCTGTCTGGGGACAGGAGAAGGTTGGGATCATGACAATGTCATGCAGAGGTGTCGTTGTGGTCCCGTCTTTCTCCCGTCCTCACGGTGGGTTGGGAGGATGCTGTGGAAAGGGTCTCAGAAGCCCCTATGCAATTGCCTGCATGAATATAGCTCAGTTTAAAAACTGAATTAGCTTCTCTTGATTTTTTTTCCATGTCAGTTATGCAATTATTTCCATTTGCAAAGATCTAAAATGGACAAAGAAAGAAATATGCTGGCAGGATGACATTTCGGACAACCAATATTGAGAAAGTAATACAACCTTTGGGATTTTCAGCTGCAGTCATATTTCATGTTCCCCTTTCCTCCTGTCTGCAGATGATGATTTAAGAAAGGTAGCAACTGAACAGCACTGTATTGCTACAGATCCTGAATATCACAGAAGGTTTATAGAACTCCCGAGTTTGTGAGACAAAAAAGTTACTTTTTTACACTACAACTTCCAGAATCCCCTGGAGTTCTGGCAGTCCTCAATGTAACTTTTCCACATACTGGCAGAACACTTTACCTGGACAATTTCCATAGTTAATACTCATCTACCAGCTTGTAATACATTTTGCTATATAGCTTGGTATTTGCAGATTTCTCCTCTACCCTTCTATTTCCTAAAAAAATAAATGCTTTCTGACTGTTTGAAAAATATCCAACTATGTTAGTACTTTTTTGTCTGTGAAACTTCATGCAGTTCATTCTCCAGTCAGTTTTTAAAGTGAATGTTATCTAGACTGCTGATTTGCATCAATCAATTTTTAAATGTAATTGTTTAGTTACTGTTCCTTAGGAGTAGTTAATTGCCATTACAACTATTCTTTTTAAAAGCTACCCCACATGTTTTTTAAAATCCCAAAGCTTTTTTTTTTAAAAAAAGGTCTAAATGCTATAAACTACAGTAGAAAAAAAAATTATCCTTCTCAAGTTAGTTAAAAATATACCATTGATATAAAATAGACTGCTGTGGTACAAAACACAATCCTTCAATTACAAAATGGTAACTAAACAATTACACTGCAAAACTTATCCCTCATCATGTTATATGCATAATATAATTTAGTCATGCCTTAGTTATTGAAAAATAGCAATGGATTACTCCCATGCTCTGTGCCTTATAAATGACTCTGTAGCATTGCTGTTGTTGGTGCTGTGTACCTTCACGTTGTTTCCAGCTAATGGTGATCCTAAGGTGAATGCAGTTTGCCTTTGCCTTCTTCTGAGGCTGAGACTTGCTCAGTGGTTTTCCATGGTTTTCAAACCCTGGTCTCCAGAGTCATGGGTCAATGCTCTTGCATTAACAGTTATGAAATGTTCACATAAAGTTTGAAATCTCTCTCACCATGGTAGATTTTTAGCTGATGTGATCACAGCAATCAGTGCTGAGAGTCGTATAGAGTTAAATTACCAACATGAATGTTCCCTCTCAGGCAGCTTTAGAACCCTTTTATAATGTGTGAAAGGGCCAGTCCAGTCAATGACATTTCACTGGAGAATTTCTTCTTCGCTGAAGAGTCAGAAAGATGTCAGCATTTTTGTCCTGTATCCATGTAAGGCTCAGCTGGACTTGAGATCCTGATGCCTATTTTTCAAACTTGAATCCAGATTAATTTCTTGGTATCTTGAACAGAATACTAAAACTCATTGCAAGCAATGAGAAACAAAGTGGATCCTATTCAGTTGTTTAATACCAATGATACTTTTCAAGGGCTGAATGAAATTATTATAGCATCAGAACAAAGTGTCACATAGGTGCTACTCTGACTCACTCACACATTTCCCAGTGCTGTTTAATTCAGTGGGTTGACTTCTGAGTTTTCTTCCATTAAACAGAAGAGTTCAGAACCAGTCCTAACACTTGGAAGGGTGAAGCAGTCACCTTCCTTGAAAATGCCTTATCTAATCCTAAAAGGCATTATCATCCCTATCTGCTTCAAAGGCAGATTCAAAGTAATCATCAGCTTGATTTTTACGATGTTGTACATGATATAATACACTGAAGTGAGTATTACATACTTTGGGCTACTTTTTACACTAATGTCCTTTTTTTTTAATGTAAGCCAAACATTACTGACTAGGGTCAAGGACTATCTTAACAAAAGAAAGAGAATGATGTAATCTAATCCTTTCATTAGTTATTAGTCATTTTCCTTTGATTCCTTTAATTGATCAGCCTTATGTGCTCTTTTACTGCCAACTTCCATTCCCATGCAAAAAGCAAGAGCAAAGTAATACCACATCCTGCAACTGTTTGGCAGTGATAGTCCTGAATAATCTTCTGACATCTCGTTTTTCCAACTACTTTTAAAATGTCCCAGTTTCTCTCTCCTTTTCCCACTTTGTCCCTGACTTACTTCAATTGCTGCAATCTGAGTTCAAAGTGAAAAAGTTGTTTTGCACTAAATTAACTCAGCGGGGGGACAGGAAAAGGGAGGCTAGAATCTTGCCCTTCCCTGTAGTCTAAGGAAAAGCAAACTGCTCCCTTGTGTATTCTTCCTCATTAATCATAGAATCATAGAATTGGAAGACACCCCAGGGGCCATCGAGTCCAACCCCCTGCTATGCAGGAACACACATCAAAGCATTCCCAACAGATGGCCATCCAGCTTCTGCTTAAAAACCTCCAAAGAAGAAGACTCAACCACGCTCCGAGGCAGCATATTCCACTGCCACACAGCTCTGCCCATCAGGAAGTTCTTCCTGAGGTTCAGGTGGAATCTCCTTTCCTGCAGCTTGAATCATTGCTTCTTGTCCTAGTCTCTGGAGCAGTGGAAAACAAGCCCACTCCCTCCTTGACATGACATTCCTTCAAATATTTAAACATGGCTATTATGTCCCCTCTTAACCTTCTCTTCTGCAGACTAGACATACCCAGCTCTCTAAACCATTCCTCATAGGCCATGGCTTCCAGACCCTTTACCATTTTGGTCGCCCTCCTCTGGACACGTTCCAGCTTGTGGATATCCTTCTTGAATTGAGGTGCCCAGAACTGGACACAGTATTCCAAATAATGTCTAACCAATGCAGAATAGAGTGGTACAATTACCTCCCTTGATCTAGACACCATATTCCTATTGATGCAACCAAGAATCACATTGGCTTTCTTGGCTGCCTCATCACACTGCTGCCTCATGTTCAGCTTGTGATCTACCAAGACTCGTAGATCCCTTTCACACATACTGCTATCCAGCCACGTGTCCCCCATCCTATATTTGTGCCTTCCATTTTTTCTGCCTAAGTGCAGGACCTTACATTTCTCTGTGCTAAAATTCATTTTGTTAGCTTTGGCCCAGCTCTCCAATCCCCAATCTCATTAATAACTTTTGTTATCTTGGCCACACTCTGATGCTGCTTGGTTACACATTTCCCAGTTTTCATCCGTAAAATGTTGGAGGGTATGGACTTTCTGTGGATTTTCTCATCAAAGCCCAACTGCTCTGACACAAGAAACCAGTGCCTGGCTCCTCAGAAGTAAATTCTGTTGTGTTCCAAATTTCCAAATAAAGGAGAATTACACTGTATAGGATTGCGCTGTAAAAATTCCTACCCAATGTATGCACATTTCCCTTCTAGCAACTGCTTACAATAGATTTAATTCTTTTCCTGCCTACTTCTTTATTACAAGCTGCACTGAAGCAAGGATGTGATGATGAGGAAATGTTTCTGACTAGGGGCACAAGGCTTTGAGGGTTTCCCCATGTGTCCTTGCTGATGTGAAGATCAAAGTAATTACTTACACTGCCAAAATGAAATTCACACAAGGGCCTTATTAAATCTTTTAAGTCTGTTCTGTGTTACAACATGAACAGAGAATTCTGACAATATCCCAGCATTTTTGCTAACATTTCTTAAGACGAAAAATCAGCTAGTGAGATAGGAAGGGCCATTGGTATGTTAGTACAATCATATATCCCATTGTACTGCAGATACATTAATTTTCTCCTTGTTACTAAAAACAATGATAACGTGAAATGTGAAAGGATCAGAAGTATAGGAAGCCTTGCTAGTTCCCCAGGAGACCTCGCAGAGCCACACCTCCTGATTTTTATTTTTTTTGCCCCATAATACTCTCTAATAGCCTCTAGGGGGCATGGGGCATTTTCAACATTGTTTACAACACTTGGGCCATTTTAGGCCCAGTAAAGGCCTTTTTGTCACAGGAAATGATCTGAGGGTCACTTCCTGATTTTATAAAAGGTCCAAACAATATGCTCTCCTGCCCTGTAGAGGCCATTTGGGGGAGTCAAAAAATTCATCCCTAAGATGCTTTGGGATGCTCCTTTGCTCACCCTTGATCTAGCTGAATTCTTTGTTATCAGAAGTCAAAAAGAATCTGTTGTGAAACTAGAGCTTCAATTTCTGCAGGATAAACCAGAAAAAAAGAATCTGTTACCATGCGGAAGATGGGCATGGCCTTTTTAGCAGAAGTGGGTAAACCCCTGCCACAGCTTCAAAATGTTACTTTTTTGGACTATAGCTTCCAGAATGCCTGAGTCACTATGGCCTATGGTCATTCTGGCTGTGGAATCTTGGGAGCTGCAGCCTCTAAAAGTGTGTATTCCAAGCTCTGACTTTAGCCATACAGTTGTTGCTAGACTCCAACATCCATCAGTACTAATCACCATACCCCATACTGAGAAGTAATTTTATGTTGCAGTCCAAATTTGGAGGTGCCACAAGTTGCCCACTCTTGCAGTGGATCCAAGGGCCAATTTTCTGCACCTGGGATTCTCTGATAACTGTGTGGACTAGAAAACTAGAAGTGTCTTGAAGACTACCACTTGTTTTGAAAAATGAGAATTGTTCAATGCCAAACAGTGCAGTTAGCAGGGTCTACAGCCAACTTAAAAAGTGAATTGCTGGTCCTTCTTCTTTCTTTATTCATTAAAGCCCTCCTTTCTTCCAGCACAATACCCAAGGCAACATACGATACAGTTCAAAACCTAGTAATAAAAAATGTTTTTAAAAACTATTAAATAATTAAAACTATTAAACTATTGAAAATTCTGCAGTGTGCAATGATGTACTATGGGCAAAATATACCATACATGTACAGATGCAGAGGTCACTTATCATCTACCACATCTTGTTGTATTTGTTATGTCAGACTGCTTTTTCCACTTCCAGTTATTCTCTCTTCTCTTCCCACTTCCCCCCTCCATTTCTAGCTTACTTCAGTTGCTCCGAACAGAATTTAAAGTCCAAAAGTGGTTTGTGCTCAATTTACTTGGGCGGCAGGAGGACAAGAGGGGGCAGAATCTTTCCCTTCCCTGTATGCTCAGGCAAATGGAAACTGCTGTAGTCTCTCCCAGCTTGTGTCTTCTTCCTCATTAACAGTGATGTAGACTCAAGTCGATAGACTCGGATTCAAATCAGACTTAAGTCACTTCAGTGACTCAACTCAAATTTGACTCAGCAAAAATTATCCTCTGACTCGACTGGACTTGAGACTTGTATATTTTTAGTGACTGACTTGCTGCCCTTGGTTCAGTAACATAACACGTTCATCCAGAAACCTTACAACTTAGGCCCTTTTTGCATGGCATTTGTCATGCGAAAGGGCCTCCAGAGTGTCGTGCGATTGCAAGGAGTGTTTCAGATGACATCCTTGCAATCGTGCAATGCTGCTGGGGGCGACAGGCACCGATCGTGCACTATATCATTTTCGACTTTTAGCCGAAAATGGTGCGTGATCGCGCATCACTCTAGGGCCCTGCGTGCACTTACTGTCCATACCAGAGCCCTGGAGCTGCAGCCCTTGTCCTTCCTCCCCAAATACCCGGCTGCGCTGCAGAAGGAAGAGGTAGAGCTATCATGTTGCCTGCCGGCCAGCCGGCAACTCCTACGGAGACAAAGCAACGGGGACTTGAGAACCTCATGGAAGAGGCTGCTTACATGATCCCCATGCGACTGCGCTGGACAGAGGTAAGGTGCGAAAAGGGCCTCACTGGTCACATGACAATCTGACTCAAGCCCAAAGTGTGGACACATTTCTTAGAGGGAACAACAAATGGGTTAGGCAATGGATTTGAGGTGGGGTTGAGTCCACTCAGTAGCCTGTCCCTGCTACATATAGGAGGAGCTTCCTAAAACTTTTCCTAAAAGCAGAAGGCAAACCTCATGCCCAGAGTGCAGGGTGTGTATTTCAGGGGGAACAAAAAATGTGTTAAGCAGTGGGCTTGAGAAGGAAAGATCCTTCCTTCTAAAGCTCTTGAAGCTTCAGTAATGGGGAGAAAGAAGGATCCTATTCCCCACTTCTGAAAAAGCCTCCAGCTTTGCAAATGGGAAGTAAGAAGGATCCCCACTTCTGAAGCTGGAGATGGCAAAATCACAAAACTAGAGGACCAACTCTACAGTAGAGTCTCAGTTATCTGACCTAAATGGGTGGGCGGAGGGTCGGATAACCGAAAGGGTCAGATTACACGGAGGCCCATGCCGGCCGCCATTTTGGGGGCGTGTCGGGGCGGGCCTGGGGCGTGTCGGGGCATGTCTGGGGCGCAGAAATGCCTACAGCCACGCCCCCAGGCAGCCGCGGCGTCGGTTAATCCAGAGGGCTGGATAACCGCAGGTCGGATAACCGAGACTCTACTGTACTTAAATTGTTAAAGATGACTTTTGACTCTATCCAGAAATTCTGGAATACAGGTTGGGGTATAAAGTTGGCTTCTAGACTTGAAACTTGACTCAAGACTTGACCTAAAAGTATCTTGCAAGGACTTGAGATTCGAGGTAGAGACTTGAGATTTGACTTGAGACTTTAAAAGACTTAAATACATCACTGCTCATTAATATCTTGTCTTGTCTTGGCCACTCTCCGAGTTTGCCTGGCCTTGTGTGTCCCAGTTGCCATCTGAGAAATATTGGAGGATATGTATTCTACATCCACTTACATGAGAGTAAGCTTCATAGAACACATGGAGGGCACTTCTAAATACCTATTATGCTCAGATGTACTTAAGGATGACTGACAGTGAATAGGAAAACAACATGCCTTGTATCTGCAAGGAGGCAGAATTAATAATGGTACACATGAGAAAAAAAGATTTGACAGACTTAAAAGCACTCCCAAGTACAAAAAAAATAAAAATAAAAAAAAGTGGGTGACTTAAAGGCACAGCCAAGTACAAAAAAAAGGGGGGCACTAACAGGAATCCTCCCCCATTTCCCAGTAATAAACCAATGCCATGGAATAGTGTCCTCAAAGGAGAAAAAAAAAACACACTATACTTTAACACCCTCCAATTATTGCCCTACAATTCCACTTTAATTGCCATTGGCACCTCCTTTGGAATCCTGGAGTTTGCAGTTGGGTGAAGAACTAGAGCTATCTAGCTGAGAATTCTCCCCAACTAAAGTGCAAATCTCAGGATTCCATAGGATGAAACCATGGCATTTAAAGTGAAATGAAAGTGCTATAAATATGTATTGTGGAATGGTTTAGATGGAAGGAATAATGGGATTAACAGAGTATCTGACCAAGGCAGGGGATAAAAACTAGTTGGACTAGGGGAAAGAACAGACTGACTATCAATGACAAGAGAGGAAGGAGCATAGAGGGAACTAAAAGGTTAGAAGAATCATCTACACAAGATATTCATTCATTCATTCATTCATACAGAGAAGCTATTTTAAAATGTCTCTTGGGACATAAGTTACTGCTGCTTTTAGACATCAGTGGAGAAATCAAAGATTTTAAAGTAGCCAAGTCTGGCCCCAGTGCTCTGAGAATATCCATAACCTGGAATTTTTTTTTTTTTTTTTAAAAACACCAATTAACAAAATGGAAAAATTCTTGAGTGGAAGCACTCAGCATAAGACAGTTTTGCGTATTTGCTCTAAGAGAATCCAGGATACCCAGATTTCAATCCATTTAATTCCTTTGGGGATCTTTAGGCCTGAAATACCGTATTTTCCAGCGTATAAGACGACTTTTTAACCCAAGAAAAACTTCTCAAAAGTTGGGGGTCGTCTTATACGCCGGGTGTCATCTTTGCGGTCGCCGCATACAGTGGGGGCAGCTCAAAAATGGCCGCGGCCGCATCCCCACCGTATGCAGCCACCGTATGAAACCACCCAGGGTGGTGCTGTGCACTTACCTGAAGATGCGGGGGGGGGAGAGGCTTGTTGCGCTCGCCGCTCTTCCCCTCGCGTGAGCGCTGGTCGCGCTGCCTCCCCGCTTCCACCCCCCACCCCCGCCTACAGCTCCCAGGCCAGGGAGCGCTGAGGCGGGGGGGAGCGGCGGCGTTTTGGGCGAGGCTCCTCGCGCTCGCCGCTCTTCCCCCTCTCGCGAGCGCCGGTCGCGCTGCCTCCCCGCTTCCACCCCCCACCCCGCCTACAGCTCCCAGGCCAGGGAGCGCTGAGGCGGGGGGGAGTGGCGGTGTTTTGGGCGAGGACGGAGGTGGTGAAGAGTCCGGCCAAGTTGGCAGAGAGAGGGGAAAGGAGGGCTTCCCTCCAGGCCGGTGGGTCAGGTGGAGGGCAAGGGCCGGCGCCGGCCTCCCCCGCCCTCCTCCCGTCTGGGCACCCGCCCCCCAGCCCCAAAGAGCCGGGCGCGGGGTGCTGCCCTCTTCCCTCTTCTCCTCTGCTTCCCTTGGTGGAAGCAGCTGCGGCGGCTCCGGCAAACATTTTGTTTCCTTCCCAGCCCCAGCGGAGGAGGCCAACGAGGGGAAAGCGGGCGAGAGCCGAGGAGGGCGTTGGAAGAGGGGTAGTCTTATACGGCGAGTATATCCCAAACTCTATATTTTAACTGGAAAAGTTGGGGGTCGTCTTATACGCCCAGTCGTCTTATACGCCGGAAAATACGGTACTATTCCTTCTCTGCAGGGGTTAAACTCTCTTGCACTCAGTGGGACTTTCCTCCAATTACACAGGTTTGGGATTGCATTATAAGCCACTCAGAAGGTTGTTAACATGAAGCCCTCCTTCTTCCTTTTAGTGCAAGGGTGGACAAAAGTGCAGCCTTCCTAATACTATTGGGCAGTAACTCCCAGCATTCCTTACTATAGATGTTGAAAGTGGAATGATAGTGCTATAACAGTCTAGTGCGGAAATGGCCTAAAAGTTCCATGTTTGCAAGATGAGGGACATTTCACACTGCACAATTACAACATTATGATTTAGGAAGAAGTTTTTGACTGTAAGAGTTGTTCAACAGTGGAATAGATTGCCTCAGAGTTGTTGGGTCCTCCACCTTTGGATATTTTTAAACAGAAGTTGGATGGGCATCATTCAGGAGTTCTTTACCTGTGTATTCCTGCATGGCTAGGGGTTTGATTAGACAGCTCTTGGGGTCTCTTCCAACTCTGTGATTCTGTGGTTTCTCTTTAACTGCCATGGATGCATTCTGTGGAATCCTGGAATCTGCAGTTTAGGGAGGGGCATTTAGAATTCTCACCCAGAAGGCTCTTATGCCACACCAAGCTACAAACGCCAGGATTCCACAGTGTGTAGCTATGGCAGTTAAGAGTGGCATAATAGTGCTATAATTGTATAATATGAAAAGACCCCTGAATGCAATGCTTATGACAACCCTGCCAGGCTGAAGCGTTGCAAGGAAATCAGTTTGGGTGGCAGGCAGCCCTGACATGGCATTCTGGCCTTGGCAGGGCTCTAGTCATTGTGTGCCTGATGAACAACATACTCAGCATCACAACACCCAACCACTCCTTCCCACTACAGCAGCTGAAACAGCAACCACAAAGGATAACTTCACGGGCAGACAGTAGAGCACTTGTAACCTGAGCATATAGCCTGTATTGTGGGTCTGACAGCCAGATGGCATCCTCCCACACTGGGACATTTTTGGCCAGGGTGCCATTTTGCATCTACAGGGGAAATTAATAAAAATGGGAATTGGCTGAGGTTTCAGGGCAATCTGGGCCTTACTGTCTTTAATGGCTTCAGTGTGCAGAAGGGCATGGATTCCAAGATGGTGAAAAGGCTTAGTGTCCAAGGCTGACTAATTTTACTGTTTGAGGAAAAGGACAAGAAGGCCTCTACTCTTAGAGCTTGGAAATAACTAGTTACACTAAATTAGTTGCTTCTAATTAATTCAGGTACACTCTGAGTGACACTTCACATTACATTACAAAAGGTGCTACACCCATATCTTTTTATTCACTTTCTTTGTTATGGAAGAGGGGAGGGAATCATTGTGTGATGGAAATAGAATATCATCTAGTTCATTTTTCGTTTCATTTCAAGCGCATGTTCTCTTGATGCTGCCTTTGGTCTCTTGGGGATGTTGAAGTGATGAAACAGACAAGAGAAGAGGTTTTGAACCATAGGCCACCAGTCGGCAGCATTTGGAAAGTGGTTTTTTAAAATGCATATTAAGTACATGAAAGAGTGACTTTTCCAAAAAAAAAAAAAGTAGGATGGCAACTGCTTTCAGGGCCTTGGAACTATAACTGTAACTACTTTTTCAAAGTAACTTGCAAACTCTGCCTATTTGTCATTTCATATACAGAAGCTAGCTGGGACTGATGGGTGAATCTTACTTTGTCACTGACGACAGGCCAGAATCTTTTACGCTTGAGGCAGTAGGCTAGTTAAGGGGGTCCAGAACAGGCTCTATCTCTGGCGAGTTCTGCACTACACTGTTATAATGCTATTATTCCACTTTCAACATCCTCTGGAATTCTGGGGTTTGTAGTTTACTAAGGCTTTCTGGCTGAGAAATTCTAAATGCCCCTCCCTAAACTGAAAACCCCAGGATTCCATAAGATGTCGAAAGTGGAATAATAGCACTATAACAGTGTAATGCGGAAAGGCCCAGAGACTCATTAGGAGCACCCAAGTGCTGCCACTGCTGCCCTAAAGCATCTGCTGCCTGAAATGGTGACTTCACTCTGCCTACTAGGAGGGCTGGTTCTGTCAAGTGCAATATTCTTATTTGACAGGGATGCCCCGTTAATCCCCCAACACCCCAAATTGTCAGCTGTTTTTAAAATGTTCTGGCTTCTCTCTCTTCCTCCCTCTTTCATCATTCCTCCTCGGGTTATTTCAACTGCTGCAAATTTAGTGCAGAAGAAGTTTGCACTCATTTCAGCAGGAGGAAGAGCAGGAGGCAGAGTTTTGCCCTTCTGAGTATGCTTAGCAACCTTTTGCAGCCTCTTCTGTCTTTGGAAAAGAACATCTTCTGTATGACTCCCAAGTTGCTACCTGGGGTAAACAAAAGGAATAAAGGCACCATGTAAATAGTAGGGGAGGTAGAGATCCTTGCCAGTTAAGAAGGGACTTTCTTGAGGAAATCCCTTTGAATTATAGCATCCTGGAATTGTATACATCACCAATCTCTCTTTTTTCACAGACTCATGGATGCCTCCTCCACAACTCATTGCTCTACCTTAAGATTAATGCTGCAGAGAAACATTGCTGATTTGAATATTTCCTCTCCTTCTTTCAGTTCTAATTCTTGTTTTGCTTTCACCTTATCATATAAGATTTTGTTTTACTTGTTTTCTTCTCTTGACCCTCTTTCCTTTTGATTTACTAATACTAAAGCTATGTCAGGGCTGCATAGCACAACAGGAGATAAATAGTAGCTTGTAGAGGTCAAACACTGGGAAAGATTTTGCTATTTACTTACTTTGAGAGAGGGTTTTTTTTTTCTATAGAGCAATGCCCTATTTACATTAGCAATGCTATCATAAACACATCTGTTCAGATGGAAGTCCCAATCAGTTCAGTACTGTAGTCTTGAGAGATTCCAAAAGGCCATTGGAATGCACGTATTTCCTTATGATGATCATGGTTCTTTTTCTTAGCTAATTACGTTCCCTTGCAAAGTACTACACATTGTTTTCCCCATTCCCTTGCCTCACTTTTATTCTAAAAACAGCCATGTGTAGTAGCTTAGGCTAATAAGCTATAACTGGCTTAAAGTGAGCACATGAGTATTATTGTATGGGGAAGCTGAGATTTGATCTATAAATGGTATTGGGCAGAGTGATTGGTTATGAAGAATACAGTGAATCAGAGAGAATGCTGCAGTTCTGGCAAGTCTGGTAAAGGTATTTAGATTTTAGAATAATGCATTATGTAATATATTTATTGCTAATCATGCTGTATGCACACATGCATGCATAGAGAATATTGTATTTATTGATTTCAGACTTTTTTTTGCTACTCCTTGATGTTGCTCAGCCACATGTGGAATGTTGGAGGGTATAGGTTTAAAGTAAACATGTTAGCTAATTAGTTGCATTTGTAATAAAATGTTGGATAAACACAAATTAAAGAACAAAATAATTATGCTTACGTCCACTTTAAATAAACTGAAAACATAAATGTTTATGCTGTTTGTGTTGACTCAGTGCTTGGACTGTTCACCATCTGTTGTTCCTTATTCCTTGGCAGTGGAGAAAAGTGAGTGAGCAAAGAAGCAGCTCATGGGGCACACCACGGAGAAAGTGAGGGAAGGCAGAGAAAGCGTGACTAGCTACCGTGGCCTTATCTTGGGTAAAGGGAGAGTTCAGTGAGAATTCTTGTCCAGGAATGTAGGTGCATGGTTGCAGTATAACATTCCTACCAGCAAAATTACTTCTGTCATGCTGTAAGGCACAGGGAATGAGGTACAATGGATAGTTACTTTGTGTGCACGTGTTTCAAGAAGTGCACTTTACCTGCACTTTTTTTTTTTTCATTAGGCACAAATTCATTCTCCTTCTGCCTGCTTTCCTGCCTCACTTATTTTTCAATCAGGCGTGTCCCAGTTGAACCACGGTCTGTCAAACTTGGTATTTTATCTAACGGTTCAAGTGAAGAAATGTGAAAAATAGAGATAGAGCAATTTGTTCTACTTCTATCTTTGTTTCTCTTCTTTGATAGATTTGTGGTAGCTCAGACATGCAATGTAAGGATTTATGCAATGTAGGTATTTCAGAAGGGTTTGTTTAAAAACAAACCAACAGATAAATACTGGATCTCCCAGGTTTGACAGGATGTCTGTTTGTGAATGGCCACTGTTATTAAAGTAATTATCTCTATTTGTACCTTCTGCATTTTATTTCTCCCTGACCTCTCTGTTTTATAATATCTCTCTCTCTCTCTCTCTCTCTCTCTGTGTGTGTGTGTGTGTGTGTAGAGAGAGAGAGAGAGATTGAGAGGGAGCGAGAGGGGAGGATAGTCTCAGAATAACTCTTCTTGCATGACATTTTAGTGTTTTGGGGCAATGTAGCATCCCCTGTGGAAATTGTTCTAGTTCTGAACACCATCATTAATGAAAGCACAAGTTGCACTACTCATGTAGAGTGGCTTTTTCAGATAATTCAGAATGGGTGTATCCATCTGATGGTGGTGGGAGCAAAGTTCTATGCGTGGAATCATTTCAGGTGGAAAACAAAATATGGAAAACAAAACGATAGTTTGCAGAGTAGAAACGTTCAATACCCCCAAGAAAACTCCAAGAAAGGGGATCACCAATAAAGGGAACACCAGGGATTGCAGTAACCACAGAAGCATTGCATTAATCTCCTATGCAAGCAAAGTCATGCTCAAAATTCTACAACAAAGTCGTCTATCATATATGGAGCGAGAAATGCCAGATTTCCCAAATGTGTTCAGGAAAGGAAGAGGCACTAGGTATCATATTGCAAACACACCTTGACTAATGGAGCACATCAAATACTTTCACAAGAAAATCAGCCTGTGCTTTATAGATTATAGCAAAGCCTTTGATTGTGTAGATCATGAAAAAACTATGGATCACTCCTAAAGAAATGGGCATACCACAACATCTGATTGTCATGATGTATATAACCTATATTCAGGACAAGAGGCTACCATCAGAACAGAATACAGAGAAATGAATGGTTTCCAATTGGCAAGGGAGTCAGGCAAGGCTACATTTTATTACCCTATCTGTTCAACCTGTACACTGAACATACCACACACAAAGCAGGATTAGACTCTGAGTGAGGAGGTGTGAAAATTGGAGGAAGGATCATCAACAATGTGACATATGTAGATTACATCATATTTGTTGTTGTTGCTGTGTGCCTTCAAGTTGTTTCCTACTTATGGCAATTCTAAGATGTACCTATCACAGAGTTCTCTGGGGCTAACACTATGGCCATTTCTGCACCATACTATGATCCCTTGACATCCCGGCATCATCCCAGCATCATTCTGGCAATGCCACTGCTGGGACGGTAGCAGGATCCAAGGGCTCTCCTCTCTAACCAGCTGGCTGCTGGCATATGGGTGGCATTTGGGACATGCTCCTTCCTTCTGCAGTGCAGCTGGTGCTTCTACTCTTCCTACATGGCCCCAGCTGACATGATCTTTGTGCAAAAGGGGCCTAGTACCATTTCCCCCCCCAGTAATAGTATACCACGTGATTTCAATGGCTGGAGATGCAACAGTAGCAGAGTGGGGAGGACATTATGCAATAGCACGAGTCGTGGACCTGCTTCAATGTGTCCCCATGCTGGCATAGTGCAGAAATGGCCTATGCGATGAACCCAAGGTCAACCAGTGGGTTTCCATGGCTGAGTGGGGAATTGAACCCTGGCCTCCAGAGTCGTAACCCAATGCTCAAACCACTATACCATGCTGGCTCATAACACCATACTACCAGCAGAAAATAGCAAAGACTCAGACCAATTATTGAAGAAAATCAAGGAAGAAAGTGAAAAGGCAGGTTTACAACTGAACATTAAGAAAACAAAAATAATTGGCCAGAGATGGTGAAGACATTGAAATGGTTCAGGATTTCTATATCTTGGTTTGGCCATTAATCAGAATGGAAACTGCAGTCAAAAAACTGGAAGAAGACCAGGACTTAGAAGAGCAGCAAAGCAGGAACTAGACAAGGTCTTGAAGTGTACAGATACATGATTGAATACTAAGGTTAGGATTATCTATGACATAATATTCCCACTTTCTATGTTTGGTTGTGAAAGCTGGGCAGTGAAGAAAGCTGACAGGAAGAAAATAAATTCGTTTGAAATTTGGTACTGGAGAAGAGTTCTATAAATAGCATGGACTGCTACAAGACAAATGAATGGATCCTAGAGCAAGTCAAGCCTTAACTTTCCCTAGAAACGAAGATGACTGAATTGAGATTGTTGCACTTTGGACATATCATGAGAAGACATGACTCACTAGGAAAGACAATAATGATTGGTAAGGAAGAGAGCAATATAGGAAAAGAGGAAGACCACTTTACACAAGGGTAGAATCAAGAAAGCTAGGCTTCTGAGTCTACAAGACCTGAGCAAGGTCATATATTGAAGTTAACTTGAAAACAGTTAACAACAAGCAGTAACTGTCCTGAATCAAACAAAATGAAATCAAGCATAAGAGTGTAATATAGTCCCCAACTGTGGTGGAGGAAGCAGGTGGGATTAAGAGACTGGGGGACAAAGAGGAGTGAGCAGTTTGGCAGATGGGGCAGTGGTTGTATATTTATATGTTTATTTAATTCAAAATATTTGTTGAAATATTTCTATCCCAACCTTTATCTAAAAATCTCAGGGCAGCATTATAAAACCATTTTAAAACAAAACATGACAAGAACAATAATTTAAAAGGCTAAAAACATATTAAATCATTTATCATTTGTTCTTGATTCTTTACTGACTTTTTTCTTTAATAGAGAAGCACAACTGCACAATTGTGATAATTATTTCCTTCCACCAATGCTGCTGGAACTAAAGGGAGATTGGGGGCAAGGGCACTCCCCTGCAAACTCTACCCAGCACACACTCTGAATATATCTGCCTCAACCACCAGATCCTTCAATCGGCATGCATGCAAAAAGGATAATTTGCATGAGGCAAAAGAAATAGAACAGTACTGTAACTGGGGCTGACAAAGGCCATTTCTACACTAGCCTGTTATAGCGCTATTATTCTACTTTCAACATCCTATGGAATCCTGGGGCCTCAAGGCCCCTCCCTAAACTGCAAACCCCAGGATTCCATAGCATGTTGAAAGTGGAATAACAGGGCTATAGGCTACTGTGGAAATGGCCAAAGTATGTGTTTGTGCGTCCTCATGCAAAAAAATAAAATAAAAATGGAATGACAGCAAAAAGAAAATGGTACAGGAGCAATATTATGCAAAAAAATTCCTCACAAATGTTTTCCAACCTCTACTCAACTATAAAAGCCTGGTGTGAAAAAAGCCTGTATTAGGATCGATTGATGACCACAGATTTCTTACCTAGCAAAATGCAATACAATGGATAGAGTGGTAAACTTTGACAGATGACACCTATGAGAGAATAAAAGGGGAGATTACATGTCTCCAAGAGGATAAGATCACCAGCTCAAGATTTCCTAAGCATTTGTTTTCCCAGCATTAGGAAGAAACACTTTATTTCAAAGGAAATAGACTATTTCTACCAGTTTTCATCTCCAACTTGAAGAGGTCTTTTGTAAATCTGATGTACCTAACTACCTATTCAAAATGCATTCCCTTCTCTCAATATTTGGTTTTATAATAGGGATAACTAGGATGCTAGGAATGTTGCTAGAAAAATACATTCTCCCGAAGCTCCTATTGGGATTATGTACAAATTCGGAGGAAACAAGGAAGCTTGAGCAGGCTGTCAGATGATATTAACTATCTCAGTTAATTGTCTCTGGCTCCACTATACTACAGCTCCCCTGGTGCTTTTCTTGTCAGGCAGCTTTTAATGCCAGTAATGAGCTCAGCCGAAAGAAAAGTTCCTGAAATGGGTGGCAGAGCATGGGTAGGTGAGGTAAGAAGAGGGGAAATGCCTCTCACTTGAGTATTCATTTCTCTGTGAAAAGGAGCTTCCTCTCACTGCTGTAACTGGGATTGAGCTGAGCAATGTTTAAATCAGAGCCTGTCTCAACCTTATATCCTCCAGATGTCTTGGACTCCCAATTCTCTTCATCCCCAGCCAGAATAACCAATGCACATAGTGGCTGGGGGATGACGGGAATTGTGGTCCAAAACATCTGGGTGCCATGTGCTTTTTAAAAATTGGAGTCTGGTATCATCAGATCTAATCTAATACCAGGGAATCCTGGTATTTGTGAGATCTGTGAAAAAAAAAATTCTAACATTTCTAGGAAAATCAAGCACTGGTATTAAAAAAGAGGCCCTTGTGTGTTGCTTTTAAATTCCTGTGCTTCTCAGTTATTGTGTTTCACTCACCCAGCAAGGCTGAGGGCCATCCCTTTATAAATAAACACACACACACACACACACACACACACACACACTCCATCTTCCTTTAATTCTTGCTTGGCTAATCTTCTGGGCCAACCTGGGTATTTCCAGTGAATCTTATTTTATATCTAGGGCAAAAAGATTCAGGTTTAACATCCAAAGTATCTTTTAAAATGTCATGTTCAGTATATTCTGTTATTTAATTGTGCTCTGATGTGTGTGCATTATATTTGAATTAATTTGTTTCATGTTGTATTTGTTTCATTTATTTTTTGTTAAGCACCTGAATCCCATTTGGGTAGAAGGAAAGGTATTAATCTAATAAATAAACAAAATAATATTATTTGTAGTTAATAGCAAATCTTGGATATTGCTCCAGTACTGGGTGAAATCATTCATCTCAACATTAAACTTTCCCGGTGTTTGAATTTTATTACTTTTTAAAATCTGAGATGACAAACATACATGTAGAAGGCAAATGACTGAAAATTATGGGTATCATAAAATGAAAGACACATACAAAACAAATGAAAGATTTCAGCTGGGAAACAAGTTCACCTCAACACTTTCCACAGGATTTTTCAATCAAAGTGTATATCTCTTATTTTAAAATATTCAGCCCTTTTCTGTTCAGATGCAAATAGAATAGTGATTAATGTTTTAAATGGCAGTGTGTCAATTTGTAAATGGTATCTGGTGGTTCAATATATAATAATGAATGAACAGAAAATAGTTGTTTATTACACAAAACTTTCAATCTAATAGTCAACTAACTGGAAAGTCTTTAATGTGTGACTGAGGAGAAAATCAGTAACACTTCTTCATAATGTCCTTATGAGGAAGCCCATTTGCCTTGGGGAGAAGGGTTTGCTGCTTGTACCTTTTGACTACATGGAAATGAAGTAACCATTGTATATACTGACCCATGCACACAAATACATTCCAGGGTCTCAAGCATGGGGCCTATGTATAAATAATACTCAAAATTATGAACATGCACCTCTGATGGAAGGCAGACCTTCTGGGTCCAAGTATGCAACTTCCAGAAAGCTTTCAATTGAAACAGAGCTATCAATGGTTTCAATATATATTGTGATTCACACTTCATTTTAATGGGGTTTTCTTTGCTGTGGCAAAGGATCAAGCGAATTGGGTTTCAGCTGCAATCTCAGATTTATTCTACAATCAGCTGTACCTTTTTCAAACAATTTCGAATGAGATCAGAAGGACTGTAGATACCAATTATTTCAAAACTGTGAAAATGCCCACTGAGTGGCAGAAATATGTCTGCAGTTGTAGTCATAAAGATGAGCTGTAGATGCATAGGTGGGTGCGTGCTGGTTGCCATTCGTCTCTCAGTGCCTACACTTGTTTTTGATATTTTGTTTCCAACCCTGTTAAATACGTTCCTCTTTTCCTTTTCTAGACAGGTTTGAAGGGAGGGTGGGAATTGGTGTAATTGTGGCAATTTCCACACTACACTGTTATAGTGCTATTATTCCACTTTCAACATCCTATGGAACCTGGGGTTTGCAGTTTAGAGAGGGACATTTAGAATTCTCAGCCAGAGAGGTTTTTGGCCTCAGTAAACTACAAACAAACCCCAGAATTCCACAGGTTGTTGGAAGCGGAATAATATAACAGTATAACACTATAACGGTGTACTCCATCACACAAAGATTAATGGAAGGACTTCAGCTTTATTACCTCTTTATTCAGTGACACCCTCCTCCTAAACACAACCAACCCATCAATGCTGGTACATGGCCTGATGGCTTCCACTTTCCCAATTCAATTGGAGAAGGGCACTACCACAGCCACTTTGATCTTGAAAACCAGGTGACTGCAGGAAATCCAGTTACAGATCTCAAGCATTTCATGCAGGATCAAACTTAGTAGAACAGTAGATCTGATATTCAGTCCTTGCCCTTTCAGTAGGCCAAGGACAAAAACTCCAAATGGCCCAACATATTTGCTGTTGTGCACAAGAGCACTTCTGTTACTTTGGGACTGGAGTTCTCCATCTGAACTGAATCGCATTGTCAAAGGTTCTACTTTCTTCCTTTCCCAAACATGCAGCTTTTCTCTCTTGCTTCTTACCAAGAATAAAATGAACAGAGAAAAAGGGAATGGTAGAAATCAATTGAGGCTTTTAGGGAAAATTGATATGTGAAAGAAGGGTGGGGGTAAGGACTCATTTTTAACCTGTATGGCACTAGGAAAAAAGGTGCTTAGATCACTGTGTTCTAAAAATAGCTCTTGAAGTACTCAAAACTATTTGTGCAATAGCATCATCAAGAAAATCCTACAACAACAGGGGCAGGGAACCTGGGTTCTTCCTGTTCTTGCTGGGCTTCAGTTTGAATCAGAGTTATCCAGCTTAGTTAACAGTGAAGCAACACAAGAATAAATTCTTCATCAATACCTGGTGGCAAATGTAAGTTCCTTGTGGTCTAGTTTATCTGCTGACATGTATAACTTAATTTCTCTATAGCAGAGCTACATATGTAAGCCATCTCCACTGAGGAGTTTTTCATCTCATTCCATTAAGTAGCCTTGCCTCTGAGGTATGTGAACTGATATTAAAGTTGCCAGAGTGAAAACTGGAGACAGTTCCTGTACCTTTAATGGTTATGTAGAAGAGAGGATTTCAGCAGGTGCTGATTTGTCATAAAAACAGGAAGCAAACAACACCTGCTCAAATTCTGATCCATTAAATGTACAGGAGCCCTCCTCCGTTTTCACTCTGGTAGTCCTACTTGATTTCAAAATTCTATCTGTGTTGCTGCGTGTTATGGCCCATTGAGATATGCAGGTTACCAGGCCAGGTATCTGTGCACAGCTTCCTCAGGATAAATCACTCCACAGGAAATATGATGGAAAGCACTTCCTGCAGTAGCAGTCAAACTCCTGTGCTGCTGTAAGAAGCATGGGATTCTTTTTTAAAAATAAAAAGAAAGTGACTCTCTTCACAGCTACCTCATATAGTTAAAGAAAGCGTCAATGTTTTCCTCTGAAGGATCCTGCCATGAGGAAAATGTTGCTCAATGCACCAAAACAGTACCCTTTTTTTTTGCCGTTTATTACAAGTTTACCAAAAAGAATGTTGTTTTGCCCCTGTTGCCTTCTCAAATTCACTAGTTGCAGGTAATGGTTTTGTAACAAATTACTCCGCAGGCTCCTTGCTGTTGCTAGGTACAAGCATGTTAAAAGGAAGGCACTGATGTACGAAGGATGTACCCTCCAATTGTCTTGATTTAGTAGAAAGAGTTCTGATTAATCCTTTGTCATCTCAGTTTTTCAGCTGCTTTTAAAATGTTTTAGTCTCTCTCTTCCTCTCACTTTCCCTCTTTGTCTTTGATTTCAATTGCTGCAACTAAATTCAAAGTGCAAAAGTAATTTGCCCTCAATTCAGAAGGAGACAAAGGAGTGGAGGGGGTGAAATCTTGCCCTTCCCTGTAGGCTCATGAAAAAGCAAAGTGCTGCAGCCTCTCCTAGCTTGTGTGTTCCTCATTAATAACTTCTGTCATCTTGGCCATATTCTGATGTTGTTCAGCTACACGTGTCCCAGTTTTCATCTGTGAAACATTGGAGGGTATGGAAGGGTCTTTTATAGAAGAAGACTTTTATAAATCTTCTCTAATCAGGGGCTGTGCCTGCAGATTGCACACCAAGAATCAGGCCATACAAGTGTGAACTGTTGCTTGACCACAGGTAGCTGAATGTGTGAAGTGGCTTCATCATAGATGAGGGGTGGAAGATGAAAATTCTGTCAGCACTGTTGGATGTGTGGTAATCTATTCATACTACAGCCATTACTTGAAATTATACCCATCAAGGGGAAAAAATTGAATGTGCATGTGTGAACAAGTCCTATGTGATCAATCTATCAATTACCCAACGTGCTCTGTAAACTTCAGTGAATCATTTGTCCTTCCTAAACACCCAGTCCTCTCAAGTGGTTGTAGCTTCCTTGGGATAAAAGCCAACTTCTTATAGTACACATCATTATTACTATAATTACTATTACTAGTTTTATTTATACCAAAATGTTCTCTCAGATTGGGACTCAAGGCATTAACAGTATGACCCTGATCTCAGCTGAAACCCTGAAGCTCTGTTGTACAGCAAATGAAGATTAACAGAGGGGAAAATGTTGTATAAGCCTTAGGGAGGCAGCATAAGAGAAGTTCTATGGCAATTTGCTCAGCTTTTCAAGCAAAAAAGGCCAAGCTGCTATGCTAGTGTGGCTAACTAAGCTCTAAGGCAAACTCACTGGGTTTTTATCCCGGATGGGCTATTGGAAATGACAGCACAGAGATTCCCTGCAGGATAATCTCTCCAATGAATGAATATTTGATATGAGGGCTATCCCTTTATAACTGTCTGTGTCACTACTAACTCTTAATCTGCAAAAGAAATTACTCAAGCAGGCATATCTAGGGCAGAGGGCGAAGGCTAGGCTCTGTCAAAGCAGGGGATGCCTGATTTTCAGTGAGCATAGCTAAAGAAGAGATGGGAGGTGATATTACGAACAAACAAGGCAGAGGACCATTTCACATGGAGGGCAAGCAAACGGATTTTCCAAGCTTGCGTAACCTTACAGTGCTTAGTAAATGTGCATTTCCCTCTGCTTCTGAACTGCCTGCTCAAAGACTCTTCATATTATCAGACAACCCAGAGGGGAAAAAAATGTAAACCCTTTATAAGAAACGCAGATCCTATCGTTAAGCAACCCAGAGTGTACTTCACAATGGTTCCTTAACTTCAGACTGGCATCTATGAAACTGATATTGCTGTTCAGTTTCAGGGAAAGGGAACAGCTTTGAGGAGGATATGCACAGCAGAGGGACACAGAAGATGAGGGGTATCTTAAAATCTGTAATCTTTCACTCAAATCTGGCAACCATAGATTCTTTGACTGTGGAGACTGCCTGCTGGTGCCACCCTTGGTAATTCCAATATAAGATATTTATGTAGCAGTGAATACCACCCAACAATGGAAAATGCAGTAACTTTTCCAACTGTAAAGACGCATGCGCACACATAATATATTTAACACACACACACACACACACACACACTCAAATGGTAGTACAATCCATAAGCAATTTTAAAAAGAAGAAAAGCACCCCAAATCTCAATGAATGATAATATTAAAAAACATGATTGCCAACTATAGATGTAAAATTTCCTATTATTCATCTTTGTAGACAAAAACAACAACAAAAAATGCCTGTCATATTGACCATGCTGAAGAAAAAAACCCACAAAGTTTCTGTGCAGTTCCCAATTGTTATTTATGCTTTGGAAGGTAGAAGCGCACATGGTTTCCTGCACAGAAAACATGCATCTGCACTGAAAAATCATGTGTATTTTGGACACATGACTGAAGTGTGAAGAATCTCACAGCAGCTTTGCAGCTGCCTCTATGCTTCCCAATTGCATTTCCTGGGCATCAGAGATCCCCTTTCTCAGCTGGGAAGGGGGAGGTATTTTTTCTGCCATTATTACCAACTTAATGCTTATCAGTCCATTTTTTAAAAAAATATTTCTGTTAATCAAGGAGTTTCAGATCCCAGATGGAAAGTAAGACAATAAAGAAAGGGGGTAGAGAGGAATTTCTATGCTTTCCTTTGTACAGTAGCATAATCAGTTCTACTCAAATGAATACTGAACATGCTACTTGCTGTCCTGAAGCTGTTTCAAGAAATCTTTAAAGAGAATGGCAAAGATGGCAGTATCAAAGTGATACTCTGGGAAAAAATGAACTGAAAAATGCAGCAAGCTCTTAGATCCAAGTTGTTACCTATTGTGTTGTCATTTGTTTTGAAATCTGCTTTCTACGTCTGTATGCTCACTATTCTCCACTTTTCATCAAGTTTACTGCTTCCTCCTGATGAGTGCTGTAGGAGATTTGAAGAGCTAAGAGACTCAGACCAAGAGTTCAAAAAACCCAGATGTAATGTCTGCCATCCAAGTCAGGCATCTCACATATTATGGAAATCCTAGTTGCCACATAGATGAAAACCCAGTCTCACTGTGACCTTTTTGCTAGATGAGCTCAGTATGACAGGTAAAGAGCAGTTAGTTGAAAAACCAGCTGTAGTTTTCTGAATAAAGTTCTCTTCTTGTGCACTTATATGACAGGCCTATGGACTATTCAGAGAGTGGTTAGAACAAAGAGGCCCCTGGCTTCCTCTGTGATATTTGTGTGTATCCCTCCTGTACATGACAGGTTTTAATGGAGTATGATATAATGACTACTCCAGCTGGCCTCAGCACAAGTTCCCAACCTGTTCAAATTGATTCAGCTCTGACACAAAATCCATTAGGGGCCCTGGTGTACAGTGAGAAGAAATAAGTATGCCGAAACCCAGACATATACAGTAGCTGCTACAGCTCTGATTTATCATGACTGTTCTGCTTTTACTTTCATCTCTAGCTGCAGTTTCCTATGGAATAACGTTCCTTTGGCATCTTGAGTCTCCATGCTTCAGGAAGGAAAGCACAGAAGATGACATCTATCTTATGAATTAGAATGATGGCAATAAAAATAGAACCATTAACAAACAATTTTACTACTGTTACCGGAGAAAAAGAAAGCTTCCTAAACTGATGTATGATATCAGAATATGGTCTTATTTGCTTTTCTGGCATAGTGATACCAGAAAGAAAACCTTCTAGGCAGCAAGAGAATGAACTGCTTCTCGAATTATTCCCACTGGTGGGCACAAAGCATCAACAAGGGTGTTGCAAAGAGTTTTGCACATGTTATTGAATATATGCTGTTATAGACAGTCAAAAGTGTCTGGTTTCTCAAAGTGCAGATTGTAGTTCCTTTGGACTGGCTGAAAATAAGGAGCAGATGCAAGAGAAAGAGAAGACGTGAGCAAACAGCTTCAGGTGAGAGGGGATACAACCAAGCAAGCCAGGCTACACATTCCAACAGGTGAACACAACTGATGTAAAAAGAAATGCTTATGTACTCTGAAAGCACTGGATCCATCTGATCTTGGAAGCTAAGCAGGGTTGAATCTGGTTAATATTTGGAAGAAAAGTCACCAGAGAACACCAGGTCTTGCAGGCTATGTCCAGAGGAAAGCAATGGCCAACTGCTTCTGAGTGTTTCTTGGCTAAGAAAACCCCATGAACTTAACAGGGTTTCCATAAGTCAACAAGAAACTTAAAGGTACGTACTTCTACTTTGTTGTTGTTATTGTTGTTGTGTGCCTTCAAGTCATTTCCAGCTTATGGTGATCCTAAGGTGAATGTATCAAGGGATTTCCTGGGGCTGAGAGTGTGTGACACACCCAAGGCCACCCAGTGGGTTTCCATGGTCAAGCAGGGAATTGAACCCTGGTCTCCAGGGTCATAGTCCAATACTCAAAACATGACACCACACTAGGGCCATTTCCACACTAGACTGTTATAGTGCTATGATTCCACTTGCAACATCCTATGGAATCCTGGGGCCTAGTGGCCCCTCCTGAAACTTCAAACCCCAGGATTCCATAGGATGTTGAAAGTGGGATCATAGCGCTATAACAGTCTAGTGCGGAAATGGTCTAGCTCTTGTACATTTACTTTGCTTCACAACATTCATTTGTGAAGGCCCACACATTTTCCCTTTCTTTTCCTTCTTTTTACAGCCAATAATACTCCAAACCTGGAGAGCAGGGATGGAAAGAATATTTGAAAAAATTTGGAAAGTGGTCAAAAACATGGTTTTTGAGTGTCAAAAAACTGTGACTGGAAGAATTCTAGACTGATGAGAATCCTTGTGGTTCACGACTTATTCTGCATGGGTATTTGGAAGAGAAAACATCACTTTCTGCATAGGAAACAGCATTTTCTGCAAGGAAAATAATATTTCAATGCAGAAATATTAATTCCTGCACAGAAAATGCTGTTTTCTTTGCAGAAAATACAGCACAGAATTTTATTCTGTGTAAAATTTGTACACTGTTGATTTGCATAGAAAACAGCATTTTCTTTGCAATAACTAATATTGTCTGTTGAAATATTACACAAAAACGGTCTTTTCTGTGCAGAAAGCAACCACATGCAAATATTGTGCAGAGTAAGTCTTCAAAGCCTTCAAAAAGACCTTCTCACAACAGAAAGAAAATTGCTGAAATTACTTGTTGCTACCTTCAAAGAAAAAACTTAGTGAAGAATTTCATCCTACAGGAGATTACAGGGAGGACTCTTGCATAATCTGAAAGAATAATGGAGCAATATCATGGTTAGGCTGTCTACATATACATTGCCAAAAAAGTGGAATACATTGCCAAAAAAAGGATAATGTCTTTTCGTAATATTTGTGTATGATTGCTAGATGGGCAGATGAATATTTAGAAATAATTACTACAATTTAATTACAAGTGTATCCCACCCTTGTGGAGAGGACTGATCAGGTGACTTGTGTGCTGGCTGTTCAGTTTACTGTGCAGGTGCTAACCCTGGAGGATCAGACAAAATCTTCCCCTCCACCTGTTCCTGCTTATGGTTCATTATCATTAAAGTGGACTTGGACTGTACATCTGTACCCTCTGTAAAGCCACAAGGAGTGATGAGCACCAAAGCCATATTCCATCCTTAAATGTGATCACGAGAAATTGTAGTAGGAGAAGAAGCCTATTTTTTGCATGTCCACAGAAGGCAAAGGGAACTATGCATCTGAATTAAAGCTGCATAATGTCCATAGGACATCTATGCTTTAACACAAATGTGAAGAAGTTAAGACTTCATATGGTTTTTAATATCATGGGAAGGTCCATCTGCCCAGTATCTGCTTGTTTTGGAATAAAGGGAAAATGTAACAATTTGGTAAGTTAATTGGATAAAAAGCAATTTCACTATTTTCCATGATCACAGTCCTCTCTAACTGGATAGAACTAGTTGTCCACAATGAGTATCCAGAATGGAACCAACTAACTTGGGTTTATTTAAGCTATCTCTTGTACAGGTCTTATTCTTTTCAAAGATACTTTTTTTTTAAAAAAAAAAGGTTGTTTATATATTGTAAACTGCACTGTCCCCAAATAAAAAAAAAGATCAAAGTACTATTAAAAATTTATAAATGAATATTAAATATTAAATAAAATAGTAACAGGTAAGAAACCTAGATTGCTTTTGGATTTCACATATATTTTGAGAGTCTCATAAACACTTGGTATTATTAATATGCACTGTGTACTGTCATTTATAAAAACATTGAAATGACTGCATGGATAGAACATTTTATATAGAGCTTCAGGCTATACATACTACAAATGAGTTAAATGATAATTGTTTCCAAAGCTTCTATTCATTCTAGGTTTAGAACTGAATAAAAAACCCACACTTATGCTGACTGATAATATGATAATAACATTGCATTCTCGCTTCTCTGTTCCTTTTGATTTTTTTTAATGCAGTGGAAAGAAAATTATATTATATATTATTTCTTTTCCAGAAATTATTCCTTCCCAGCCTTCAAAGGTCAGGCCAGCTGGGTGGCAGTGTAAATGAAAGAGGGTTATATTCCAACCTCTCTAAAAGATGCAACTGAAAGACCTTTGTTGGAAAAACTTTCTTGGAACCCACTTCCCTAGGTAACTACCGGCCAGTCTTTAATTTCCCCTTTCTAAGTAAGGTCCTAGAGTGAGTAGTAGCAACACAACACCAATCTTTCTTGGATGAAATGGATGACCTGGATTCATTTCAGTTTGGGCTCAGCCCTGATTATGGGATGGATATAGCCTTGGTTTCCTTGGTGGATGCCTTACACTAGTTGGACAGGGGGACTGTGTTCTTGTTGGTCCTCCTGGATCTCTCAGCAGCATTTGAAACCATTGGCCATGATATCCTTCTGGATCATTTGGCTGACATGGGACTTGGGGGCAATGCCTTGCAGTGGCTCCAGTCTTCCTTGGCTGAATGTTCCCAGAGGGCAGTGCTGGGGAACTGTTGTTCCATCTTTTGGTCATTAACCTGTGGGGTTCTATAGGTGCCAATAACTGCCCTCTATTCTTTTTTTTAAAATAAATATTTTATTTATTTATTTATTTATATATATAAATATGCATGTGATTTATATTTATATTTAGTTATTTAGTTTGTTTGTTTTTTTACACAGAAATACTTTATGGTCAGATAATTCTGTTTTCTGTTCAAATCAATCATGTGCAAATTTCATGTAAAATTAATCCTGAATTGTGAATGGCCTTTGAAAACTTCCTTGGAGAAGAATATTAATGAAGAATTAAATCTCTATCATCCCCTTTGGAATGCTGCAGTCTGTCTTTTCATGGATGTGTCTTTCAGGCAGCCTCCAAAGGAAGTTTTGCTCCTACTACAAATTTGTGGAATACCACAAAATATATGTTAAAAGAAAGAAAGAGAAGTGATCTCTACTTTCCTCATCACCATGCCATGGGTACGACCTTTTATGCTGGGATGAATTTCACTCATGAGAGTGGAAGGATATTGAAATCCAGCTGCTAATTTGCTGCATGCAAATTGGGAAGAAATTTGAGTTTGGAGATGTTTCATTCAGCTTTTTAATTTGTGCTTTGCATTGCCTTTAACTGGGAAGGAAGCATAATTTAGTTCTGGTGAAGTCTGTGTCCCCTATGCTTTTTAACATCTACTTGAAGCTACCAGGAGAAGTCATCCAGAGCTTTGGGTTGGTGTCATCAATATGCTGATGCTATGCAAGTCCATCTTTCTTTTACAAATGGTTACAAGGAAGCTGTGCTAGTACTCAATTGTTGTCTGGATGTAGTAAAGGACTGGATGTGAGTGAACAAACTGAGGCTTAATCCAGACAAGACAGAAGTGCTGCTGGTCAGTAGGAAAGCTATCCTGGGTTTGGAATCACAGCCTATTCTGGATGGGGTTACATTCCCTCTGAAAGATCAAGTTTATAGCCTGGGGGTGTTTATGGACCCAGTGCTGCTCCTGTAAAGCCAGGTTGCTGCAGTGGCCAGTAATTCCTTTGCCCAGCTTTGGTTGGTGCCCCAGCTGCCCTCTTTCTTGAGAAAGTGGATCTGACCACAGTGATTCATGACTTAGGCCCTTTTTGCATGCCATTTGTCCTGCAAAAGGGCCTCTGGAGCATTGCGCAATTGCGAGTAGTGGTACATACGACATCCTCACAATTGTGCGACGCTGCCAGGGCTGGCAGGCGCCGATCGCACACTATTTCATTTTTGGCTTGTAGCCAAAAATGGTGCGTGATCGCGCATTGCTCCAGGGCCCCACGTGCACTTACCTCCAGAGCCACAGTGCTCGCGCTTCCTGCCCCAGTGCAGCCTGGGAAAATCCCAGGCTGCGCTGTGGAAGGAAGAGGAGGAGCCCTCATGCTACCTGCTCATGAGCAGGCAGCAGCTCTGGAGGTGAAGCAGCGGGAGCGTGAGAGCCTCTCACATGAGGCTGCTCATGCGACCCCCGTGCCCTAGCGCCGCAAAAAGTTAAGATGAGGAAAGGGCCTTAGTTATCTCCCAATTAGACTACTGTAATGCACTCTACATGGGGCTGTCCTTGAAAAGTGTTTGGAAGCTGCAGCTAGTGAAAAATGCAGCAGCCAGACTTTGTCAAGAGTGCATTTTAGAGACCTCAGAGCACTGGTCTTGCAAGAACTGCATTGGCTTCCAATTTACTTCTGAGCTGAATTCAAGGTGCTGGTGTTGACTTACAAAGCCCTGAATGACTTGGGGCCAGACTAACTGAAAGACTTCCTCCTCCCATATGAGGCAGCCAGAAATCTGAGGTCTTTAGAGGGGCTCTGTGGTGTCCAACATCTTCTGAAGTTTGGTTGGTGGGTACAAGTAACAGGGCTTTCTCTGTAGTGGCTTCTCAACTGCAGAACTCTCTATACAAAGAAGCTAAGCTGGGTCCATTTCTTATAAGCTTCTGGCAAGCAGTCAAAATAGTGCTGTTCCACATGGCATTCACTATTTGAAATTATTGTTTTAACTGTTTCAAAACTGAATTCTAGATTTGTTTTTAGATTTCTTTTAGGAATTTTAAGGGTATTTTAAATGTTTTTTAAAATGCTTTTATCTCTGTACTGTTTAATTGTTTTTTTATTTGTTCATCACCTCAGGAGCCTTGTAGGCTGAGAGGCAATACAGAATATTTTACATAAAATAAAGTAACACATATATTTGAACAACAGTTGCAACACAAGGAAGTAGACCATTTTTTACTGCAAACCAGAAAATTATATGAGAAAAAACCGTCACAGAAGTGTGATTCAACTAATAGACCACCTCGGTTACAAGGGCAGAACATACATACCATGAGATAAATAAAGTTCTAAATCCATCATCCACAGAGCAGCTGGAATGGGCATAGATGAGAAATGGACCTTCCACAAGATGTAGCACAGTGAAGTGCTACAGTTCAGGATTCAAGTTTTTCACCCACACTCTCTTCCCCTCCCTTCCCCTCTAGGGTTGTCAGATCAGAACTATCCAAGGCCCTAAGATTTCAGAACCAAAACCTCAAACCTACGGATGTCCCCTTGTTTATGAAGGGTGATGTCACAAGAGGTAGCCTTTGATTATGTCATTACGCATCAGACACAGATTGTATCATTCAAATAAAGAACACAAAGGATGAAGAATACACACAGAGACCAAAGCACACTTTTCAAGGCAGTACTCTTGCCCTGGAATTCCTCGACTTCATCTTGAGGTTTGGAGAAGAAGGTCTAGGCCTTGAGATCTGGGAATCCTAGGAATAGTCATGTATGGTCCAGCCTAAGTAGCCCAGCTGCAGAAGATGAAAAAAAAAAAGAGAGAAGAGAAGTTGCTGAGAAAAAAGGATTCTTAGCAGAGCAGATGGCCTGTTCCTGTCCCAGCCTAGCAGTGAAAGAGTTCAAGGAGTAACTGAGTAACCGAGTGCCTCCAAGGATTTCCAGGACCCTGGAAATAAGAGTGGTGGTTGGCCAGGGCTTAAGGGAAGAAAGGTTTCTGGCAGAGAACTGGAAAAGACCACCATCAGAAGACCTCAGAGTAGGCAGTCGCATAGGGACAGGGGAGCAATGGGGGGTGGTTTGTCTTGGGCAGCAATGTTTTTGGGGCATCCTGGCTTGTAGCCATGCCCCATGTGATGTGGCCATGCCCCTGCACCCCGTGGCCATGCCCCTGTGCCGCACAGCACCGGCCCCCTCCCACCCCCCCTCCACACACTCCAAGCTTCGCTGCTGTGAGTAGGGTTGCCAATTTGGGATCGTCTCAGGCCCTGAGGTTTCCAGGCTCAAACCTGAAAGCTAGGGGCAGCCTATGGTGATGTCTTTAAGTATTACGCAGTAAATACCAACCACAGTTGCTCACAGCTGGTTACTCAAACATATATACACACACAAACACACAAATACTGGGCATATTTTTCTGTCTGGAATTTAAGAAATAAATCTTAACAAAGGTTTCATCAGATTGTGATGAAATATGGGGAAATTATTCTTTCTCACCTACTCTGGGTGATAGGATAAGGAAGATTTGATCTATCCTGCTTGCTTCTAACCAGAAGGTATATGTAGAGCAGAAGGTGAGCCTTCACAGCATGATAACTGGAACAGAAGGAGAAAGCTAACAAAGTAAACATACAGACCCCCTGGAGAATCCTTGTAAGTTTCAGTAACAAATGAATTAAGCCTTGTATATCGGAGCAAGGTGCTGTTCTACTATCTGAGCTGGAGATTTGCACATAGTCTTTTCTTGTCCAGAACTGAGCCCACCAAAACTGGAGAATTTGCACATTTGTAACCTGCCTGAATATAGTCCATAAAAACTGGAGACTAAGGGCCAGGCCCTGAGATCTGGCAATCATGTGGTTTTCTTAGCAGAATTTGTTCAAAAAGGGCTTACTCTTGCCTTCCTCTGAGGTTGAGAGGATGTGACTTGCCCAAGGGCACCCAGTAGGTTTCAATGTCCCAAGTGGGGATTTGAACCCTTCTACTCTTCTATATGAGTTCTTTCACTGTCAGCTCCTGGTTTCTGAGTTGCTTTGATCTTGACCTCAGGGAGAGCTACATAGGTCCACGCAGATCTTAGAAATATTACTTTCACCCTTCAAGTCTCCAAATCCACAGCATCTGTGGGATTCTGGATGTTACTGTCCAAAAACAGTAACAGCAATTTGTTAAGCTTAAAATCTATGGTGCATCCCACGAATATGGTTCTATGAAACTATGTGGATGCATGAAATGATTTTTCCCAAAAACATCTTGAATAAACTACTAAGGAACTAGAGAACGGACTTGCTTGTGGTCAACTCATCCTAATACTCCAAACCTCCAAACCTCCAAAAGATAGCAACTCCTACCTAAAACACTATTGAGCAACAAAAGATGTTTGCTTAGCTAATTGAAGTATGAGGGTTGAAGATAATTTAAAACAAAATAGACAACAGACCAGCTGGCTTATAGTAACCAATGTGAGGGAGCTCAACAAATTAGCCTGGAAGAGCCTGCCATTTCTTGTCTGTCTTTATTCATTAGTATGTTTTAAAATAATCTGTGGAAATCAACAATCTCCTTTTCAAAAGTGGCCGAGCTTTTGTAGGATTGAGGTTTGGACGAAAGATCTCTCAAAATCCCTTCTAGTTCTATGATTTTTTCATTGTAACATGCAGGACTGCAAAGTGGCTTGAACCGGTTGGACAAATTTAGCTCGACAGATTCCACTTTGTTAAAGAGATTGACACTGGTGGCCCATAATGGATGACATTTCCATGAACAAAGAAATAGCCAGAGATTGTTCTGAAATGGGCAGGCTTTCCTTTTCCACCTTCTCTTCTTTCCCCAAGGAATGCACAAATTCCATGTTGACATATAGAGGGACCAAGTAAGTAGCTTGTAGTTGTGAGTGTGGCCCTTGAAGCCCGCTGAAGCCCCTCAAAGACCCCATATTCCCCCAAAAAATTAGATGGGAAAGATTTTACACCCCTAAAGATTCAAAAATACTGCAGAATACAGCAACTTTGTCTGTCCAAAACATACAAAAAGCAAGGGGGAACAGCAACTGGAAGTAACATGACTAGAGTGAACTGTCAGAGGGTTCACAGGGATGAAAGCTGGCCCCTTCCGCCACCTCAGTTTCCCATTCGTGAATGATGCAGAACATATTGTGCTGCTCAACTTGTAATAAGAATGTGAACCATGTGAAAGAGAAGGAAAGAAACAGAATTAATTCTTTTTCTGTCCCTTGTGTGTTACTTAAATCTGCAAGACCCGGCAACCATTCTTAACGGATTAGTGATAAATGCAGGCAGCAGAGTTCCCAGATGCAGGGAAAATTGTTCAGATTATGCAAACGTAACAAATGAGATTAAATGATTAGGTATTGTTCACAGGAATGGCAACTTGGGGAAGGAACATGAAAATCAATTTTTGATTATGATGCAAAGGAGGTTGTGGATGTCCTTAAAAGCAATCTTTCCTTCTGCAATTTGTTTTCCTTCATTCTTCTGGCTACATTATGGTTATCATTTTCAAAATCCAGGAGAGCAAATGTGGGTATTGCACTGAGTTTCTGAACAGTGTAGAAAAGTAGATAATTTTTAAATATTAGGTGGCTTATCTTATTTTGCACATGGTGTTTTTTTAAAATATATATATATATTGGGAGATGTAAACCACATATGTGTGCATATGTGATGGGGTTAGGATGTTTGTAAAACCTTTTATATGAAAGGTCTTCTTCATCTCATTTGCAATTCTATCTTCCTCTTGCTTTAAAAAGGGTTTCCTGGAAGATGATTCACAAAAAACAAAGACATGATCTATCTCCTATTGAAGTCAACAGTAAATTTTCATTACTTTCAGTGAAGAGGCATTCCAAATTACTACTTGAAGATCATATGGTGAAAAAGCAAGGCTGAAAGCTTATATATATATTCTTGGGAATGTGTCAGGTTGACTTATGCAACATGCATAGGAAGATTCCAAAAGTGACATTCCTGAGCACTGGTATACCTTTTATCTCTTGCTCTTAGCAAAATCTAACCAATATAGTACTATGATCCCACTTTAAGTACCATGGCAACATCCTGTGGCATCCTGGGATATATAGCTGAGAAGGTATTTAGAATTCTCTTCCAGAGGACTTCAGTGCCTCAATAAAGCCCCAGGATTCAGTAACATGTTGTCATGGTAGCTGAAGTGGAATAATACTGCTATAACTGTATCATGTAAGGAGCCCAGGTCCTCATGACACCTCTTGCACTCACGTTGTAAGAATATTACAAACTTCATAATTTTTGGACCTTTCTATCATAGCACCGAAAATTTTCTCTTCCCTACTCATTTTTGTTTCAGTTTTTAAGTGAAAGCCTACCTTGATGAAGAGTGTGAGGGAAATCAAAGGCTTGCTGCCTACATTATTGTTGTTTCTTCACCTTCTTTCATGGTCAACTCAAACTCATGAGTTGCTTTCAATGATATTTATTCTTTCAAATTATCAGAGGAACTGTATTTGAATGCCTCTTAATCCAAGGGTACCTTGATGGTGGGAAATATTGCTCTGAAATTATCCCAAGGGGAGTGAATAGGTGTGACTGGGAAAAGCGTAGACAATTTATGATGACTACCATTCATAACTTCCAATTGTGTTTCACTGTGAGGATCATCTTTTATTTCTGTTACAATATGCATGCATTTGCTGTGAGCCGTCAAAGACTGCTGCCCACTGAACCAGATCCACTACCCCAAAATGGGCTGCAGTCCACAAATGATTATTCCAAATACAACTTGATCATCTTTGAGGGGCCAGAGAATTCTTGCAATACTTTCAGTTGCAGAAGATGAACATGGCTACCTTTTCTGCCCTGAAACTAATTAGATTAGTAAATTTAACTTCTTTTTCAATCTGTGTAAAAATCTATGGCTAGATACAACAGAATGGCTGAGTGGATGGAAAGAAGTAGTACGCAGAAGAGGTGACACTGAGAGTAACAGAGAGATTTATTTTGTAGTTCCAGCTTCCTTGGGTCCTATGCCAGGAGAAAGGTGGCATACTAATATTATAAATAAATAATAATCCTGTCTTGCTGTAGCTGTCCTACCCATCACTAGCATTAAACAGCTGTTGTCTCTCCAAGTTTCTCATGTCTGAGATTTTTTTTCCTCAAACAGGCACTGACAGTCCTGGGATGTGAACTGCCTGTCTGCTGCTTGTGATTCTTTCTGACTTGAGAATCATGTATGTATGTGGTCTGTGTGCGTATTAGAGAGACCAAGCTCCCTGTCTTCAGTCTAGTTGAGCAACATTTTTCTCAGGGGCAGATTAGGCATCTTCAATCCCTCTGAAGGTCAGTTGGAGCCCAGGTTCTCATCCATTCTGAAATGCCAGAACTACATGCCTGTAGCATGTGTATGTCTTGCTCCTGGAAAAGACACAGTTCAATTGTTGGGCTCCAAAGCTTCCCAGTGTTATAAAGCATCATCTGACTCTTCCTTTACAGAAATGGAACAGGAAGAAAAATTGCCGCTTTAAAGCTGTCTCACAGAGCTCAGGAGAAATTTCTCAAAAAACGTTTTTTCCTAAGAAAGTTTTTGAAAACACGTATAGACTGATTGAAAAGTCCCAGATTTTGTTCCTCTTCTTTCCAATTTTGTACTGGGTTAAAATAAACCAACCTGGGGAATTGATATAAAAAACCTCTGATCAAACCAGGAACTGACAGAAAATATTCTGATAAAAACAAAATGTGCATGGATCTCCAAATGAAATTGGAAGGAACAGGAACAAAATTGGGGGCTTTGAGGCCTTTTTAATCAGTCTGGATGCACCATGAGATTCTAAGATTATTTTCATCCATGTAAAAATCTGTGCCTACATACAACAGAATGACTGAGTGGATAGAAAGGAGTAGTAAAAAGAGGAGGTAGCTGTTTAGTGGGCAGGGGGAGGGAGGTGCCTCAAAGTACTGATGTCTCTTCTGCAGAGAACTCTGCAGCTCTTTTCTGTAGCCAGGATGTGTGCTGCATGATCATACCTTGTTCCCCTGGACAATAAATAGCTGTTCCAGCATACTTTGCTCTTGAAAATTGTCTAGTAAAATTAAATTGCACAGATTTTGCTTTGATCTTGAATGTAAGGAGTTACAAGTAACATGGCTTCTTTTAACAAATTACCCTTCTTTTGATAAGAGGTGTGGAGAAAAGTCACATTTCAAAAATAAGATAACAGGTAAGATACCAAGTGGGCATGGAGTAACTTTATTGTTGTAACAAGTAACAATTTCTAGTTGCTTTTAAAAGACACATTTAAAGGACATTCTAAGACATTTTTAGAGGCATATTCTAGGAATTTTTTCCCCAAGTTTTATTTCATTATTTTATCAGTCCTAACTTTCCTCCTTGGAATAGCAACCAAATGATCAAAGAACAGTGACCAGTACAACAAATTATACTGCCATGAGTAGGGGAATGAATTACAGTGGCCCCTCCACATTTGTAAGGGTTCAGGGTGCAGAACCCTCACAAAAGTTGAAAAACTTTTAATACCTCCTCTGTCTGCAATCCTCCTCCTATTTTCCTGTGGAGCTCTCCACTCCCATTCTTTTGTCCCTGGCCCTGGCGCTTCCAAGGTTAAGAAAATAAAAAAACAAGGTAAAGGGCTTACTGGTACTTCCCCTCAGACAGAGAAGAGTGGAGTGCTAAGTTCTGGCCTTCTAGATACTTTCAGCCACCATCTTGAGAAAGGAGAATCCTCCCAGAGGCAAGGGGTGGGAGCACAGAGATCATCTGACCAATCAGCAGCCATTACACAGCAGAATGTGCAGCCACATGGCAGAAAGGACATGCCTCCAGCAGTGGGGAGGGGTTTTGCTCACTCAAAAGGGGAAAAATCCATTTTAAACACAAGCCTTGCAGACCTGGGGTAAGGAGTGCAAGGGAATGGGAGGAAGAGAAGGCAGGGAATGCAAGCATATGCCTCACAAATAATCAAATTCACAAAGGTCAACCCTGCCAACGTGAAGGGAGGACTGTACTGGGAAGGAATTACATTTAAAAAACAAAACAAAACCAACACTTTCCGAGATCTGTGTTTGCTGCATTATACCATTCCTTCTTGAATGTTGAGGATGACACATTTGAAATACTGTTATCAACCACAGAAAAGAAATATCCCAAAACATAGAAAACAAGTTTATCAGAGACAAGAGTCCAGGTGAATTTTCTTTCTTCTTCTTCCTGACATGGTAACTTTATATATAATTATCCCCCACCTCATTGGGGATCTATTCAAATTTTCAGCTTCCTCATCAGAGGCAGAACGATGCAGTCCAAGAAAAGCATTATCACATTTGCTGTATGAAATATCTCTCTAGGTCCTCTTTGAAAGTAACGTATGCTTGAAGATGATTACTTATATGCTACACTTCTCCTTTTCTTAAAGCTGTTTTTTAAAAGGCTTTTAAAATTCTGATGGCTATGTAGGACACAGTTAATAATAAACATAAAATTTCCCCTGAGTATAAAAGCATTTTTAAAAGGTGGGAGGATGTAAAAGGCCCAAGCAGACAATCATGACATGATATAATCTTCCCCTGCAAGGATTTTGCCTTGGTGCTAAGTTTTCCATTCTCATAACAATTGGACATCAACTCCTTTGTATAACGAATAGCACCTCCTCCTGGCTTAATCATTTCCCCTCCATTTTTTAATATTAATTAAACATTCCTCAGAGATTGTTTGCATCCTAATTAAATTGGGAACCCACAAAAGAGTCAGCAGGAAAGAACGCAAGGAGCGTGACTAAAGCAGGAGGGAGAAGGAGAATCCCCCAATGCTAAGATCTTTCTGTGATTGCTTGTGAAAGGAAATCAAAATTAAGCCAGAAGCATAGAACATTTTAAAAAAATAGTAACATCGGCTAGATCTTCGTGCACTGGAATCAGTGAGCTTTCAGGAATCTGGTTTTGCGGGAAGCAATAAAGAGAGAAGTTGGGTCTTAAATCTGAGGACCAAATGGCTGCTTGCTTTCCTCCTTCCTCCCCCTTCAACTAGACATATTTGGCAAAGGCTCATGGATGGTATCAAAGGGCTAATTAGCTGGCAGCTGCTGTGGAAAGGGTGGGGGCTGATTGGAAGATAAAGGGATGTGAAAGGAGACAGATGAATATACAGCCATATGAAGAATGACAATCAGAAAAATAGCAGCTGGGAGGTGAGCGCATCCCATAATAATAGGTTAGTGGAGTTGTCTCATCTCCCTTTCTGGTGTCACTTGAGAGACTGGATGGGGAAGATGTGTCTTCCCATGCAAGGTTAATCACTCCCTCTGCATCACCCCTAATTTCTACAATGCCTTACCGTCGCGTCAGTAGTGTGTATGTTGCATGAGTAAACACCAGTGGTTTGTTCCAGTGGTTAATAACGGTCAAGTTTTGCTTTGAGAGATACAGTTACCAGTTCCTTGCTGAGTCTAAATCTCTCCATGCACTTTCATTTATATCAGTCTTAAAAGGGCTGTATCCTCAAGAGATATAAAGAAACAGTAAACATCAATTTCTTTAGGCAAAGTACTACCTCTCACTGTTAAGTAACCACTAACCAGTCTCACACAGTGAAAAGTACAAGGTGGTGGAATGTAAGCTGGCTTAGGCTCTGTAATATCTCATTTCGAAATTAAGTACTGCTGCTTATGCCACAAATTCCTCAAGGCTATGGATATGACTATCTACTTGGATAGCAAATGTCACTCAGGTGCTGAATTGTTCTATTCTTCCAGCTTGATTGTCATCTTTTCTCCAGTGGAAGAAGTTGGTGGCTATTGAATCAGTGGAGTAGCACATCAGTTCTGGGTTTTAGTTTGAATTTGAAAAGATCTGTCAAAGATGCTGAACTTTAACCCTCACAGGTTCACCACTTTGGTTAAATTCTTTACAGTTCAGAGAAAAATTCAGAGCAGATTGGCTGCCCCACTGACATCAGAGCCATCAGCCACCACTTCTCTTCCTTGTGGGAAAAGCTCTGAGTACTTGCTGCTCACTCTGACACTTGGGCTACAAGAGGTTTCCTTGGCTACGGTAGGGGATGGGTATCCATTATCTGTCTTTCTCCTCCTCCCTGCCACCCCCTCCCCCCATCCTGGAATTCTGTGTTTGCCTTTTTCTGCTCTTTCTCCAGCCCCTTACAAAGCCCCTCTTCATTTATGGCTGAAATAGATCCATTCAAATTTCAGATGAAGGAAATATGGCAAAACAGGAGAGGAGGAAAGTGCAATCAACTGTAAATGAGAGTAAGCAATGTTAAATTGAGGTAATTTTAGCTCCTTCTTTTTTAAGTTGTATATAAGGTTGTAATAAATATAATAAAAGAGCTTAGAAATAACTAGCTGAATATGCCCTCAAACACTTAAACTTCAAAGGATAGCCTCAAAAAAAATACAACCCCAAATAACTAAAAACAGTAAAAAAAATAAAAAAAGATCAAAGCAGCAACACACACTTTGAGAACCAAAGGCCAAGTAAAATAACACAGTGCTTGCTGCCCATTAGAAACTCAGAAGGGATGGAGTCAACCTAACCTCTCTTGGGAAGGAGTTCCAAAGCAGGGACACTGCTCTTCAGCTTGTTACCTCATCCCCTGTGTAAGAGGCCTGACAAATTAATTTGTTGGTTAACAGCACTCACTATTAGAGCTGGAAAATGTCTAGTTAAATTCAGCTAAATATACATACAAATGTTTCCCTTCTTAAGGCTTAACAAGTAAATGTGGCAGTTGACAACTCACACTAAACCTCTGGTACAATGAATAAAAGGTTTTGTTTCCTCCTTCTTTGGTGGGGCTGGTCTCAAGAGGGAGAAGGTGGTTGAATAGCAGTGGGATATTGCAAACTTGAGGTGGCAGGGACTTTAACTTGGTCCCTGCATGTAAGGCGTGTGTTCTAGCTTTGTAGATTACACTTCTTGATTCTAAGCAAGTGTTAAAGTAAAAAGGATACTGTTACTCAGTAGTACAGAAATATGACAAAGCTAGCATATACAAGGTTAGGACAACAGAAGATCAGAGCGGGGCTGACAGAGGAGACTGTGAGTTTGATTAGAAAAGTCCATAGGCTTGACAGCCCATGTAGTATCATGGTGTTGAACTATGACTCTGGAGACCAGAGTTTGAATCCCTGCTCAGCCATGGAAACCTGTTGGTTGACTGTGAGCAAATCACACTCTCTAGCCTCAGAGGAAAGCAAAGGCAAACTCCTTCTGAACAAATCTTGTCAAGAAAACCTCATGGTAGAGTCACCATAAATCAAGAACAACTTGAAGGCACACAAAGAAACAAATGGGCATAATTTGGCCTGGGAGCCAAAGGTTTTGGACCCTTCATAACCGGTCAAGTGCAATTTTTCACTGATTATCAGCAGTCATAATTTCTGGATGAATAAAGCAATTTATTGGGAGTGTGGAGGACCTGAAGATGACTCAATAGCATTTATCAGCAAAGTTTTGAATGGATCCCTACAGTTCATCTACAATCACCTGAACAAACATCCACAGTTCATCAGCAGTCAGATAAATTTCTTGATAAATCACATATTTCTTCAAGGATCAGCAGATATTAAAGATGAATCAATGTCCATTTGGAGCTGTTACCATGAATTCATGAGCAATCAGCAGCAGTACAGACTGCATTGTCAAAATTCTTCAGTAACTCAAGGTGAATCTCCATTGCAAATACTAAATCAGCAACAATTCTGGATGAATTCTCAGACTTTACAAGCCATCAATAGCAAGACTCCAGTGGTCACCAACACTTCTGAACAAATCAGTACAGTACATCAGTAATTATGGGTGAATCTTAAAAGCTAATAGGTAGTCAGTAACACATTAGTAATGTGTTATTTTCAGTTAATTCTTTTTTCCAAAACCTTGAAAAGTAACTTCCAGAGTATTGAAATGGTCAGAAGTCCACATGAATGGCTCCTTGACATAAGTATTTTTGAAACAACAAGTAAATGTGTGCTAAAAAAAGTAATGGCATGACCAGTTGTTCTACTGCTTTTAAGAAATAATGTGTTACAAGTAATGCTGCAATTTATAATATACTGTGTGGAATCCTTTACTTCTGAGGTCTAAAAGAAAGGTAAATGATTTGCTGCTGACTTTAGGCTGCTGGGATGATAATTCCTCCAACATTCTCAGATGAATACAACTGGGGAGGACTAACTGTTGTCCTTGTAAGGAACAAGACTGGTGACTCTCTTTCAGAAGATCATCTGTTTACTTAGGGTCTTCTTAGAGGCATTCACTACTTGTTGATGCTGCTTTGGTTCCCACCAGTTCCCTCTATCCTCTCCTGCATTATGGCATAAAGATGTTGATGGGAAGAGTAGAAACAGTGGCAGCAGATCAGGGTAAAGGTCCAGGGTCCATAGCAATTTGATCCCTTCAAGTAGTGGCAGTCATGCCTTGCAGATGTTTCATCCTTTCCTCTACCTTTCTTATAAATACAGGCTCCCTGGATCACGCAGGACATGATTTCAGGCAGACACTTCCCCCTTCTTCTTTGCATGCTGAAACTGATTACTGTTTTGCCATCACTAATCAACAATAATTCAGGATGAATAGCCTCAGGCCATCAGTTGTCAATAGCATTTCTGGAAAAATCATGATAGTTGGGTCTCTGATCAGGAATAATTCAGGAGTGATTACTGCAGTTCCTCAAAAGCCACAGCAATGTGGTAACCAGAGTTTATCTACAATCAGCAGTAATTAATTAGAGGTTGCTTTAATCAGCAGTGGCAAGGTCATGAAGAATTAGACCTTTAGGAAGGGAAAGTAAAGGGTGGGGAAAGGAGGCAGGAGGTGAGAGAAGAAGGAGAAGAGGGGAAAGGGATGGTGAAAGGCAAGGAAAAGGAGAAAGATAAGAGAGAAAGGGAAGGGAAAGGAAGAGAGGGATGGAGACAGATTGAGAGAACGGCATTCAGCAGATCAGGAAAGGAAAGGAAATGTAAACAGGAATATTGATTTTAGAAAAGGAAAGAATTAGAGGAATGGAATCAAAAAGATTTGTATATGCTTTGAGACAAAGCATATAGAAGGACTATAGTCTTATTGGAATGAAAGTATAAAAAAAGGGAAAATTATGCCTAAGTACTGTGTCTACAACCAATAGTTACCCATTGCCACTGTAAAACATGCTCTCATACGCACACCAACTACTATGACAGAAAGATATGCCACAAATGAACATCAAGGATAATAAGTAATAAATTATGTATAATTAATTATTAGTCTAATAACGTATCTTATAGAGTAGGTAGAATAAGATATTAGAAATTATTTTTTTCAAGGGCTAGTGTACAGAAGCAATTTGAGATACTGTTTTTTAGTCCTTTCGAGCTGGCTCTGACTTGTGGTGATCCCATAGCAGGGGTTTCCTGACAAGATTTATTCAGAGGAGGTTTGCCATTGTCTTGTTTTAAAACTGAGACATAACAGGATAGAGTTCAGGCATTCAAAGTACAGGCAGTAATGTTCACCGATACAATTAAGAAAAGTATTATCACCCCCTCCTCTGCTAATATCTATTGGTCAACTACTCTACTGTTATAACAGAAGGGATCTGTTACGTTGTACCTCTATGTACCTCTAAAGCAGCTCTGCCAACATTGTTGAACTGCAACTTCCATGTGCCTTAAAGAGCATAGCCAGCGGTGAGAAATGCTGGGAGCTGCAATTCAACAATATCACCAGTCTTGCATGAACTGCACTGGATTCCAGTTTACTTCTTAAATTCACATCAAGGTACTGGTTTTGACCTACAAAGCCCTAAACGAGCTGAGAAAAGCACATCTGAAGAGGGCTTCATCTCATATAAACTTGCTTGTCCTACCACTCCATGAGGCTAGATTGATGAGTACACATGGCAGGGCTTTCTCTGTTGCAGAACCCTGAATGTGGAACTCCCTCCCAAGAAAAGTCAGGTTAGTCTCATCCTTTCATCTTTTCCTTTCGGGCAGCTAAGATTGTATTGCTTTGTATGGCCTTTGATCCCTATAACAAAGAGTGGGTGTTACGGCTGACTGTTTTGACTGTCAGTCTTCTTAAAACTGCTTTTAAGAAGTAATTTAGTCTGCTTTTCAATGTTTTTATTTGCTTATCATACTTTTTAAATGTTTTGTCTGTTGTAAATCACCTCAAGGGCCCTGGAAGGCTGAGAAGTGGTAAATACTTTAAATTAATTAATTAATTAATTAATTAATTAATTAATTTGAAGGTTACACAATTTCCATTCCTGGCTTAATCCAAGTGCTAGTTCCATTTAGATTAGATATGTTGATTCCATCAGATTTACATAAACATCAATTTACATACAATTCAATGGTTGAGTCAACAGATTTACTCTAGTAGGGACTAGCAATTGGATTTAGACCTATATAATTAGGCCTGTTATTCTCATTTATGAAGAAAGAAGTGAAAAGGAAGAAAGAATGATCAAAAGAAGAGAGAAGAAGAGAAAGGAAGGAAAGGGGAAAAGTAAAACAAATTTTCTGTCCAAGTGAGATCCCAGAAAGCTGGATCCTCACATTTTTTGGTGAAGATTCATAGGGAGAGATGCATTATTTTTCTTGTATTGACCAAGACTTCAAAGAGCTTCCTGCCATACATTTATATAAACAGTTTTTATACCCCCATCTTGTCTTTAAAATCTCACAGAGGTTTTGCATTAGAAACAATATATATTAAAAATTACTAGAAATAATCAACAAACAGTGATAAAATGATGCAGAAGTGAAATAATTAATTAAAAGCCATTCATTAAAGCATTCATTAGCAACCAAGGGTGATGATGTTGGTGCTCAGAAAAAAAATCTGGGAAATAAAATAAATACATACACCTTTTTGTGGTAAAATATAGTGATTTAAGTTTTTCGCTTACTAAAAGTATAAGCACAATGTATTGGCACTATTCTAACAGCTTTCCTATCTCTGCTAACACTTTGGTCTATGTAGCTTAGCATTTTTTACACCAGAAAAGATTAGTTATAGAAGATTTACAGGTTGTAACTTCCTATTTTTTTTCAAATCCAGAAGGGATTGAAGGGTCTATGGGCAGTTCTGGAAGCCCCTAGAAGTCTGCAGGCTCATATGGCCTGCAGGTTGTATAATTCTCACTCGTGGGTTACAATGACTGGTAGCAGTTCTCTAGCTGGCAAAATATGAAGAAATCACATGGTGAATTTCCATCTGTTATGTCATTGTCTTCCTCTCCTTCTCCTGCATTACTACAGTCTTCAAGTGGCACAGCTTGTAAAGATGCAGCTAACTAATGCTGGAAGAGCATACGCCATTGATTTCTAATATTCTTGTGCTTCTGCAGAATTACACTAAAATGGAATTTGGGGTGGGTTTGAGCGTCGCCTTTGATCAAATCAAACTGAAAGATTCTTGGCTGTAAGATACCTTTGAATGGGATAGGCTGTCTCAGGGATACCTGAGCCTTAGGCTTGCTAATACTCCTGGCATATAGCCCAGTCCCCTCCTTGCTATAAGGAGCTTAGGTTTAATAAAAGCCAAGGAAGTGGACAGGGACTCCTTCTAGCAGGGAGGGGTTTGTCCTTCCTCCCACCATCTTGGAGAAAATTAGGTCATCATACACTGTGTCTGTGAAGAAGCTGGCAGCTCTTGAGAAAACATTCAAAAGTCAGAGGACTGATTTGACTTCAAGGATGCTGTTTTTGACTCCCTGGGAATATGACGCTATGGTCCTTTCTGCTCCTTACCTTTTTTGGCACTGGGATCACACGAGCAGCCTCCAGCAATAGGCTCTCGTGTCCCCTTTGCTTCAGCTCTGCACGAGCTGCCTGCTCCTGAGCAAGCAGCGCGAGAGCCCTGCCTCTTCCTTCTGCAGCGCAGCCTGGGAGTTTCCCAGGCTGCGCTGGGGCAGGAAGTGCAATCGCATGGATCCGGAGGCTCTGCAAGCACAGCAAGTGTGCGTGGGACCCTGAAGCAATGCACAAATTGCTCACCATTTTCAGCTGAAAGCTGAAAATGAAAAAGTGCACGAGCGGCACCTGCCCTACCCTCGAGCATCATGCAATTGTGAGTGCGTCGTGCAGATCGCTCCTCACAATTGCGCAATGCTTGAGGGGCCCTTTCACATGGCGAATGCCATGCGAAAAGGGCCTATGTGTTAATGCTGAAATAAATACATTGATTCACGTCCCTTAAGAAATAGATGTTTGCTCGGATGAAAATCTGCATTCAGTAGGGATGTCGTAGTTATGATGTGCCTTCAAGTCCAATCTTGCTTATGGCAAATCAGTCATAGGGTTTTCTTGGCAAGGTTTGTTCAGAGGAAATTTGCCACTGCCTTCCTTTGAGGATGAGAGAGTGTAACTTACCCAAACTCACTCAGTGGGTTTCCATGGTTGAGTGGTGAGTCAGACCCTGCATAGTGAGTCCTGGAGTCCAGCACTCAAAGAATTGCACCATACTGACTTGCATCCTAGTAAATATGTTTAGAAATACAGCTGTAGGCTGAAATCCAGAGTGTGCTAACTTGGCAGCAGAACCTAGAAAGCTACTTTTTAAAAAGAAGAGAAATACAATTGTGATGTAGTTATGACTTTACTACTGAAACAAAGAATTTAATTGCAAACAGCTTGTTATATGTATTCAGTTATTCCCAGCTGTATAACTATTTTCAAAGTCACATTCTAAGCTTTACCTGGAAATGAATCCCATTTAATGCAGCCGGATTTATTTCTAAGTAAACATCACCTATATTTGAAATATGTGTGTTTCATATGCTGATGGTTTTGTTGTCCTCTTCTGTTATTTGTTCTATAATTGTAAAAATGTCTAAGCAAATAGCACATAGTTCTCAGGAATGGATAAGCTGGCATTGCTTGGCACTCCAGATTTGTTTCTCCTCACAAAGCCAGTGTCAACATAGACTGCAACAAGCTGGGGTAGAGTGTTGTTTTCTAAACTACTGTTGGTTTCCATGTTTTTCTTCAGAGCTTAAATTGTTATTTCTTGGCATCTCTAGAGAGCCATGACTCATTGGTCGTCATACATACAGTGATTTTGACAACTAATGCAGCACTATTGGCATGCCACCAGTCTTATTAACTTCTGTCAGAAATGCTTAGATGGTGACCAAATGGCAGAAAAGCTAGCAGTTGTGACAGCTCAGCCATTCATTCTGTGTCAAGGGTCATATGTGGATAGTGCCTGTTAGTTCCAGTGCCAAATACAGAATTTTCAAGGTACACCTTGAATGATCTACCTTGTAATATTTACACGTTAAATGTTGTACACCTAGAATCTCAATGCAGTATCTCAGTGTACTCTCTGTTCTTTGGCATATGGAATGCTTGTAGCGAGTGTTGCTGATCACAAAACACATTTGATCATTGAACCAGTTCTTCACGATGATATCAAGCAATATTTGTTTTTATTGTCTCATCTCTCTTCTTGTAAACCACCCTGGAAACACAGCTGAAGAACAGTTTAAATCAATCGATCAGGGGGCTTAAAGACTCTGTGACCATTTCCGCACTATACTGTTATGGTGCTGTTATTCCACTTTCAACAGCATCTGGAATTCTGAGGTTTGTAGTTTACTGAGGCCAAAGAGAATTTTATATGCCCCTCCCTAAACTGTGAACCCCAGGATTCCATAGGATGCTGAAATATAGCCTACAGCACCATTCTCTGGTGGTCTCCCATTTAAAATTCTCTGCCAGAGAGCAGTAGTGCCTCACCAAACTACAAATCCCAGGACTCCGTAGGATGAAGCCATGGCAATTAAATTGGTACCAAGGTACTATAGTTGTGTAGTGTGAAAGAGAACCTGGTATATGTTGCTGGATTTGTGGAAGACAACAAATGCCCATGTTATGTGGTTTTTCTGCCTGTTGCAAGGGCTGGCTAGGGAGTTTTCTGTATAAGGTGGGCTCTACTCATTCTCCCTCTGCCTCTCTCATCTGTCTGTCATTCCTGCTGCAACCAGGCCTGCGAAAAGGAAGCTGGGGCTGATTCCTACTATTCTCCATGGTGGGACTAGAGCATGCTGTGCCCCGTGTAATGCGTGATTGTAGGTCAGAGTACTGCTGCGCCTTCCTTGTTTCTTTGTTCAAGCTTAAACAACTATTCATTTTTAATTATCATTCCCCTTCTCTTTTCCCCCTCTCCAGTAAGTTAATCTTTAGTTTTTCTCCTGATTTGACTTGAGGGTGTTTCAATTTGCTTGTAATTTTTTAAGATGCCAATTCATTGCCAACCTAAGTCATATCCAATTGTCACATTAAGTCACATAATGTTGATGATGATAGTAGTCATCATCATCATCTAAACTAAACTAATAGCACCTCCTATGCTGGCATCACTATTCCTGCTAAGGTTGGAGGACATTGTTCCTGTTTTTTTTAAAACATATTTTTATTTAAAGGTTATGGATACACTAAATTTCTTTGAATACACAAGAAGGGAGAGGGGAAAAAAAGAAAAGACAGAGAAAAAGAAAAAAGAGAAGAGAAAAAAGATGTTAAGAGATAATCATAAAAAGGGTTATACAATGAAGAAAAAGATGAGCTGCTTTCTTCCTTTCAATGATATATAAGGACCTTTCCACACTAGACTGTTATAGTGCTATTTTTCCACTGTCAACATCCTATGGAATCCTGGGTTTGCAGTTTAGAGAGGTGTATTTAGAGTTCTCAGCCAGAGAGCTCTTTGGCCTCAGGAAACTACAACTCCAGAATTCCACAGGATGTTGAAAATGGAATAATAGCACTATAACAGTGTAGTGTGGAAAGTCCCCTAGACATCCCACTGTAATACAATATAATGCCAATAATAATAATAATAATAATAATAATAATAATAATAATAATAATAATTTTTATCCTGCCTCTCCCAGTGGATCAAGGCGGCATTACAGGAACATATCAATACATTAAAACATTAAAATGTAGCCCATCCTCCCCATCCACCAACCCTTCTATCCCCCTAAAACACATTAACTATTAAAAACAAAATAAAAACAAAATTAAAAACAAAGGGACAATTGATGAGAGGCGGTGGAACACTAGTCTGAGAAGGCCTGTCGGAAGAGAACAGTCTTGACTGCTTTTTTAGAGCAGTCAAGACTGGTAATGTGCCAGGTCTTCTCCGGCAGGCCATTCCATAACCTGGGAGCGACCGAAGAGAAGTCCTCTGGGTAACCGCAGCCAATCTAGTTCTGATTGGCTGCAGTAAATTCCTCCCAGAGGACCTTAGTGTGCGGGGCGGATTATATGGGAGAAGGCGATCCCGCAAGTAGGCTGGCCCCAAGCCATGAAGGGCTTTAAAGGTAAAAACCAACACCTTGTACTGTGCCCGGAAACTAATAGGCAGCCAGTGTAAAGACTTCAGAATAGGTGTTATGTGGTCAGTTTTAGATCTTCCGGTGACCAACCTGGCTGCCATATTCTGAATTAATTGAAGTTTCCGGACTAAGCACATGGGTAGCCCTATGTAGAGCGCATTGCAGAAGTCAAGCCGTGAAGTTACCAGTGCATGTACCACTGTTTTTAGGTGTTTCAGGTCCAGGAAGGGGCGCAGCTGGTGTATCAGCCGAAGCTGATAGCAGGCGCTCCTGGCTGCCGCATCAATTTGAGCTGTCATCTGAAGCGGTGAATCCAAGAGCACCCCCAAGCTGCGGACACAGTCTTTCAGGGGAAGTGTGACCCCGTCTAGAACTGGTTGACAAACCTCCATACCTGGGCTAGGGCCCTTAACAGCAAGTACCTCCATCTTATCTGGATTCAGCTTCAGTCTGTTTTTCCTCATCCAGTCCATAAATTTAAAGGCGAGATGCCATCCTTAGTTGATACTATTATCTGAGGCATGGAGAGATATATCTGGGTGTCATCAGCATACTGATACCACCTTGCTCCATGCCTCCTGATGATCTCTCCCAGCGGTCTCATGTAGATGTTAAATACCACTGGGGACAGGACGGCGCCCTGAGGGACACCAGATTTAAGCTCCTTTTTCGAGGAGCAGCTGTCCCCAAGCATCACCATCTGGTATCTTCCTGAGAGATAGGACCGGAACCATTTAAGTGTAGTGCCCCCGATCCCCAGCCCTCTCAGGCGTTCCAGAAGGATATCATGGTCTACGGTATCGAAAGCCGCTGAGAGGTCCAAGAGTACCAGCAGGGTCACATTTCCCCTGTCAATACCTAGGCGTAGATCATCCATTAAGGCAACCATGGTGGTCTCGACTCCATATCCTGCCCTGAAGCCAGTTTGAAATGGATCTAGATAGTCTGTTTCATCCAAGACAGCTTGGAGCTGAAGGGCAATAGCCCTCTCGATCACCTTGCTTAAAAATGGAAGATGGGAAACTGGTCTATAATTATTCATGTCCAGGGGATCTAGGGAGGGCTTTTTTAGAAGCGGACGTATAATTACTTCTTTTAAACAAGCTGGAAAATTGCCCTCCCTGAAGGATGCATTAATAGTATGTCTTAAGTGGGTCTTAATCGCAACTCCTCCCTGGACAACCAGCCATGAAGGGCAGGGATCAAGAGGGCAAGTTGTCCTTCTTACCTTTCCAAGGAGCTTGTCTACGTCCTCGGTACTCACTGACTGAAACTGATCCAGTATAATCCTATTCACGGGGTCGCCGGACACTCCATTTGTAACCTCTACTATAACATCAGCATCTAAGTCGGCTCTTATCTGAGAGATTTTATCTGCAAAATGATTGTTCAAAGCATCACAGCAAGCTACGTTAGGTTCTAACAATGAGTTCAGGGGAGTGGGTAACTGAGTCAAATCCCTTACCACCCTGAACAGCTCTGCTGGATGAGAAATCGCAGACACAATACGTGCAGAGAAGAAGGTCTTTTTCACTGCCTCTATTGCCACTCCATAGGAATAAAGGAATTCTCTATAGCGTGTCCTGTCAGATAAGAGTCGAGATTTCCGCCAGTTGTGCTCTAGTCGTTGTCCAGCCTGCTTCACATTCCTAAGTTCTACTGTATACCAAGGATTGCAGTTTATAGCAGGCTGGAAAAGACGCTATGAGTTTGGAAGTTGCTGTAATAAACAGCCAGATATTCATGCTGTGGGAAAGCAGTGCAGCTGAAGGGATTTTTTTTAAAAGAAATCCTTTTGGGAAGCATAAGAGAATCAGCAAAACACATTACATAAATCTTCAGTGGACAGTAGCTTTGGTTAATGGAGTGGATAGCAATCGGATTTGCATGTTCAGCTTCATTGTTCTTTCCTTCTCTTTGGAGGATGGCTTTTTTTGTGCCTAAGGTATTCAGAATACAGTAGATCCAGGATACTACCGGACAGGGTATGTCAATTAGGTCACAAAACATATAACCTCCATTTGTGTATAATCATCTTGATATTCAACTCACAAGCAAAGATATGGCTTCCTTCAACTTCCTGGAAAGCCTAACCTGAACCTGTATGGTTTGGAAGCTCGGAAACCATCTTTTTAACAGCAACAACAACTGGATAGCAGTACGTGTGAAAGGGATCTAGGAGTCTTGGTAGATCACAAGCTGAACATGAGTCAGCAGTGTGATGCGGCAGCCAAGAAAGCCCACGTGATTCTTGGTTGCATCAATAGGTGTAGATGTCTAGATCAGGGGAGGTAATGGTACCATTCTATTCTGCTTTGGTTAAACCTCATCTGGAATACTGTGTCCAGTTCTGGGCATCTTGATTCAAGAAGGATATCAACAAGCTGGAGCACGTCCAGAGGAGGGTGACCAAAAGGTAAAGGGTCTGGAAGCCATGCGTATGAGGAGTGGCTTAGGGAGCTGGATATATTTAGTCTGCAGAAGAGAAGGTTGAGAAGGGACATGATAACCATGTTTAAATATTTGAAGGGATGTTATGTTGAGGAGGGAGCAGGCTTATTTTCCGCTGCTCCTGAGACTAGGACAAGGAGCAATGGATTTAAACTGCAGGAAAAGAGATTCCACTTATACATCAGGAAGAACTTCCTGATGGTCAGAGCTGTTTGGCAGTGGAATATGCTGCCTCGGAGTGTGGTAGAGTCTCCTTCTTCGGAAGTTTTTAAGCAGAAGCTGGATGGCCATCTGTTGGAAATGCTTTGACGAGTGGTCCTGCATAGCAAGGGGTTGGACTGGATGGCCCCTGTGGTCAATTCCAACTCTATGATTCTATGATTCTAACTAGCATCTAGTGAGATGAGTGATTTCATCACACAGGGAATTCATTGTAGAGGGACTGGTTGAACATACAACAAGCATGTGACAGATCATTACTTTAAAATTTGCACTTTAGTTGGGATGGAAGGTCTTTTTAAAAAATAAGTAGTATCTTATGTCATTTCAACATACAATGAATTCACAGTGAAGGGACTGGCTGAATATGATGAAGAGTTATGATAGGTCCCCACAGGGGTCCCTGCTTCTTCTCCCCATAACATTATGCACTGGTGCGAGGGGGCTGGCCATTGCATCCAGCAATGCCCTTCTTAGTAGCAGCACATACATCTGTTGCTGAAGATGACTGGCTGGCCTTTAAGGTGGATTTTAGGGTCATTTGCAATTGTGCCAAAAGTGCCACAATCACAAATATGAAAGATGTTATGAAGCAGTTATAGTGTCCTAAGTCTAACTTAAAATATTGTAACTGGATGCTAGCCAATATCTACATATCCATGAAAAATCACAACTTGAAGGTTTTCACATCAGCTGTGGTGCAAGGTCCAACACCAACTACAAATAAACTTGTTAAAACACCACCATAGGATGACACCTGAAGAAAGAACTCGAATGCAGTACTTTGGAGATGAATCTCCCAAAGAAAAGAGTGAGCAGACAAGGTCAATACCAGAAGAAAAGCTGATGTGGAAGCACCCTGTTATTCACTATGTGTCCACTAAAACCTGGCCACTTTATCTGGGACTAGGAAGCAAAGATTTCAGAGAAGACTATTCACACTCTGAACTACTGTGGGGAACACGAACACATTGTCTGTAGAACCAGATTCTGAGAAAAATCTCAAATCTCAAAATGCAACTATAATAGAAGCTATGTACCTTTGAAAAAATCACTCCTTCTCCCAGTGTTTACATAAACCTATTGACATTTTGGTCCAGTCTTTCCTATTTCATGCCATTTGCTTTTATAAAAAAAAAATTAAAACAAGATTATCCTTGTTTTAGAATTAGGTAGTAAGAAATTTAAATCTCGCACTGGCTAATGATGCAACACGCTGCATTTATAGCAGGAGATCTTGTGTGTGTGCATGTCCACACACACACAGAGGAGACTAATTAAACAAGACAGATTGTCATGTTAGTTACCCCTTGGTTCCAGGAGTTGCATTAGTGATGTTGCCTGGGTGTCATGTGTGCTTCAAAGCCTTATGGGAAAGGCCTGCATGAACTACCCACTCTTATAGTCAATGTGACCTAGATAGAGAACTATCACCCTCACTTCAACAATAGCAAGATAATATTAGAATCGTGAGGGACAACAATTTTGATGTATTTGCCCCAAATCCTTCTTTTATTCCTAGCTTTGGCTAAGTCAAATAATTGTTTAAATATTACCTGTGAGTTGTATATAAACTACTTGTGAACACTGCTTTCTGTCAGGCCATGATGGTTTTTCTGCTTTAGTAATCAAAGCGTACTGCTGTTCTGCTTACAAGAATTTTTACACTAACAAAATGTGCAGCCCTGTGTGCAGTTTAGTACCAAGCCCTAGTACATTTACATTTTATACAGCATACAAATTCTCTTGGCAACTACTACTATTCTAAAAATACTAAGAGGAGCTTTTCTTATTTATGATCAAAGATTCAAGTAAGCCGTCATCCTGTTTCAATAATGGACTGTCAAAGATTTCTTGGAAGCATAAAAGCAGGGTACAAAGGCAGCATGTCTTCCTCAATTTTTGTGTCCCCAGCACCAAGCCTCACTATTTAAAACAAACAGCCTTTAAACATTTACTGTCATAGCTAACAGACCTTAATAGATCTGTATTCTAAGAATTTTTCTGATCAAAGTCATCTAAATTACCATTGATCATATCTGCTGGTACATAAATTCATTCCCTTTCCCACTGTTTTTTTTAAAATCCCATTTTCCTTGTCATACTGGCATATGACTTCCATAGCACTGCAAATAAGTTGGGGGTTCCCAAACATTTTGGACACATCTGGAATTTTGTAGGGAATATTATGGACAGCATCACAAAACAGCAGCTATAGAGTTCATAGACTTTCACTGAATGGTTACCATGGTTAAGCACAAAACACCCATTTTGGAGAAGGAAAACTACCAGTCCTTCAAATATGTTTAGAGTAGAAGTGGGCAATATGTGGGTGTCCAGGGATGATTTTATCTCCTCTGGGATCCACCATGGGCTGCGCCATCACCTGAAAGGAAAACTGATTGTGGTTGTTAATCCTGCTGCTGGTTCTGTAATACCTTCTGGGGGAGATACAAAGTACATGTGATGAGTGCTGTGGTGTCACCTTGTTCTCAAGGAGAATCACTAATCCTGAAACTTCCAGGAGCAGCAATTTTCCCATTTTAATTTTTCAGTGGGAAGAAGGTCTAGAAGGATTCCAGGGCCCACACATATTAGTAGGGATGCATGTGACCCACAGGCCGTGTTATTCCTTCCCCTGAATTAGAGGGTCAGGAGAGACAAAGAGAGGATTTTTTTTTCAGATGCAAAACATTTGGTTTGTAAAAAGATGATGTGGTAGAGAGGAAGGAGAGCAAACTTCCTTTGCAGAGAAAATAAAATATTGTCCTCTCCCTGCAAACTAAAGGGTGGGGGAAAAGAGTAACAAATAAATATGGCCTGAGATCCTGACTTGTGCCTTTGTAGTGTAAACCTCTGCATGTGTAGCTCTGTACCTCTCTCTCTTCACCTGGCTGTGAAGAAGAATGGGATGGATTTCAGAGAGTGCTGCCTGCAAAAGTGTTTGTGCATGTGTGTTTATTCCTCATGAGCTAGACTTAGTATTTTTGCTTTGTAAGTACAGTTGATGTTTAATGTATCCCACTTAATGACATCACCAGGAACTGGCCCTTGTAACCTCACCAGGACCCACAGCCTGTGAATTCATCACGGGTTGACCGTCAGTATAAATTCTGGCCCTGATGTCGCAGGGATAGGGCTTGTGGTAGCCTTGACCTGGCAGTTCTACTAGTGAGTAACTTCTTTTACACCATCCCAAAGAATATATACATGCATATATAAGCCTGAGTTACATGTACCAAGAGAACTCCAACCCTTCAGTCTTACAGTTCTGGCATTAGATGTTTCAGAGTATTTTGGCAGAGTGTGTGGGAATATTTCTGCAGAAGTAGGAAGCCTTCTAGGTGTTGCTGAACTATAGCTACAACTTCCAAGATTCCTTGCCATTTTCTGTGGTGGCTGGGACTTCTAGAAGGTGCAGTCCAACAGTATGTATTTTAATACCTTCTGCAATTTAGCACAAACCAAAAATAAAAATAATCCCCAGATTTTATTTATTTATTTAACACTCTCAGACTGGTTGTAGTTTTTAACCAATTTTTCTAAGTTCTGACAAAAGTTTTAGGGGGTTTCTTAAGTGGTAGAATAGTCACACATGTAAATTATTTGCAACTCTGTATATACGTCCTCCTTTTTTAAAAAAACAAAAACAAAACCTTTCTCTTGACACAATCCAGGTGCCAGGATCATGTGCAGTAGAAAAGCTTGCTCTCAAATGGGGAGAATGAACATCCAGTAATAATTGCTTTTAAGATGTCCTGATAGCAACCAAGGTTGGAAGGCCTCATTACATATATGGTGCATCCAATATAGCATCTCCAAGAACTAACTCTGAGGTGTTTGTAGGCATTCCCATGAGCAGTGCTGCTCAGAGTCTGCTGGTGTTTGAGCTGTGTAAACAGGATCCTGTAGAAAAGAAGCATGGAAGGATGCAAAAAAGGAACAAAAAGCTCTGTGGCAAGAGTTAAACTTTGATGAAGACTGACTTCTTTATATGCTAGAGAGCATGCAAAGCCAGTTAATGGAATTGCTCAGTCTGCTGTAGTGCATGACTCCATTCTCTGCTAATGCACAAAGTAGAAATAAAAAAATAGAGCATAAGAGTACATGATGTGCCAGAGGGGATGGACTAAGTTTTACTCATCTTTAAAGGACATCTGAGAACTCTTGAGTATACGTCAGTTCCAGAGTAGGAACTTAACAAAACCTTTTAGTGTCCTTGTGTCTTTAGGGATGCTGCTGGAGATAATGGAACAAATGTAACCGAGATTAGTCAAGTAAAAATAAAACACACATACACAGAGACAGAAGCTTTAAAAATTCCATTTTTCAAATGACTGGCTTCTTAGAATGAGTTTCATGTCTAATGTTGGAACAGGCAATGCTGACTCTTTACCAAAGGGCAGAAGTACCACAACAGAATCAGCCTGGCATTTCAACATCTCCTCCTGTGCCAAGTGCAGTGGATGTTAAGTACCAACTCCTTTTGCAACCACTATAGAATTTGTCCTTTAGTACTTACATGAAGAAATCTTTGTTGGGGGACTTTTGAGCATAGACTGATTATCTGTGCAAGTTCTAAATATTGTTATTCTATGCACTAAAAGTGTATGATAGATGGTGAGGCATGTGAACCTCCATGTCTGAACATTCTTGCTTTAAATTTCCTCTATTCTCCTCCTAGTGAGCTAGTCACAGTTCAGTGTGCATAGGCACCTAAGGTACTGTGTGGTGAAAAGAATGTTGCATCCTTATATGCCACAGACCACAGTTTCACAGTCTATCATGTATTACTGCTTGCAGTTTTTGACCATCACTGATTCAGATTCTATCCACAGATCTAAGAATGAGTGAGATTCAGATGATGAGGCATGGTCCAAGTGGTGTCACTTTTTGTAATTTTGCTATTGTGATTTATAATGATTTCATTCCAATGTTTTATCAGTCATTTTGGAATTGCTCCCAAAGCACACATTGCTACTGCAAGCACAATCATTTTGTTTTCCCAGAAATAAAACACCTCAGTTTATAGGTCTTAATGTTTCATAATCTTTTTCCTTATCTTCCCTTTCCTTCAATTTTGCTGTCTCTAGGGGTTGCCATTATGTGCTACAACATTCTTTTTCTCACAGTGGTTATGTCTGGCACATTGTGTTCCAATTGTTTATCACTTTGAATCCCAAAGACTCATAAGATTTTTGTTTCATGGTTTTTGACAACTTTGGTTTGAAATGGAAATGATTATAGAATAGGACACTGGAAAAAGAAACTGATGGACTTTGTGACTCAAGAACAGGTACTTCAGACAAATAACATCAAGCAAATATTGAAAAAATAACTACAGATAGTACATATCATTTAGGTAAAGAAAAAGAGGAAAGTATTGACCACTTTATTAGTTTGTGCAGCACAACGGCACAGACTAAATATAAGAAATGCCATCATAAAGTGGTTGCAATGGTACATTACAGTGCTGCTGCTATTATTATTATTATTATTATTATTATTATTATTATTATTATTATTTTCAATCATACCTTTCCTTTTCCCCAATACAAGAATTCAAGGCAGCTGAAAACACAAAAATCCATGTGTGTTAAAAATATTGAACTTTGGCCTATTGTATGAAGTTGTGCTGACCTCAGCTCTCTAGATGCTTTCCAGAATTTGATTGTACATAATTGCACTACATCATAACCTCCATGTTAACACCAGTGCTACGAAGAAGCCTGTTACATATAATGAGTTACTTGTAAATAATCCCTTTTTGCGATGAGTTAGCTTTAGCTATGTTATATTGTTGTAATGAAACAACTCCTTTGTGGCGTAATCAAAAATATTGTTAATTACTTTTATAGTTTTAGGGATTTGTGGCTTCTCAATGTAGGTGTCTTAGATCAGTAGCATTCTCATATTTTTTCCACAACATGAAAATAATAGTTGTATCAACTTTTGAATAATGAGAATGTAAATAAACAACAACTATGGAACTGTACCTGTAGCTATTTTTGAAAGACGGTTAAATGTTTTTCTGAGTTGTGTAACTCATACACTGGATTTACCATGGCTAGCTGAAAGGGGACAGTGTCTTAATGATTTTCTTTTGACAGAAAGGGCATTCAACCACTGAACCCATGAAAGCACTATAGATCCATGAGTTTATAATACTGATTGAGGTTCCTTATTTCTTTGTTTACTCTGGTTTACCAAGAGCTGCCATTAAATTGCATCAAGACCAGAATATAGTTCCTTCCAGTCAGAAGCATGAGAAAACTGCCTCAAGAGTAAATGAGAAGGTATCAGAGTTAACAAGGGAAAAATGCAAATCAAGACAAAACTACTCAGCCTTTAAGTTCACATTTTGCTGGCCTTTGCCTCAAGGAGAAATCCCCAAAAGGGCATTCTTGCCTGATCCATTTGTTTGCTTAAGTAAGTCTGATTACTCATTAAAGTAAATGTAGCCTTGTTTCGAAGCAAAGCACTGGCCTTGTGTGACCTGTGAAAGAAAGGCTGTTTGTATCCAGGAAGATGGTGCTAGGGATATAGGCATGCATTTTGATTGATTTGAAGAATAAAAAACCTGATTAAATAATGGTTCCTTAATCTTCCAATATAAGTTGTTCTCTACTGCCTATAAAAAAACATTAAACAACTAAGATGAACAAGCATAACTTTCTCTTTCCTTTAGCCAGCAATGGCTTGAGAAATTCCATCTCACAGCAAGAAAAGATGAATATTGTGTGAAATTGATTTGTGGATAATACATTTACTTATTTATTTGAAAATGTTACAGCCCCAGAGCTTCTGGAGATTATTTGGCTTAACTTCAGGTCCTGGCTGTTAAAACAACCCCCAGCTGGATAAAGAGAATTGTGGAAAAGGAAGGAAATCTTTTATACAGTCAATCAATCCAGCATGCACTATAAGATACAAATTTTCTCTTTCTTTCACACGCTTTGTATTTGGAGCATCTGCTATGCCAGGGACACACAACGCAGTTGCTGGATTTTTATCCCCTTATGTGCTTTGTTGTTCAGAGGGTTATGGAGCTAGGGACAGATTTGATGTTGGAGGCCCTTCTATTTCTCCCTCTCTGTGTGGAACATTTTGGTGAGCAATATGGCTAGGTTGGGTAGGAGTGTAAGGCCCCCCTTTGGGGGTCCCTGATAGTAGTATAGTTTGGATGGGCACCATACCTAATTGGCATCATATGTAATTGGCAACACATTTTATTGGCTCTGATGTCAAATTCAAGCCTGAGAGGTGATGGAGAGATCAAATAGAGCGAGAGAAAGAATTTGACTGTAAATGTGAGGAGGATAGGTCAACTCAAAACTTTCTCCAGGTAAGACTGAGTCATTTGTCAGGCAAATACACACCATTCCTGTGGATAATGGGCTTAAATAGAAGCTGGAATTTTCCAGGGAATCCCACTATGAGCAGTCCACTAGGACACTGATTGACAGATATCCATCCCTTGTGTACCTGGATTCTTTCCTCTTTCCTCACAGCACCCACAATAGACAGCTATTACAACACCCATCATGTCTTTGTCAATCAAGCACTAAGCCCATGAACAGGCGAAAGCCCTATTGTGCACAACAGGTTCCCTTTGTCTTGCATCTGGAAACTTCACTGCCACAGGCTATTTTCAGGGTACAAATACTCCTGATTTTAGGATGCCCAGTGCAGTCTCTCAAAGGTCTACCCATCACTCTGTCCTTCTGGCTCCTGAATGAGAACTATCCTTGGGTCCTACCTAAGCCAAAATGCATTTCTGCTCCTCACTACTCTTCTGGACTGGTAATTATAAATCCCCCCAAACCCCTCAGCCTCTCTATAATTGTTCATCCCTTTCTCTTTTGGCTAGCTCTTGTGTGAATGTGTGATTGTGTGTATCTTGTGTGCATGCATGAGTGAAGTCCCCCCGATAAAAACACATTTTTAGCTTACTTTTTAATCTTTGGCTGGTTCTTTTCCTGCATGTACCTGTAAACGCTGGTAGGAAAGATCTTGCTAAGTTGCCCCCCTCTCACAAGCCTCCTCTTTGAGCTAATTAAGTCCCCCATTTTGCAATGAGGCACTGGTATCACAGAATGGCCCTTGTGGCACCTACATTTTGGGGGTAACAGGATGGACTTCCAATGGATTTGTAGGACCTGAGGAAAGATGAACATTGCTTTGTGGAGGCCTGGAACATGTTGACTCACACATCTCCCTGCCCTTTCGCTTGCGTAACTGAGTATATTTTAAGGCAGGAATGGGAAATTGTGGCATTCCAGACATTTTGGACTTCAGCTTCCATAAGCCTCAATCTCCAAGACCAAATGTAGAGGATTTTGGGAGCTGTAGCCCAAAATATCAGAGGGAAGTGTTGAAATGTTTCCCCACCCATTTTAGTGGGACATACACAATTTCCCTTTCTTATTTTCCTATTTCCTTTGTCATTTATCGTACAAATTGACATCTAATTGCACGAGAAGTCATTCACATGAAGAATTCCCAGGCCCCTTGTTGTTGTCTATCTTCAAGTAGTTTCTGACTTATGGAGAACCCAAGGCAAACCAATCACAGTGTTTTGTTGGCAAGGTTTGTTCAATGGGGAGTTGCTTTGGCCTTTGTCTCAGGCACTAGACTGTGGTAGTGCTATTATTCCACCTTCAACATCCTATGGAATCCTGAGGTTTGCTGTTTAGGAAAGGGTATTTAGAATTCTCAGCCAGAGAACCCTTTGACCTCAGTAAACTGGAAATCCCAGAATTCCACAGGAGGTTGAAAGCGGAATAATAGCACTATAACAGCATAGTGTGGAAATGGCTTCAGTCTTCTTCTGGGACTGAGAGAGTGTGATTTCCCCAAGGTCACCTAATGGGTTTCCATGGCCATGCAAGAATTTGAACCCCGATTTCCAAAGTCATAGTCCAACGCTTATACCACTACACCATGCTGGGTCTCATACCCAGTCCATTACTCAATCCATTTTACTGCTCAGTGCTGCACAGTTGCATAGCTAGCTTGCCCAGAAATGCAATTGGAAAAGGACTACATTGCTTTCCTTCTCCAGTTTTCAATTTGGGCCCACATAGTACCCTTTAGATGTACCTAGAATTCAAGGATTGGAAGTAACTATTTACAAATACCCTTAATTAACTCAGTTCTGCACTGTGAGGTCTAAATGCATGATATTATTATGATAATGTAATGTAATACCCTTTTCTGCTGCAACTGCTTTTTAAATTACTTTTAAAGTTACTAAGTTGTAGCATCACTAAGTGGTGGAAGGAAATATCATGCAGTTCGAGTGCTGGCTTGTGCTGTGCCTCATGCTGCTGACTTATGCTCTCTTGCAGTAACAGAAAGCATTGAACCAGGAACTTGTAGCTTTCAACCTCCATTTTGCTGATAGTTTTTATGAGACTAAAATTTGGGGCTTGTAAAAACTCTGGCAAGTGGGAACTCTACCAGAAGTTTAAAGATTTAAGTTAAGATTTAAAGCTCATGGGCCACACATTATCTATATGAGGGAAAATTTATGAAGCACTCTGTTTACTTTTATAGTCACACTGAATCCCTATTTTGGACAAGATCTCTAATCCTGCTTTGATTAATTGGAGCAGTTTGGCTCTGGGGATGCTTGACTGTTGAAGCTCTGATTCATACTGCAAAGTCTCATTCTTGCTTTATGATACATGGCAGTGCTGCCCATCTTCAAGGCCTTTTCCATAGGCAAGGCCTGTAGCAGCTGCCTTGCTAGTTACTATATTAGGAATGCCTCCCAGGCAACTCACAGCACTGATGTTTCTTCATGGATGAGCAAGTAGAAGAGAATCACTATCAAAGCAGATTAGACAGGCCAAAACATGTATCACTGTACCAGAAAATGGATAGTTCTTCCTATCATGTCCCTTATCTTAGAAAGATACAAAAACACAAATAAGAAATACTAAAAATGCAAAGCCCAAATGCAAATCTTCAAATACCAAGACCAAGTTCAATTCCCAACCTGATCTTTTATGATAATGGCTGAGCCCAGGTAAGTTGTTCATTCTTAGCCTAATCTATCTCCCAGGGATACTACTATCATAAAATGAGCCAAGAATGGTACAGGATGTTAGTTACTGGAATGAAAGAAATGATAATACGCTGTTTAGCCAGAGCCTTTCAACTATGTCTGTCTGGAATCTACAATTCCACATATTGCCTATGCGAATTCTATGGAGACCAGGCCTATTTTCCCTGAAGAAAAGGAAAACAACACCTTACCTGGATGATTAAACATTTCTAATTTCACCATTCTGTCCAGTCACACTGTGATTCTTAAACAGAAGGCACTGCCCATTGAAAGTAATTTGTTTGTCTCTTAGTTACAGTTATTCCATTCCATTCCTCCAATGAGTTCAAGGCAGCACAGATGACTCTCTTCCGCATGTTTTTCTCCATACTACAGGCATGTGAAGTAGGGCAAGCTCAAAGTGACTAGCTCAGGATCATCCATGTGAGTAGGTCTTAGCCTTTTTGCTACAAAATGATACCAAATGCACTCTCTTTCACCATTGCCCATGCTCACTGTGCAACCAATACCTAGCTGGTTCCAGTAAAAAAAATAGAAACACTGGTTGAGATACTGCATCAAACAGCCGTGGTGTCATAGCTATTCTTTAACTCCCCAATTCAGTTTTGAAACCCATCTTAAAGCCGATCAGCATCTGGAGTGATGCAGTTCTGTGCTGCAGGGTGCTGCAAGATGATAGGAGCAGCACTCTCTTGCTAATGAGTGATGTAACAATGAAAGGTTGCAACAGGTTCCTCCAGCATCACTCCCTGCTGGGAGAGGGCTGGTCACATCATCTTGCAGTGCCCTATTTGGCAGCAGCACAGTCCTCCATCTCTCCAGATGGCTGACTGGCTTTTAAGGTGGTTTCAGGATCATTTATAGTCATGGCAATAGTGTCATCATTGCTAATGAAAATATGAAACAGCTGCAATGTCCTATATTAGATTTAGGATATTGTAACTGACCACCAAGATGCCAGCCAGTATCTTTCAAGTTGGCAGGCATCACTGTACTGTGCCATTGTAGCTTCAACGTGCCAATGCTTACCACTGTCATTTTCCAAGGAATAGGAGGTGCTTCCTGTAGATATGGGAATTCCCACTCTAAAATGGCTGCTGATTTATGCAGTTGCTTTCACATAGCACTCATGCAATGTGTTAGTGACAGCAAAATTGTCCAAAATTGTTATGTCTTAAGTTGTGCCTCAGTCTGCTACAAGAAGGAGGTTGGTTTTTTATCTTTTGTGAACACTTAATTCCTTGCATATTAAAGAAATGAAAACCAAATGGAAATTCCTACAACATGCATGTGATGAATGCCCCATTCTTTACCAAGCCTGCAATGATAGATCAATTGGTAGACCAACTGAGTCAAATCCACATAAGCTGGTTCAGAATTTCTGACAAGTGAAATAGGATGACATGACAGACTAAAAGAGAAAGAGAGAATTATTGATAGAAAGGGAGCTTTCAGAAGCTCCCAGAACTAGGATTCAAATCCCATGATTTTTTTTTCTTCCCAAGGGAAAAACTCAGTATATAGATGACAGAAGGCTGTTGATCAATATTGCATTTCTTTGACAAAAAATCCATATTGTGGCAATACTTTCACTGCTGCTGCTGTTCTTGTTGTTGCTGTTGTGTGCTTTCAAGTAATTTCAAATATGATGACCCTAAAGTGAACCTATCACTGTTCCCCCCCGGGGGCTGAGAGTATGTGATGTACCAAAGTGACCCAGTGAGTTTCCATGGCTGAGCAAGGAATCAAGCCCTGTTCTCTAGGGTCATCGTCCAAGGTTCAAACCGTTATACCACACTGGTTCTCAATACCTTCATTAGACTAACCCAAATCTGTGCAAACTATCAAGGTCATGAGATTTGTTCATCAGGCAAGTTATGTCAAAAGCAGGAATGGGAGAGGGAGGCAGGAGATGTCTAGAAGGGAGGGAAAGTGGGAATAGGAGACTTCATGTTAAAAAAAAAAAATCATGTCATCTACATACTGCCCCTATGATTGAATGTAGCAGAAGGATCTACAAATTCTAACATGGGGCTCATCAGATGTGGGGATGGAGTTAAGTTACAGCAGCCCTTAGCCTTGCTAGGAGCAAACAAACAAAACAGCATTACCCCTCCCACTTTGAAACATAAAGCCTCTAAAACCATCTTCATCCTACATGAGGCTGACAAGCCCTTTCTTAGTGGAAGACAAAAAAAGCACTAGGCAGTCTTTGTACTGATGAGGCTGTAGATAAATTTAGATGCTGGATTAAATAAGGGGTTTGCAGAAGCCAAAATGGGCAGCTTTACCTGTTTGGCTCGTTGGGCTAGTTGGGCTAAGAACTAGTGTTCAGTTGTATAATATTATCTTCTTCTAGTATAAGATCAATTTTGGTTATTATTATTCTCTGATTGAGGCATGTTGTAGTCTGAAATACTTAGGTTCATCTGAAGCAACATGTAGTGCAGAGAATCTTGGTAGGGACAGATTTATAATGTTGTTCTGGTCCCCTCCAAACCTGTGATTCTACAATTGTTCCCAAGTAAGTACCCGCCATATCAAGCGCTTTGGCTTATATGCTCTTGTGAGAGCAAAAAAGAAAAGGAAAGGTAAAGAAAAAAAGAAAGAAAGAAAACATTCAAATTTTTTATTATTATTATTCCTCACCTAAACTGTGTGCGAAATAAGGGGCTGGGAAGGAGGAGAATATGCTATAATTAACGAGATGGGCTAAAAGTAATGGTGCTATTGTGCTGTGTGCTTTGCATTTACAGATTGCATCCAAGATCCAGAAAGCTGATGATGCCTCATTAAATACCTCTGTCAGGCTAATTAGGCACATCCTGTCCCTAACAATGGCAAAGCATTTTTATGGAAATACCATCAGGCAAAGGAAAAATCCTTTATTCTTTACATGGAAAGTCATGATAGGCAGTGGTACGGCAATTAATGATATCTTCAAAATATTTCAAAATACTAAGCAGGAGCCGAAGCTGAAATTAATCAAGAAGGTCTGTAAACTGAGATTAAATGGAATTTGCCACCAGGACTGAGACTTGCCCTTCATCATTTTTCTCTCACTCAGCACAACTGTGTCACTACTGACTCTCCTGGGTGGTAGTATTGCCAACTGTTCAATATAGGCTTTGCCAAAACTATACCTGCTGAGACTCATGAATCATGGCTGGGATCCTATTGGTGTCTTAGGGAAGCTGTTGGACATTTTTGCCCAGTGCAGAACATCTCTATTCAGTACAAGGTCGCAGCATTCTGCATATGGTACCTTTGTCCATGGAAGCACACGCATGGTTCACATGGCTGTACATAATGTGCCTGCATATGCAGATACACATGCATATTTGTTTGTGCAATGTTGAAATCACTAACAAGGCAGCATTGTGCAACTTTTGCATAACTGAGAGAGTGTAAAGTTTACTCCATTTTTTGAAATAGGATCTCCACCAACTTCTCTCATACATGGTACATTTATTCCAGTGCTTCTTAGGCTTTCTTATGGCTTCAGTTATTACATTCTATCTATTAATAGTCTGATTTCCAGTAACCTCAGAGCCAATCTGGGTGACCCACCAATTGTGCTAAGGTGAATATGACACCTGCCTTTGCTACCTATCGCTGTTCTAAATCCTATACGGCAGCAGTCTTCAGCCTTTCTGTACTTGGAATCAACTTTCATCTCAATCTATAATGTGAGACATGTTAATATGTTAAAAACCACATTTCCTTTGGGAAAGTCTAATTGGCTTGTGCATCTTTAAGTCCAACTAGCAGAGAGGGTTTTTTTCTTTTAAAAGTTTATTCAGAGAAGAAAATGATTACAAAAATGTGATATAGGTGACAGAAACCCAATATAGTGTATAATGCAAGGAATAACAGCTATATAGTCAGTCTTCCAATGAATCTCTCCATACGTCCCAATAGAAAGATGGAGGGATTGTAAATATTGGGCTTTTCAGTGTCTCTGCCTCTACAACTCCAATAATAAGCTACAGCAGCCACATCTCTTTCTTTAACATACTTGTTAAAAGACAAATTGGTTTAATTCCCCTTAGTATATCTTTTCTTTTTTTTCTGCTGGAACAAAAAGAAAACTGAACTGTCCTACACTGTTTCCTTGAGACTATCAAGCTTGGAAGATCTCGCTGCTAGCAGGACATCTGAAAGGAATAGAAGTGAATGATTTCAGCCTTGGGCAGAAGCCAGTAAGTGCAGTTTGGGTCTAGCGATGTGAGTCTTTGTAAATTTTGTTCTTGCAGGCAAAAATTAATAATTTTACCATTTTTCCTTTAGTGGTGAGAAAGTCATCAAAAGATGCACATTTTGAGGACTATTCACATTTGGAGACTTACTGGTTGGTATCCTGTTCTGAACATATACCTGCATAAGTTTCACTTACATGTGTATGCATTTTCTGGTGGGGGGAGAGTTTCGCAGAGGGTTGGTATTCCCATCCTCCTCCACTCAGCACCCAGAGCCCCCAGCTTACTGAACAGCCTCTGAAGGCTCTCCCCCAGACATTCTGTGCTTCTTGGGGAGTGAGTAGAATCACAGAAAGACTCGGCTATGTCCCTGTGGCTGGATGCGAAATGATGAGCTCAGTGCTAAGATCTGCCAGGGTTCTGCAGAGGTCACAGTGCTGCTATAGTAATTTTACCTCTGGCTATGAAAAGGAAATAGAAATTAAGGGCTTAAAACTAATTAATACAAATTGCAATGTCTCATGCAGCAAATAGGTAGATTGTGGGGGAAGCAAATAACTTGCTAGAACTGCAGTTGATGACTTGATCTAGCCATGTTGTAAACCTGAAGCTAAACTTAACAGGAAACTTGTCTCTGTTGAACCTTTGTGGTTATCTGTTTGTGTCCTAAAAATAAGGGCAACTTAAGGAAACATATATGGTGCTAACATTATATCACCAGGTAGACTATGGCCTTTTTTGCACTTTAGCTGTTCCTGGCAGCATCCTGTGGGGACTGATGATTGGGTAGCTGCTCCTCTCCCCCTCCGACCATCTCAGCATGTGGACAATAATGTGAGTAGATAGGAATGTTCTCAGCTAGTCATGTTAGGGTTTTTCTGTTTCTTTTAAAGCTCTGGCTGAAATGATGTAACTTGTAACTTCTAAGGAAATGCCTGAAGGAAGGAGCCTTCATGTGTGGTGATATTTGTCACTACATTGCCTGTTTTTAGAATAAAACATCTTTCCTAATAACTTTCTTTGCACACTCTCTCTTTCACTTGCCTTTGCTGGTTACACTCACAGATAGAATTTGTGTCTCTCAAAGAGGCTGCAGGGGGAAGGGGGCTTTAAGTTTGGAGAGTCTTTTTCCTCATTGGTTTCCTACTGAATCACAGGAATTGAGCTTTTAATTCAGTAGATGGTGGCAGCAGTTGGTTTCAAGGAAAAGGGGAGTTCCTATCTCTTACTCGAGGCCAGAAGTTGGCATCAGTGGAGAAAGAGCCCCCTCTTCCATCTGCCAGGAGGTGAGCATGATGAGAGCACTCCCCTCCACACCGGCTGCCTCCAGGATCCAGGAAGCATGGTGGTCCCACTTCTTCCTGCCCAACGCAGAAGGGTAGTGTCCCAGGCTGCACTGGGGCAGGAAGCATAGCTATTGAGCTTCCAGATGCTCTGCACATGAGGTAAGTGTGGGATGGCGGCACAATCACAGGTCATTGACAGGGAAAACCTGTCAGTGATTTAATCCATGACTGTGCCACCTAGGGATGGGAGAAGGACAGGACCATGACATCATGTGTAACCATCATTGTGATCCTGCCCTTTTCCTGTCCCTGATGGTGGGATGACAACGTCCTGCGAAAAGGGTCTATGTGTCTTAAGGGGATGGATTGGCTAAACAAGTTTTTGGGGAAATTCTACGTCTGTGGTTAAGACTGTACAGGAATCTGTGTCATTGCATTAAGTTGTACTTGCTTGTCATAAAACTCTACCTACATGCACCTACAATAAAACTGGGTTTTGGCTAATCTTCCATAATTTATCTTTGACCTCTAAGCAAATAATCCTAATAGGGGCTCCTGCCAGGAGGACACCGCAATAAGGACACCACAGCAGAAATTCTGTTATCATTCTTCCTTCATAAAAAGCATGAAATGGCCAAGTGGAGGGCTTCAAAGGCTGTTTGTTAAGATTGGGGGATGGTAAAGGCTCAGCCTAGCATAGATCCGCTTGTGGACCTACGATGCCTATGTCAGGGCATACAGGACTGCAGCCATTCTGTAAAAAGTAAGTTATTTTCTGCACAGAAAACAGCTTTTCTGCATAGAACTGCTATTTTCTGCAAAGAAAATGCTGTTTTCTATTCAGGAACTGAATCAGAAATATTATTTTCTATGCAAACAATGCTGCCTTCTGCACACAAAACTTTTTTTTGTGTGCAGAAAATGTTATCTGATGTATTTTCATATTTTTATCTGTACCTTTTAAGCTAATATCGTGAACTACTTGGAGTCTCAGATAAGGATATAAAGAAATTCAACAAAGAAGGTACTAAATAGCAATATATCAGACAAATGTTAGGGTCACAAGGTCTTTGGAGGATGCTAGAAAGGACAGACACCTAAGAGTGTACACCTGTGAAAATTCAGACCCTAGGCCATAATAAGAAGCAGAGGAAACTTTGGGTTCTGTCGGCTTAAGGCAGACCACCAATGCACTTAACTCCTAGTTAACAGGATTTATAATCCAGTCAACAGGTGTGGAAGAAAGTGGTTCAAAGGCTAAAGTACTGAAAGAAATCATAGGTGCTGTTATAAGCAAGAGCCTTGTGAATTTCTCTTTCCCTGAGCAGCTTTTAATATGTTCCCATAACTAAGTGAAATGTCATCCATTTGGCTGTTCTTATGGGTTTCTCAACAACACCATGGTGTAGGGCAGAATTTCCATTTGCAATCTTTTATCTCTGTAATGTCTCCCTTCTCTCCCCCCCCACTGCCTCATATCATATAAAAGGGACAGTGTTCTGATGCCTTTAGTGCAGCTGTCAGAGGAAAGGCAGAAAGAGCCAAAGGTCTCTTTCTCAGGAGAAGTTCCAGTTGGCTTCGTTGTCAGACAGCAGGGGAGCAATGTTGCTGACAGCTGCTGTACTGGGGGCTTAACCTATTTGCGAGGAACCATGTGTCATGGTGAAATCAGTTCATATTACCTTATTTATAAATTCTGGAGTCACAAGGCCTGAATGGCTGCATGTGAACAGGCTGATTGGGTAGCAGTTTTCAACAAAGAAAAATGACAGAAAGCTGTTTAATGTTGCATATGTAAATAATCTTAAAGTGTATTTTTGTGTGTGTGTGCTGCATGTAAAACTCAGGCAGTTCCATCCGTTCATGTATAGGGACCCTCATCACAGACCCTCCGTCTATAAGTGTCTGCCACAAAATTATTCTTTCCTCTCTCTCTATGGGGATGCATGGCCACTAAGAATCTAGTATCGTCCTTCCATGCCCTACATCTCTCCAATTCTCTTTCAAAAGGGATTTTAAAGGATAAGAGATGGAGAGCTAAGCAGCAGCTGCTGATAGACCTGTCCTCTGTGAATTTGGATTATTTTTGCTTAAAGCCCTGTCAGACGCAAAGTGCACGTTACACAAAGTTAATTCTTTATGCCATGTTTTTGTTTTTAAACTTCTAGGCAGGCAAGTGGGCAGAATGGACAGAGGTTGCTTAATCTCTTCTCCTCAAACTATTCCTCACTCAGCATTTTTTCATCATCAGGAGGAGAAAGAGTTCCTACATCTTTTCTATGGTGGATGAAAAAGCAGGTTAGTAAGAGTGGTTTGTGAACTTGAAAATGACCAGACCTGCTCAGACAGACAGTCTGCTCAGTCGTCTTCAGTTTAAGAAGATGCAAAGGAGAAAGAAAGAATCCACTTGGAACCTGCATGGAACTTCCTTGAGATCCCTGTACTGAGCTAGTGGCTATCATGATACCTTGACCTGAATCGAATTAGCACTCTTGTATGAAGTACTTGTATCTAAAGTAACAAATACTGAGCTTTTATGTGTACTAAGATATAGCTAGTAGTCATTTGAGAATCAAGTGTTGTCTTAAAATACTCAGTGGGAAGCAAAAGAGACAAAAAAAGTCTGATTTCTGGGAAAAGAAAACACACATACATATTTTTATGCCCGCAGTAGATCCTTTGCCAATTTTTGATTCCTTGTAAGGGCAAAAAAATAGTGCTTCTCTTGTGCCTATGTTTAATTTATTTGAGGTTAGAGAAAAAGCCCAGATACAGTCTCCTCATGGCAATTCCAACTTGCCTGTTTGTTTTATAGAATTGAAGCAGGATCATCATTTTATTAGGCAGTGCTGACATTAGTATTTTTACTTTTCTTCCCCTCCTATGGCTTAGCAAGTATGGGAAGTGTTAATTACTGTGCAGTTGTGTTCTTAATTTTTTTAAAAAGGCAGAAAAACGCAGAGGCATTCTGGAGTAAAATTAGAGGGTGGGTGAATCAGATACCTTCAGTTACAGACTTACCTCCTTATGTTTGACATACCTTCAAGGTTCGACTCAACAGTAACAGTAAAAAACTTTGTTATACCTAATCACAGCTTTCATTCCTCTGTCACAGTCCTGCATTCTGTTTAACCCATTCCATTCTGATTGCAGGGCTATATTTATCTGCACTGGCTTTTCTGGTATTCACAAATATTCCATAACACATCATGATGATTCTGCATTCTTTGTTGTTATTTACATGAATACAATCAAACAAGAAACATGCATGTATGCATGGGTTAGTATAGTGTAGTAATTTGAGCACTGGACTATGACCCTGGAGACCAGGGTTCAATTCCTGCTCAGCCATGGAAACCCACTGGGTGACCTTGGGCATGTCACATACTCTCAGCCCCAGAAAAGCCCATGACAGGTTCACCTTAGAATTGCCCTAAGTTGGAAACAACTTGAAGGTTCACAATAAAAACAACAATGTATGAATTTAGGTGGGGAGAGGTAAATACCCCACTAAAGCTGCATTTTGAAAGCAGTCTGCAAGTTTATTACTGTATACAAACAGGCCCATCTTACCACAAATGGAGAGAGGAACATCACTTTATTAATAAACTCTTGGAGAATGGACCACAGGAGAACTAATTCTCACAAGACTAAAGTAATTCACAATAAGAAATGTAAAGCAAAATAACAAAACCTGGGAAAGGTCTCTTGCAATGTGGGACCTCAGTGTGGCATCAAGAGTTTAAGGCTTCGAGGGCAAAAGGAGCACATGAACAACTTCTGCTAATCCTAAAGTTGCTGCAACGGGATGGCTAGTTACTAAACAGCATTTCTTAGACACATTCTAGTACAGTAGAGATCATGAGGGGTGAGCCAGAAATAATGCTTTAGAAAAAGAACAGTCAAAATGCAATGTGATGATTGGCTGTAACAACTTCACTCAGCTGTTATTCATGTCACACAGTCTTTGTATTCTTATGGATTCATGCCTCAATCTTAATTTAACTATTAAGTGCTTATTCATTTGCCTGGTGCATAAACCAGGATTTAGTGCACACAAGGAAAAGAAGAGTTAATAGACACACATACACACACCATACAAACACACACACCTCTAACATTCTGTGGCTACCTGAATTAGAAATGAACTGAATATGTTTGGCAAACTTGAAGCCTTTATAGGTGGAAAAACAGAGGAACTGGCTAAGTAAGACACTCCTCTGACACCCACTGATCCCAAACTATGAAGGGCTCTCTCTGCAGCATTAGCTTCAGAGAGCTCTTCTGTACAATCAGATTCCCTTTATCAAACAAGTGTGGTATAAAACCTGTGTGGTGGAAATAATGTGTCCACATATGTTTTATGGAGACCAAATTCTCCTTCCTTTTCTCACACTACTCCATGTATAACAGATAGTTCTTTTGGTTTATCTCTTGTTCTGGGATTGAACAGTTTTGGCAAATGAGATAATGAGTCCTGGGAGTTCAGACCCACACAGCTGTGTTAAAATCAAACCCTGACTGAGTGTGCTCTATTGTGCTGTGGATCTTCTTGACACAGTGTTTGGCCTTGGCCTTGCTTGTTTCCTTCTTTTGGCACCTTTCTGCTTTATCATGAGCATTTGGGATATTCCCATGGACTGGAAAATAAAAGGTCCCCTTCTGTTTGTTTACTTTTTTGGGCCTCTTTAAAATTTCAGCCTCTTTGTCTTCTGCTGGCAACCAGCAAGGCTTCTCCTTGAGCAACCTGTCTCGGTCTGGCCGAACACTCCTCAAGAACTTCTTGAAGATATTGGCTGTGAGGGAAAACTTTTTGTAGAATTCCTGGGACTTGCTGCTCGATAAGGGTGTCTCATTCTTCTCTCCCTTTTTGTCTATCTCAGGCAAATCCAACCAGTTCCCAACCAAATCAGCAAAGATGTTGTCTCCCAGGACCAAAGGCTGTCGATTCCTGCTTTGGGACATGAGTGATGAAGTCCAATCGTTGGTATCGTCAGAAAACTGATGCTCCCTGCAACCTGATTTACTTTCAGAGAAGCTGCTTGTGTCTTGGGAAAACCAGCTCCTAGTCATGTATTCACTGGATGATGATTCAAGTGTCCTTGGGGAATGATACTCTGCAGTGCTCACCGTTGATGAAGGTCCACTGGCATGATAGTACTCTTCACTACCTATGCTATTAAGAGATGATGCCATGTGTCCATGGCTACTGTCTGGCAAAGTAATGTGGTAAAGTGGGCTGGTGGACTGTGACACCTGAGTGGAGCACAAAGAGGCTGAGGAACTGCAGCCATCCAAATAACTGTTTCCCAACAGTTTCTCATTCTGCCTGCTGATTTCTCTCCTTGCCCTTGGCACGTCTTTATTGTTTTGACAATATTGATGGTGGCCAAGCCCTGAAACCTGGTTTGGATTGCTTGAAATCTCCAGCTGTTCCAAAGCTGTCTGGACTTGGAGGAGCTTCAGCTCTTGCAGGGCACCCATCATGCAATTCATCTGCTCATGCAGCCCATCTCCAACCTCCTTCATGGATAGCTGTGAGAAGGAGGGAAAGGATAGTATTAAATCAATGTAGAAGAAGTCAAAGAATAAAAGCAGATCTCACTGATACAGCTTAAAAAGAAAGTTATCTTCCACTTGTGTGATTTAAACAGGTCTCAATACCATATATTACCCTGATTGTTTTTCTAGATATAGAAAAAAAAGATACATAGAAGAGAATAACATGTTATTTGTTTCTAGTCATTTTTATGTGCATGTTAGAGAGATTACAAAATGAAAGCATACATGAAATCACGAGTTTGCTATTTTTCTCATTTCAGCTTTTGATTTTATCAATCAGCTTCATCAATTTCCAATTTTCCATACTTTTTCCAATCAATCACACATTAGTTCAACAAAGAAACACCCATGAAGTCTATTCCAGATAACAAGTACACTTGTATTCTATTTCTTTTTCTCTCCCCCCCGCCCCCAACTAGCCCTCAGGTTCACCAAGCACCAGTGTTTCTTGATAAACAGCAGGTGAAGTAGTAAATCTTTCTAGGGATCATTCTGCTGCAAACTGTACTGAGAGGCTCATTGCCATACAGAAAATTCCTGGCATGCAGAAAGCCAGCATGTCAGGAAGAATGGTAGGGTCAGAGCTCCTCTCCTTGGCATGCTAATTTTTGTATCTGCAAATAACAGTTTTATAGGGAAGTTTTATTTAGTAATTTGGGCCCCCACCCGCATTCTGAAAAAAACAACATCCAGTTACAGAATTACCACCTTATCTGCATTTTGTGATAACTAGTCCATATCTTTAACTGAGAATTGAACTAAAGCCTGGGAAAGTTATTTTGTCATCTATATTAAACCGTATCAGAATTGTCCAGGCAGTCTGGCCACTGGGGGATTCTGGGAGTTATAGTGCAACAGAGTAATTTTTCCAAGATTGGGTTTTAATGCTATAGTGCAGGTTAAGAATGATAAAAATCCACATGCAAATCATAAATTAAAATAGTGATTATTACTTTAAAAGCACAAACAACATCATCAGTTTAAACAGCAACAGTAGAAACAAAAACAGATTATTTTTGCTTGCAACCAGACCTATTATTAGCATGCCTTTTTTTGTTACCTACATGGTCATGATAAACATGCCAGCTATTTTCCTTCAGCTTCTAAATTCTTCACTCCGCCCTTTCACTATAAATTTTCTCTTACAGAGGAACCAGATCTCATTCCCAAAGTGGCACCAATAAAGCAAATGGGCCATACTTCCCAACAGCTGCCACTACTCACTCTCCCCTCTCTCAGTCGCAGGGTTGAAGAGAAAGATGGAACTCTTTGATGTGCTGAGGTTTGCGGCCCAGTTCACAAAGGCACAGAAGAAGGGGGTGGGAGAAGCCTGCATCTGTATGTCTGTTATCATATATTGTTCAAAAGCAATCTGCACTCTGTTTTTGGGGTCTCTCATTCAGCAGCTGTCCTTTTAACACCTGTGTGCAGGGCTGGCAATCACTTCACCATGGATTATCTGCCCATCTTTTCGCTATATTAACTCAGCTGCCTGCCCATTCCCTGTTTCCTTGGAAGCAGAGAATTGCAAGACCTTGTTAAATGAAACAGCTGACTGCTCTGCAGAAAACAGGGTCAAAAACCACTGCATGCATCCTATGTAAGCATGCCCTCTCCCTTGTGCAATTAAAGTTAAGAAATGGATGACAGAGAAACAGTTGAGATAAAAGCAAGAACTCACTAAGCCTGCTATAATGCGAATAAACAAGTGTTTCTATAACTTCTTGTTGCATTTTCAAAGTCTCTCTTCTCAGCTACTTTGCTGTCAAAACCAAAGAAGGCTATCTCAACTCTCTGCACAACCTCCCGGGGCCCCATCTGGTCCTCTCATTCCCAGAGAAAACTGTCACCTTACCTCTTTCCAGATTTGCTGAAGTGCCTCTTGTCCTAACCTTTCCTGCCTTATTAATGGAATTCCTCTTTTATCGGGAGCTTTGCAACGCTGGCTTTGGGAACAGCCTGGACCCTATTGGACATTTCCCATCAAATCCCCTCGCAGGCCAAGTGGTGTAATCAAGCAATGATGAGTGACAAAGGGTCCTCCAGTAATGACTACGGCTGATAGGAAAGTCAGCATATGCTGGATAGCTGTGCTGTTCACTTCATTGATTCAATTAACTCCCGTTTTGGGGAGGGAGAGGAGGAGAAAGGAGAGAGGGAGTATCATCACAAAGCCAGACTCATGTGACAAAGACCTATTAGGAATTATAAATATTTCAGAGACACTCATCCCCAGCTTCTGTCTCAAGAGAGGTGTGATTATAACAAAGAAACACAATGAGAAGCATCTAAAGCAGTAGTCCAGATTTAGTACTCTTACAACTATGGTCTGAGTTTAATTCTCTGTCAAGGAAAATGCCTCTCCTTTAATTTTTATTTTTATCAAGTCAGAAGACATGCTTTGCATATATATGTTCCTAGGTTTTACCTTTTGAAAATACAATTCAGCTGAATTATTTCTTAATTACTCCTTTTATTGGAGGCCCTGACCAGACATCTGAAAAGTTAATTTTTGGACTACAAGTCCAGAATCCCTCCACCAGCTGAACTATTTTTATGGACACAATGACTTAGTGGTTTGTAAAGGAATGTAGAGCTGAGCTCAAAGAGATCAATGAATTTTGCAAACATTTTTGCATTCTACTTGGGTTGACTATGCAAAATGATGTAGAAATGTTTTTTGCAGGGGAGGGAGGAACACATCTCACTTTCATGGAAATGACTGATACATGGTATATTTGCTGCTGTAATGGAATATTCTATTGTCACCTCTACGCCCTCAAGAAGGACAGCTTTTTCTGAGAAGTAGGCAAAAACGACCAGACGTTTCTTGGTTCAAAGGCTAGAGGCCAAATTTATTAAGTATAAAAATATTTATTATAAAAGTTCTGCTATAGCAGGGTGCAGGAAACTCTCTTTAAAAAAAGTGAGGTCCGGAACGGTAAACAAAAGCTCAGCATGGACTTTATACCCATGCATCCAGGTAAACATCAGACACACCCATTGCAGCATTATTTCACCAATCACAAGTGACCTTTCCAAATTTGGCCAGGGTCCAGTGAGGTAGTAACAGACATAAGGCAGCAGGCGGGAGGGGCTAGGGTCTCCTGTGTACGTGACAACTCCTTAATTTGTGATGGAGATTGTCTTTCCCCCACTCACACTATTATGGTCTCCACAACACTTTAAAAGTATGGCAAAGCACTGATTTCATTTGCTCCATGAGGCTGTTGACAGATTACGTGCTACAGGGCCATTTTCACATTCCCTACTTGATCATCCAGCAATGGAGACCAGTAAAAGAGAAATAGTGTCCAAGTTCTAGCAGAAGGTGAAACTATATGCACATTGAATGGTTGTGAAAAAAGTTTCCACTGAGCATTTTCCAATGGGACTGATCCTCTTGAAAGTACTCATCCTGCTTTTAACATTTTGGAGAGTGTAAACCAAAAGCATTACAAATCACAAATAGTTTGCATGTACAGTTGGCTCTCCACATTTGTGGGTTTAACTTTCATGGATTTATTTGTGAGTTTCTCCAACTCCTACCCCGCACTTCAAGTACTTCTTTTCTGAGGAACCTTCCCTCTCAGAAGCTTCAATTAGGCAAACCAACCCTTTAAACATCCACCTATAGTCCTTCTCCTCCACCACCGCCTCCACCACCAGCTGCTGCCTGACTAGCACAGTTTCTCAGCACCACAAACTTTCCTGATGCCTTCCCACACCCAAGAAAGGAGATGTGCAAGGGAGGAAGTATAGGGCTACCATGCCAACTCACACCCTTTCCCTCTCTCCTTTTCCTGACCTGGTTTGGACCCTGGGTGCCCGCTCCCCCACCATGCCCTGGCCCCCTTCCCACAAATGCATACACATATTTTGATATTTGCAGTTTTTCCACTTTTGCTGGGTCCGGTGCCCCTAGCCGTAGTGATTGTAAAGGTCTGGCTGTATTTCTAAGCCCTGAAGCAGGAAGGTGTAGTTACATTTCTATGCTGCATATGAGTGTCCCATAAACAACTGATTTGGTTAATGTGTGAACAGAATGCTGGACTCCACAGGGCTATGGTCTGTGCCAGCATGACTCTTCTGTTCATATAACCTATCAAGCAATCATTTACATGTCTTTCTCCTCATTTCAGTTGACTCTGCAAACCCTTAATGCTACCTGGTCCAGTTGAGGCAAAACTGGAATCTCCTAAGGCAACCTGAGTACAACGCTACATAATATTGAGACACAATGTGTCTCAGATTCTTTGGTTAAGCAGCCAGCTAACAATTTACTCAGCAGTGAATATCACTGCACACAATTGGACTTACTCCTAAAAAGTGAGCATAAAATTGCAGTCATGCACTGTTTCTTTTTCTCTTACCATTTTTTTCTCTAAAGACTGAATCTCTAGAGTAAGCTTTTTTTAGTCAAGCTTTCAGTTCAAGTTTTGAATTTATAGTAGTTTGTTATATAATTGCAAATTCAGATTGCACTGCAGCATTAAAAAAACAACCCCCAGACAGAGAATCAGCAGGACACTGCTAGGGCTGCACTTAGCAAAAGTTATGCAAGGATTGTTACATAAGCAACCCCGCAGCGGGGTGTCCAGAGGCACTAGATCTTTTGTGTTTCATTTGCAGAGAGCGCATGCTGCGAAATTAGCTAAAACATCACAAGAAGTTGCAAGAGAGACCAAAAAACAGCTAATTAAAAGTATGTCTTACTCCTTATTATACACTGTTAATTAGCTAATTCTATGACCAAATTTTTCCAGCTGATAAAATGAGACTTTGATAGGGCTATCAGTTTGAATGATTCTATGCTGAATTCCGGTTTGGGTGAAGGGATACAGCATTTGTGTTTTTTGGACTAAAAACTCCCATTATCCCCCAGCCAGCATGGTTCCTGAGAAATGTAGCCCTCAAAGTCACTTTTCCAAGCTCTGGGTTTTCAGGATCCTGTAGACAAGTTAATCCCAGTGGGTTCTCCTCTTTGAGTGAGCTTACCTCCTCCATCTCCCAACACTTCTCACTGTGAGTCTGAGGAGTTTTAAGACCCATGGCTGGCATTCTTTTGATCAGTTTCCACTAGCATAGACTCTTCAATCAACTGTTGAAGGGTGAGTCAACATGTAGGTAGATCCTATTAATTCAGTGGGACTATTATAGTCAGGACTAACAACAGGATTTAGGTCCATATGTGTTGGATTTTAGCATGCCTATTACAGTCCAGACAAGAGTCTTTTTGTATTGTATTCTTTGTGTCCTTTTCTATGCAATCTCTACCATGTGGGAGAAAATCAGAAGTATATGGGATGCAGACAGAAGCCACATAACTGGGCAATCTTTTCTGCTGCTCAAGAGTTATGAAAGGAAAGGTTACCCGGCTTATGGGACTGTATTGTTGATCTTTGTCATATTCACAGCAATATGGTTTTGTGTGTGTGTATGTGCCTTCAAGTAACCTGTTGCCTTCTATGGTTTTAATACAGTTTTCTTAGGCCAGGAATACAAAGATGGTTTTGCCAGTTTCTTCCTCTGAAATATATCCTACAGTACCCGATATCCTTTGGCAGTTTCCCACCCAAGTACTAACCCAGCTTAGGCCTGGAAAAATATGATTTCCACTAAAGGAGAGTCAGAGGCAGTGACATATAATGACTCTTTCTGCCTACAGACAGATGAACCTTCACAGACCATTCCTGGCATGGGCGAAGGCTCCATAGTGGCTACCACTAGTAAGTCATCCCTGCTGTGTTGGAAGCATTCGTTATATCATTATAGAAATTGAAACCAGTAAGTCTAGTTTATAAATGTTTTTCGGAAAGCACTAGATTTGAGCTAATAAAGGCAGATTTGACAAGAATAAAGTCATTGTCCTGTGCAAATCAATCAACAAAAAATTGCCCTTCACTACCAAAAAATTCTTCAGACTTAAAACTATGCCTGGTCCAGCCAAAATTGGTATTTCAAGTGTACTGGACACCATCAGGCCCTTTTTAGAAAGAAACTCCCTTCTTCAGCTAAGTGGTGGCAACATAATAAAAATAATTTATTATTCCATGTGCCATATATCGTTGTGTTTAGTGTTTATTCCCTTTTGGTTGGATGCATTATGTACTGGAAATTACTTATGTATTAATGAATGTATTAATTATATATTAAAGAAATAAATAACATATTAACTATATATTAGAAAAATTATTAACATCTGTACATGTCTATATTTTAAATTATATCACTGTGACATGGAATTTAACAAATGGTCAAGGTAGTTGAATTCTGTGTGCTTTTATTATTGCTAAATACTGTTACTGTTGCTTATACTCCAAGGTTGGGAATGTAAGCATTCACCATTTATCATTCAACAGTCAGAAAATCTCACTGCTTTCAGTATGCATGAATTTTATTTTACAGATATCAAGTTTTAAGAAAGTGTACTCTTGGAAATATTGGCAGTTTATATTTATGTATATTCCCAGTAGCCCATATTCATATCCTACTTCCTTTTTCACTCTTTTTTTTCCTTTCTTATTATTTTACTATTTCTTGCAAATCTAGTTCAAAAATCCAATACTAAAAAAAATACTGGTAAACTCTGGGTTCAGCTACTCAGCCATGAAACTCAGTGGCTTGACTTTCACCTGGGCAGGATACAACCAAAAAAATCATTTCAAAACAGTCTAAAACCACTACAACCATAAAAAACAATTTGATCACTTCAACAAAAGAAATCAGATCAAAAACCAAGTCATAGTCTTACTAAATCCCAAATGCTTGGGTGATCCCATCCCAGGAAAAAGATGGAGTATGAATTCAATAAATGGACAAACAAAAGAGAGAGAGAGAGAGAGAGCGGGTGAGAGAGAGAAACAACTTCGTGCCAAAATATAAAAATGCTGGTGCCAGTCAGGACTCCAAGTAGAGGATGTTCCAAAGGCACTACAACTAGAAAGCCTTTCCCCTTTCCTCCTTGTGTGGGATTGTCTCCAATGGTAGGACACAGATAAGAGACACCCAGAAGATCTTAATGACTGGACATGTGTGTGTTTCTGCACTATGTAATGTCTCCTCCAACCAACTTCTGTAACACCGACCTGAACAGAAGAGGTCATAATTAATTCAGGAGCTGTCATTTTTTATTTAGGCGAGGCTTATATAAACAGACACAATCCTTACATAATGTACACTGGAGACAAAGTTCCCCTTAAGCTGACTGATAAGTACATACAGTAACATCTACGGAAAATTTTATCATTTTTAGTTCACTTAAGAAGCCACTATCTCCTCTGAAAATCTGCACATGGGAAATGTAACACCACCATGTTTCATGTATTCTCTGCACACTTCTCACTGGAAGAAAACAAAATGATAAAAGCAAAGACACAAAATAGTTCTAAACCTGTATACGGTACCATCCAAATGCACTAAGGCCCTTTCATATTGCACAATTATGACACTATGATTCCATTTTAACTGCCGCTGAAATATTCTGTGGAATCCTGGGTAGTTTGGTGAGTACCAGTGCTCTCTGCCAGAGAATTCTGAATCTCTCTCCATAAACTGCAAATCCCATAGGGTAGACTCATGTCAGTTAAAGTGGGATCACAGGCCCTTTTCGCACCTTACCTTGATAGCGCAACAAACTAGAGCCCTCACGATATTGCCAATATCACAAGAGGCCCAGTAGAGAGCCCCTTGCAGTCTGCACACAGTAGGGCATTCGCGAGAGAGCACCAGTCCCCGCCCGGTGCCTTGTCTGCATGTTGGCATCCTGGGCCACGCCCAGGTCCCGCCCCGTCCCCGCCCCACCGCCCCTGATTGGTCGGTGGTTTTTCTTTTTTTTTAATCATTTCATTGACTATCCTGCTAACGTTAGCACGATAGATCCTGCCAACAAGCAATAGCATTTATTTCTATACCGCCTATCAACTAAGTGTTATCTAAGCAGTTTACAATGTATTTTAGCTAATTGCTCCCAACAAGCTGGGTACTCATTTTACCGACCTGCGAAAGGATGGAAGGCTGAGTCAACCTTGGAGCCTGGCAGGATTGAACTCACAACCTTGTGGTTGCAGTACTGGCATTTAACCACTGCGCCACCAGGGCTCCTAGTACAACAAGCTGTTTCATACTATGTTGGTAACGTGCTAACTACAGCACCGGGTTTTAAAAAAACAAAGTTGGCCGGACCCCGGGGGCTGCTGTCGTCTCGAGTATGAGTGGCGCCGCAGCCCCAGGGTGGCCTCTCGCGGTGACGTGTCGTGCACTGTTCCCTGCTGCGATGGGGACAGCGGCCGGCCTGCTGCTGGGCGGAGTGTCCCCTGGGAGTTGCTGTGTGAGGGACAGGCAACAGGGACTGGCCAAACCCCACCCACTCCCGGCTCCTTCCCAGAAGCACACCGAATGATGGCTCCGCAGGCCCTCTGGTTGTGCAACCAATGCGTGAAAGGGAGCTTATTTTCGCCTTTCAGGCGAAAATAAGAAAACGTGCTATCAGCACTATCCGTGGCCGTGATAGCACCTGGTTCACCAGAACAGAACGTCATGCGGTATGGCGGCTCGTGAAGGGGGGAGGAAGCGTGCCTAATACTCTTTAAAAATGCCATGCGAAAAGGGCCACAGTGTTATAATTGTGTGAAAGGACCCTTCCCATCATCCCATCATTGTTCCTCATCAGTGTAGCTACTGGTTAGGGGTAATGAGGGTTGCAGTCTAACAGAGTTGGAAAACAGAAGGCTGGGAGAGTGTGCTCTAGAATCATAGAATCATAGAGTTGGAAGAAACCACAAAGCCCATCAAGTCCAATCCACTGCCATGCAGGAATACACCATTAAAACATTCCCAACAGGTGACCATCCAGCCTCTGTTTAAAAATCTCCAAAGAAGGAGACTCTACCACAATCCCAGGCAGATCTTTCTTACTTTATATCAATCTCTGGATAGACCTGGTGTATAATACATGTTGTATAAATTGTCAAAGACTGGATCAGGGATTAGTTTTAGGATACAGTGGGCCCACAGTATCTGCTAGGGTTTGGTTCTGACACCACCTTGTAAATACCAAACTTTGTGGATACTTAAGTCTCATTGTATACATTATGTGGTAAAATGGTGTCCCTTATATAAAATGGAAAAACCAAAGTTTGCTTTTTGTTTTTTTTAAATATTTTTCAGCCCTGGTTGGTTGAACCTGTAGATACAGAATCCACAGATATGGAGGGCTAACTGTATATGGGTTTGACACTTTTTGCACTGAGAAATGGGTGCATATGTATCCGAATGTCCCTCATTTTTCAAATATCTTTCACGCTGACAATGGTGAGGATATGACTCCAAGTTTATATCAACTCAGTCTTAGGCCTCCACTATGCTAATAGTTGCTCTTTTTCCAGGACTGCCACGCAGCTCTAGCAAGACAAGGCAGATGAAACTTGCTGGATCTGAGAGCCTTATTTCCATCATATCTGCTGTGCCCATGGCCATCTCCCTCCTCTCATCCCTGCCTATGCTAGATGGGGGAGAAGAAGAGAAGCAGCCAGGCTTTGGGAACAAGAAGACCCATCCTGGGCCTTTTGTTGATGCCATGCTGCGAAGATTCCAATGAGCTGAGTGCCAAAGAGCTTGCTACATTCAGTTCCAGCTTCCTAGAAGTATCCTAGGAATCAATCCAAGCCTCATTTAAAGATAAACATCTGTGAGAAGGGAAAGCAGGGTCCATGAAATTGCCAACCAACAGCTAGCAGACTGAGTAAGCACATAGGTCACCAGTCACAGCCTTCCCACTATGGGGAGACGTACCATATTATTATTTCTAATTACAATAATTATTTTTTAAAATTCTCTGACTATACAATCTGTTTTCTTGTCCTCTTTTTTATTGGCAGTGCTTAAGTGGCCAACCTAGTAGTAAATCTTAATTCAGGTTGAACCTCCCTTATCCAGATATCTGAAATCTAAAACCCTCCAAAGCCCGAAAACGTTGAAAAGCAGACCCAGTCTTCTTCCTGTAGGGAACACAAGGGAATTACAGCCGCTCACTTGGGATTGTGTGTGTGTGTGTGTGTGCATGGGTGGTCCCAAGCTGAGAGGGAAAAAAAGATGCCAAATTGACTGAGAGACTTTGCAATCAGCATGCGCACATGCGCATAATCCCAAGTGAGCCTCCATAATTCCCTCATGTCCCCTACAGGAAAAATGCAAAAGGAGAAGAACTGACTCCACATCAAAAGAATCATATATGATTAACAACAATTACACAATGGTGTGTGTGTGTCTCTCTCTCTCTCACACACACACACATGTATGCATAGATACAACAATATGCAGTGACATATAATTTACAACAATCTAAATTTACAATTTAAGGTGTATATGAAATATAAATGAATTTCACTTTTAAACTTAGGTCTCATCTACCAGATATCTCAGTACATATAAATACTTCAAAATCCAAAAAAATCAGAACACAGAACACTTCTGGCCCCAAGCATTTTGGGTAAGAGAGGCTCAACCCATACATTTGGAATGTCTAGAAGTTATTTTTCAGCTGGCAAAAATATTTCAACTTAGACATTCTATACCACAGTATGAATTTTATATTGTAAATATTTTATACATTGATATTGTATATGATGATATCATATTTATATTAATTATTTATCATTTGGTATTTTTTAGTTGTTTTTTTTCCCCATTGTCAGCTCTGTTTCAGTTTTTAGCTGGATACCATAAAAAGCAGGCACACATATACAGAAAGCTGTTTTGGAAAACTCTGGCTCTGATCTGTTCAGCACTGTTCACTTGTGTGGTAAATGTCACTTCAAATTACCCTGAATTTTTTAATCCATGATTTTATAAACTGCAATGTTTTTATTTTTTTAAATTATTTTTATGTTTATTCCAGGTATTATACCACTCTGTTTCTGCTTTGGTCAGACCCCACCTGGAATAGTGTGTCCAGTTCTGGGCACCACAGTTCAGGAAGGATATTGACAGGCTGGAAGGTGTTCAGAGAAGGGCAACCAAAATGGTAGAAGGTCTGGAAACCACATCCTATGAGGAGACGCTTAGCGAAATGGGTATGTTTAGTCTGGAAAAGAGACGGTTAAGAGGCGACATGATAGCTATCTTTAAATATTTGAAGGGAGGACTGAGCAGGCTTGATTTACCCTTCTACAGAGACTAGGATATGGAGCAACGACTTCAGGAAAAAAGATTCCATCTAAAAATTAGGAAGAACTTCCTGACGGTAAGAACATTTCAATAGTGGAATATGCTGTCTTGGAGTATGGTGGAGACTCCTTCTTTGGAGGTTTTTAAACAGAAGCTGGATGGCCATCTGTCAAGAATGCTTTGATGGTGTATTTTTGCATAGCAGGGGTTGGACTCAAAGGAGGTTGTGGTCTCTTCCAGCTCTATGATTCTATGATCCCTTAAGATACTTCCTTGTGGTATCTGTTTCATCAACCCCTTTCATTTAGTAGTAGTAGTAGTAGTAGTAGTAGTAGTAGTAGTAGTAGTAGAAGAAGAAGAAGAAGAAGAAGAAGAAAAACAATAGGTAAGTGTGGAGATAAACAAACAAATAGGTTTGGTTCCAATACTGAGTATATACAGACAAGTTTAAGGCTGAAATGAGTTCAAGCTGATTTTGGGATTTTCAGGATACCTGGTGCTTATGAACTGCAGAATGAATTATCTGCTTGAATTTTAGGCTGTGGCTACTTAAAATCAAATGGAACACACTATATGTGTTTCACTTGCTTTTAAATAGCCACAAGTACAATCATGAAAAAACACAGTGTATTATGTATTGTATGTTTTCTGAATTTAGCAATTAACTGTGTTTTTGTGCAATGTAACATGAGGCAAAGCCAAGTGACGCCAAAGAAACAGAAAAGAGAGAACTCTAGAAGGCTTCATCGAAGATGTCTATGACAAAAAAAAAAGGGACAACTCTTTCATTATGCATATTGAAGCAACTGCCACAAATGACAGATGGAGGACAACAGTTGTGGCAGGCTTCTGATTGTTCCTCCCCCCATCACCAGCTGTTCCCTTCTGTTTTGAGTACATAGGTTGGAAGTGCCACATAACCTTCCTGGGAAACCCAAACTTGTCTGCTGCTACAGGTTTACTGGATGACACCTATTCTACCACCATGTTAAATTAAGTTTCAGATACAAGTTTAATCAGCTTCTATTCAAGGACTTGAAAGATGTCACCATTTTTTCCTTCACTTCAGGCAGTAATATGTCATGGAACAGCCCAGATACAGAACATGTTTAAATATACTGACACTGTTCTGAGCCTTCAAAAGTAGACACAGGTGTATATATATTTAAACATAATAGGTTGCTTTTAAAAATGCATGCCCACTCCAGTGACATAACCTTAACAAAAGCAAATGTCCTGGGTGAAAATGGTTGTTGTACATTTAACTCCCCTAACACATGTATATTGTATGCCAAAGGGTTAGAAGACAAATGCCAGGCACATTTTGCTTAGATGTTTCTTTAAAACATGACACTGGTCCCTCTGTCACAACATATGAAGGCTTTCATGATGAATAATACGATTAAATTAGGAAAAAAGCACCCTAAACTGTGTACCTCTTCATTTGTCTTTTCCTATCTTTTCCAAACATTTCAGGATTTTTAAAATAAGGAAGAAAAAAAGACATTCTTTTCAATGTTGTACGTCTGAAACTCAGTATGTCTTTTCTCTGAAACTATTTATCTGTAGAAGAACTTGAGGTCAGCTTCTAGCATGCCATCTAGTCCCACTGAATCAAACTTGTTTTTGTTTCCAGTTCATCACCACATCTGTGCTGCGTATGAGTGTGATAATATTTTGGTACAGATCAGGGAGAAAGAAAGCGATAACACAGCCCAGTGACTGAGAGGCTGGAAGAAGCTTCTCATAATTGGAAGGAAGACAGATGTTTGGCCCTTGGGTGAAAAGAAGTGTTGTGAGAGGAAGTTATTGTTCAGTGAAACCCTGGGAACAGGAAAGAGAGGATTGCTACAGCAGCTTTTAATAATGAAGGGGAGGAAACAGAATCCCCAGTGAACAACATTTTGATTAGCTAAAGAGGACACTATGATCAGCAGTTCTTTTTCAGAAATGAAATGACATCAGTACCAGTGAGCCCCCCCCCCAGTGGTTGGAAGGGTAGATGGTTCAAGTTATGAGGCCAGGTGTTCATATTGAAGGGCATCGTTCATGAAGGAATAACAATACAGTAATTTATACTGGGGGCGGGGACACAAACCAAAGCAAAATGAATAATCCACTGAGATGTTCTTCTATTCAAGCCCCTATAGAGTGAAGCAGACTAAACAGCAGAAAAACATGTATCAGTGGTCTCTTGAGGGCAAGACCACTCTCAACGCAACAACTATTGATGATCACACAGGAGAGAGTAGACAAAGCGTGCCATTCCAAGGACTGGCCCCAAGAGCTGTGACTGAGCTATGATGAGAATAAAATAGAAAAAAAATACCATTTATGCCACTCTGAGCTTCTTAGACAGCTATAGATGTGACATAAATAAATAAACCAAAGAACATGTTGTAATAACATATACGGGTTTGGTACTCAGAAAATCAATCTTCTAGGAAACCAACCTTCCTTAACTTACTGGCCAGTAATGCATGTTAATTAAAGACATTTCATAACATTTCTAGCACTTAGTTAAGATATGTTATTTGATAATACTTTATTATAATGTACGACAGGGTTGGACAAAGTGTGGACCTCCATATAGTGCTTGATTGCAATTCCCATCATTCTTCAACTCTGGTCATGCTGCTAGATCTGCTGGTAGTTGCATTCCAGTAACAACTAAATGGTGGCACTTTGCACAGGCTTGATAAATATCCTACCTATACTACCTAAGGGGATTCTGGATTTTAAAAATACAGATTTTAAGCTCTGAATCAGATGAGGAAGTAGATATGAATTAGCTACTCCTTATAGGAAACAAAATACTGTAACTCAAGGATTCAGTCTTAAACCCTGGGGGAAAGCAAATCTGTACTAAAAGGCCAGTTATTTTCCAAGTCCACAGAGATGGCTTCTCATAATGCCTAGCATTCTATGGAGGCACTAAAAGAATACATCCATTTTTTTAAAAACTAGTTTGTGGTTGTATGAAGCAATGTCAAAGAAGAAGGTATGCATACAAAACTATTTGGAAAGCCTGAAAAAAAGAGCATTCTCCATAGCAGAATATGTAGAATTTTTAAATAAACAAAAAGGAGACTATATGCAAACAGTGCTACCTTTTAAAGATCCTTCCAGATTAAGCTTTCTAAATATGATGGTACAATGGTTATTTTGCAGGGCCAGATTATCAATGGTTCAACTGCTGCAATTGCTCCAGGCAATTGGGCTGAGGCCCAATGCTGAAAGTAAGGAACAGATGTAGTTTTCATTTTCTTTTTCCCAGACATTTCATGAAACTCCCAGTGTTTCAGATGTCATCAATATTTTGTGTGTTATTTGAACACCTGAGTAAAAATGCATTGGGTTCAGGCTGTTAGTCCCACTGAAGCTGCAAGGATGAAAACAGGTTCACACATGAAGATAGATAGATAGATAGTGCTGCTGGCAACTGTATTTTATATTCTACTTCTTATTTATACATTCATTTGTTCATTTCATTTCTACGCCGACCCATCCTGAATAGGTGGTGCATGTGTATAATAAAGGTGGCCTTTTTTGGAATTGCCAAAACTAACCTTTCTTGCTTGCTTATGTGTGGCTGTTTTTATATGTTGTTCCTCACTGTTGTTGTGAAGTGGCAGGTTATACACTTGAAAAAGTGCAAACATAAACTAACAGTGCTCTGCTCTCAAGGAGGAAGGCTGGGGGCCGGGAACCGGCTATTATGGACCTCCCTCTCTGCCAGAAACCCTCCTGGTGCTGTAGCAAAAAGATCCACTACAACTGCACTGCGGAGATACTGTGCAGGAAGTTGGAAACAAACCAGGGCATGCTAGGAAAGATCTAAGAACCCAGCCTCTCGAACCCAACCCATCTTGTTCTACCACCCCACACTGACAAATTTCCGCACTACGCTGTTATACTGCTATTATTCCACTTTCAACATCCTGTCGAAACCTGGGGTTTGCAGTTTTGGGAGGGGCATTTAGAATTCTCAGCGAGAGAACATTTTGGCCTCAGTAAACTACAAGCCCCAGAATTCCACAGGATGTTGAAAATGCAATAATAGCACTATAACAATGTAGGGTGGAAATGGCCAAAGACGCAAAGTAAGAGAACAGTCAAAAGAATTCACCTGCCCTACAGCTGGTGTACTTATTTTCGCTCTCATTGGTATAAACAGGAAGCAAATGTCTTTAAAGGCTATGGGAAGAAGGAGATAGCAAATTCTCCACACAAATGTCTCTTACACTGGTCTTGCAAGATGGGAGAGTATGGGAAGCATCAGTTTCTCCATGACCGCATTTCTCTGTCAATGAATTGTTTATTAATCGTTGTTGGAGGGAAGTGAGGCATTTACTTCTAAATCAGAGTGAGGGAACTTATGGCTCTGCAAATATGGTTGGACTCCAAACCCCTCATTGTAGTCAGCTTGGCCAATGGCGGGAGGTATCATGGGATAGTTGTTTCTTGGGGAGGGGGCAAATTTACAGGCCCTGCTTTAAATTGTTGCTGAGCCTGTGTGAAGCTCCCCCATGTGGTGAACTGCAGGCAGCAGCTCTTTCAAGTGTCTTAACGAAGGCCCTTTTCGCACGGCATTTTCGATGCGAAAGGGCTCCTTGAGCGGTCCACACGATGCACTCACATTTGCGTGATGCTCCAGGGCCCGCTCACACATTTTTTCATTTTTGACTTGAAGCCAAAAATGCTGCACAGTCACGCATCGCTCCAGGGCCCCACATGCACTTACCTTGCATACGGAGCCTTAGGAGCCGGGCCAGTCACGCTTCCTGTCCAGTGCAGCCTGGGAAGGTCCCAGACTGCACTACGAAAGGAAGAGGCGGGGCTCTTGCGCAAGCAGGAGGCTCGTGTGGAGCCGAAGAAGCAGGGAAGCGAGAGCCTCTCTCCAGAGGTCGCTCGCACGAGCGCCGCACCCCAGTGCCAAAAATGGGTGAGTTGCAGAAAGGGCCTAAGACATCATTCATGCCATTTCATCATGTACCCTGAGATACCCCTCATTCTGTTTTTTTTTAAAAAAAGTCACACGATTGTATTTTTCCTGTGGCAAGACTTCCTCCTCATTATGCATTACCAAAAAAAACAAAACAAAAGAAAACAAAACAAAAACAAAAATAAAAAACCAACCAAACACCCAAGCTGCTGCTACTGCTAGCGTGCAGCTATTACAGTGTGAAGAATTTTTTTTAATAATTTTATTCAAATTTCAACAAATAAAACAAACAATAATTTCTGCAATGTTTACATGTAATGTTTTTCCATCTTCCTTTCCTTTCTGGATTACAATTATTGATATTCCCTTTATTTGTTATATCTCGTATTGCAATAAAATGTTAATAATCTATAATTTGTTAGTTCCTGCTATATATCTCTACTTTACTTGTTACATGATATTTCGTTAACTTTTAACTGTATAATAATTGTTATCATGAAAAATGTATTACCCTCTGTCTACCCCCAACCCAATCCTGTAACAATCTTCCACTGTTTGTTAATATCCTCATCTGATTTCCCTTTCAATCCTTGTGTAAGTATGTCCGCATTTCTGTTTTCCATGAAAGCTGTCCACCACTGTTCCATTGTAGGTGTAGTTTCATTTTTCCAAAATCATGCATATTCGATACGGGCCGTCGTCACCATGTACAATATAATTCTCCAATGTCTCTTAGCTGGTTTTCCATTTAGTGTATGTGTCATGTTCAGCAAGTAAAATTCGGGTGTCATCTTGAATTGAATCTTCAAAATTGAACTTATTTTCTTATGTATTTCTTTCCAATATTTTTGTGCTCTAGAACATGACCACCACATATGATATAGTGTACCAAAGTTCTCTTGACATTTCCAACATTGACGTGTACCTGTCTTATAAATTGTCTTTAGTTTTTCTGGCATCATGTACCATCTATGAAACAGTTTGTAATAATTTTCTTTTAAATTTTGGGCTGCGGTAAATTTCTGTGTATGTTGCCAACTCTGTTCCCACCATTTTAACTGTATTGAATGTCCAACGTTTTGTGCCCATTGTATCATTGCAGCTTTAACTGTCTCTACCTCACATTCTTCTTGTAGAATTTCTTTATATAAATGTGCTAATAAATGTGGTGGATTTTCTCTTAACATTCTCAGTAAATGAATTTGTTCCTTTTGTTGTATTCCATAGGTTTGTACATCCATCTGAAATCTTTCCAAGAATTTTGAGGATGATAGTAAATCACCATTTGGGAAGGATTTTAGGGGCCACATTTTAGAAGTGGAAAAGTTCAAGGGCACGGGACACAAAGCAAATGGGGCAGTACCAAATACTCATATTACCAATTAACCCTTCCGGGCAGGGCAAACCTTCCCAGTGTGCAAGGCAGAGCTTCTGTCCCCCAGTAATACTAACAGGCTGTTAGAAGATTGTCCTGGATTTTGAAACGTCACCTCGATGGATATCCTACATCTAAGCCAAAAAATTTCTAATGCAGCTAACTACACTCAGTTCTACAGTCTCTTTAATCTGGATTAGCTGGGGAGTCATGTTGCATGATTTGTGAAATGTTAACAAAAAAAGCAGTAGAAGGCAATTTCTTTCACGTATTGAGGAAATTAGAGCCAAGAACGGGTTTCAAGTCGTCCAGGACTAAAGAATGCCTTGGGTAATTCTCTCAAGGTTTGCAATCAACCAAAGGGAATTTATCCAAAGAGTGCTAATCCCATTTCCCTACAGGGTAATCCACCAAAGCTTCTACCTTTTAGTCCTATGAGTCAAAGGTATTTTAAGGTTGGCGCCACACAGACAAACTACAAACCGCATTTCTGTGACCTAAGGAAGAGTGGCAAAGGCAAAGGAGCTGACTCAGCTTCCCCTCTAGGCCTCATCTGACTACTTCCTATCAGTACTTCACAATTTCTAATGCAATTACTGCTAGGCATATACAGCATGGGTTTTCTTAGGCAAGGAACACTTAGGGGTGGTTTTGCCAGTTCCTTCATCTGAAATATACCTAGATCACCTGGTTTTTCTTGGCTACACTCTATTCAAGTACTAACTAGAACTGACCCTGCTTAGTTTCCAACATCAGATGGGATTTGGTGCCTTCAGGGTATTTAGACATTTTATTGTTGTTATTTTATTCATTTATATCCCACCTTTCTCCCAATACTGGGACTCAAGGTGGCTAACAACATCTTTAGAACGAATACAGACTAAAAACTGTACAAAAACTTCGACAAGAGTATAAATATAAAAATTATTTAAAAAATAAATTAAATGATTTACAAAGTAAAAACATTAAGCATTAAAATTCATTAAAAGGCTATACAAACCATAAAACAGCCCAGCACATCATTAAAATCCCATTCCATTCAGTTTCTAAAAGCTTTGTGGTAGAAGAATGATTTCAGTTGCTGACAGAAGGACAGCAAGGAGAGAACCATTCTGGTCTCCTTAGAGAAGAAATTTCAAAGACTGGGAACAGCCATTGAGAGGGTCCTCCCCTTGCTCCCCTGAAATAAGCCGGAGAAGGTGGTGGGACATAGAGACAGCTTTTCCAGAAGATTTTAGAGCTCTAATGGGCTTATACAGGGAGATATGGTCCTTTAAATAGCCTGGATCCAAGTGTATAGGACTATTTAGATCAAGACCTCTGAGTTTTCCTCGCCAAAGAAAGCCTATGAAAATCATGAAGTCATCATAAATCGACATATGACCCGAAGGCACATACACGCACGCATATGCTACACAAAGGTCTCTCATTCATAGGTTTGCCATAAGCTGAGGCTGACTTGAGTTTAAATAATAACTACAAACATATTACTAAGTAGAAACTTCTAAATAGTCTAGATTCCCTTTTGTTATCTACAGTTTCAGTATCACCTCCTGATGGTTCTTTTTTTTCACATAGGGTTATTTACAGCATGAGGGATATTAGAATTTTAAGTTAGCTTTATGGAGACATCAGTGATCTGTGGGATGAGCAGAGGTGGGAGGAGTTTATCTCCTTCTGCAGTGGTAGAATGAACTCATCCTTCCAGCTTGGCCCATGGTTGCCAGTATACAATGGCTGATCACTCCTATGTCAGTGGGGTTCTGCATCTGGTCCAGCTTTTTATTCAGACTTTTAAGAAGTTGCAAGTAGGTTCAGCACAGTGGATAGCACTTTTAAAGTTTCAACTAAGGCCATTTCCGCACTACACTGTTACTGTGCTTTTATTCCACTTTCAACATCCTATGGAATTCTGGGGTTTGTAGTTTACTGAGGCCAAAGAGCTCTCTGGCCGAGAATTCTAAATGCCCCTTCCCAAACTGCAAACCCCAGGATTCTGAAGGATGTTGAAAGTGGAATAATAGCACTATAACAGTGTAGTGCAGAAATGGCCACAGAACAGATTTACTGCCTCACTGACACCAGAGCAACCAGTCCCTCCCTCTAATGTTTCCATTTTTTCCAGGCTTTCACATTCCCACTGCTGCTGGTGCTGAGGTTTCCAGCCAGTCAGCCCTTTATCCCTTTCAGTATAATTCACTGTATTTTCCTCTTTCTTCTATTCTTCCTCTCCTACCTGCATAGTTAACTGACATTCTGTAACCACAGAGCATGCACAATCTTCACTGGACTCTTTTAGAGGCTTTCTTCCCCTTCATACATCTTAGCTCCACTCCAGCATTTTGTGTCTTATTGATAACCAAATGCTGTATAGCCCCCAAAGGAGAATTCTGGGGTGAATTTGCCATTTAGGCAGAAAGGACTGGAACCTTAAAAGAAATCATGTTGCTTGTGTGATATGAAGGACTACACATACATGCTGGACAAACACAAACACACCACATTTGAAGAGAAGCCTGCTGTACATGCAGAGCTCAGATACTATCAACTGTGCTTCAAAAAGAGATCAAAAGGCTGGGAGGGGAATTAGAATGAAACATCCATGTCAGCTGAATGTTACAATAGCAAACAAATTTTCTCCAGCCAATAATGTTCTTTTTTTACCTGTGGCTCATAGTACACTTAGCCTAAGACTCCATACATTTTGTTGTGTACAGGCAGGTCTCAATTTATGTTAGAGTTGGCTCCTGGACTCATGATATAAAATAGGACTGACATAAAAGGGGAAGAGGCAGTTCCACAAGGAATCACCAGAGAACAGAGTGACATGTTCTGATGCCACAAACTTAGATATTTTACTGAACCTGTCACCAATTTTAAAACGGTTGAAAGCATAAAACATAAAAACATACCCTTTCCAGGCTAGAAAAAAGCCCTTCTTTTCCAGCTGCTTACTCTCCAACCAGTGGAGCCCCTTCCAGCTGCAGCAAAACTCCAAGATCCTAGTTTCTTCACCTCTCACGTTACTCCAAGCAGACCAAGAAACTCATTCCTCCAATGATGGCAACATTCCAGTTTTTTTCCTCCCCCATTCTTTACTTCTAAGCAGGGAAAGGAAACCCCTTCCTCCCTCTAATGCTCCCACTTCTAAGCAAGTAAAGGATATCCTTTCCTTCCAGCAATGCCAAAACTGCAGTTACTTTCTCCCTATGCATTGTGGGTGAAATAATTACTCATTTATTTCTGGAAAAATGTGGAAAATTTTAAATGCTGTAAATTGGGGCCCCACATTTTTTATTTATATTTTTATCAATTTAAATTCGGGCAACACAAATTAAGCTTCATTTGTAAACAGATGGTAAAACTGGCTTGAGTTTTTTTTTTCTTGTGTACTTCTGAAAACTTTCCTCTGCTTCAACATCTAAAGGATCTCTATATCAGGAGTGGACAATATAGGGTCTTCCAGATGTTTCTAGACTGAAACACCCATCAGATAAAGACAGCACAGTCAGTGGTAAGGGATGATAAGAGCTGCAAACCAAGAACATCTGAAAGGCCACATGTTCTCCATGGTTGCTTTATATAGAGAAAGCTCTAGAGTCTAAAGACCTGCAAAGATTATTCCACAAACATTTCAGTTGTGACTCTTCATATCTTAATGTGAACTAAGCAGAAGAACAATAAATAAATCTGTCTTCCTCTCCCAATAAACCATATATAATGGTAGAAAGTATTTTGACCTGAACAGTATGTTTATCCATTCATTTTAAGTCTTCATGGGTGTTTCATGATATTCCATGCACAACAAAGTAGCAACTCCTTTTACTGATTCCTCTCTCATCCTTTTGCCTTCTTTCTCATTTTGGGCTGTCAATTTGTGAAACTTATTGCTCTTCAGCTACAGATTCTGCCAACAAAGCCAAGGAAGGTTGAACAGGAGGTCAATGGAATAATGCATATTATTATAGCTGAATTTATACAATATTGCCTGAGTAGCTAATTGAGTTAACATCTAAATCAAACTAAAATCACCATCTAGACAGCCTCTCCTCAGGAACAGAATATGTGGGGCATTTTGCTTGAGTGAGGCTGATGCACATTTGCTCATGCAAAAGCCAGAAGGAGAGACAGAGTACAAATCAAGGAGTGATGTTGCATTCCTTACCAGGAATATTCTGTTCCTGGAATGCAGGAGAATAAATATCAGGCCAGTATTGTTCATGTTCTCAGGGCAGGTGAGAGAGGCTCAATTCACCCTGTTGTTTTTAACAGTGAGTTTGGCAATACGACTTTGAAAGAAGTTCAAGGAAAGCTACTTCAAACAAAAGTGGGAAAGGTGCAGCTGACTAGATGATGCTGGACTGCAACTTCCATCAGCCCCAGCAAAGACAGAGCATGATGACAAAGGATGGGAACTGTACTCTAACAACATTTGAAGGGTCACATTTAAAAGGGGCCCTAACTTAAAAACACAAGAAAAACTTTCTGGTTTTGCCAGAAATAACAACAGGGCAAGTAATTAAATGTCAAATGAGCACAATTAGTAAAGTGAGGTACCACATGCAGTTTCAAAGCTCCATCTCGCATTTGCCACGTGAAAAGAGCTCCAAGCACAGAAGAGGCAGCAGGGCTGTCCCACTGAGCCTATCTCAACCTCATACTCAGGTCCACATGTTGACAAGGGATTTCTGTACAAGGGAAGCTATACAGTGGGTCCTTGGTATCCACTAGGCTTTGCTTCCAGGACTCCCTGTGGATACCAAAATTCACGTATGCTCAAGTCCCATTATGTACAATAGTGTAAAATGGCAAAATCAAAGTTTGCTTTTAAGATTTTTTAAAATAATATTTTCAAGCCATGGTTGATTGAATCCATGGATACAGAATCCACAGATATGGAGGGCCAACTATATGTGTGGAGCTCAGTAACTCCCAGGATCCCCCACCCAGCTTGGCCACTGGTTGAACATTCTGAGAGCTAAAGTCCAAAAAATAATGTTCCCAAGCACTGAATTGAGCCCAGGACTGAAAGCATGCAAAACCTATACACTACTACCAAGGTATGTTCTTTCCCACTTGGACATCACTTGAGAAACCCTACTCATACCTACAGTATTAGGAAAATTCAATCTTCTTATACTAATATTCATCATTTAACTAACATTTTCATTTTTAAATGCCTCATCAAATTTTCTGCTTAAACACTTTTGATCATCCTCCACCAGTAAGCCACTTCTTCTCATGTTAATAATAAGGAACTAAGGCTGTGATATAGGTTTCAAGTCCAGGGCCATACAATGAATCCTTGATTCCTTGTAGCTCATTCCAATATTATACCCAACAGTATCAGTACTGATATTCAGTCATTCAGTTTCACATCTTCTGTCATGGTTTATTTCAACAAGGGAAATGAGCTAAATTCTGCTCTGGGTGGGAATGACAAAATTTGTAGAAAGGCTGATTTTCCTCTTTCTCTCTCTCTCCCCTCCTCCTCAACTTGCCTTTTCACATATGTGGCTGCCCCACTCCAGCTGCAGATCTGATTTAGCAGGGGCCTCCAGCATGCCAAAAGTAAAGCTCTACCTTTAAGGAACTACTACTACTACTACTACTACTAAATTTATATCCTGCCTTTTTCCCAGTTTGGAACTAGAGGCGGCTTACAACAGTTGAAAAAAAAACCAGTTGAAATTCACAAACAATAGAAGTTAAAAAGTGATTAAACTATCCAAAAAATGTAAAACACAAAGATTAACATATAAGCCAAAAAAAGCACAGGGGTGAAACAAAAATAACAAATTGAAAATTCAGCACATTGTAAAAGTCCCATTTCAACTAAAAAATCAACCTTCAAAGGCCTGTTGAAAGAGCATTAGGAGAGTGCCATTTTTGGAAAGAGAATTCCAGAGCCTGAGACAACCCTGAGAAAGCCCTCTCCTATGTTTCTACCAGGTGCCACTCCTGGTTGTAAAGACAAAAGTCTATGTTGTCTTCCCTAGTTGCTGAACTCTCATATCTTGTCTTACTTTCACCTGGAAACCTAGTACAGGTCAGGGGAATTTCAGGTCCTTGGCCCAAATCTCATTGTTCTGTGGTCCCAATCCAGTCCTCATGGGATCTACAGATGGCCAGGGCACCTTCCTCACTAATCATTATTTGGAGATTTTTTGGTGTTCTATGAATATTTTTACCATTGTAAAAGGCTGAAATCCACCTCTGACCCTTTGTCACTGGCAGCAAGATCTATAAACTAAAATATGATTTTACTCTTTGGCTCTACACCCAATTGGACCCCTCACTTCCACCCAAGAATTGCTATGCAGGTGAATTCAGTCCTTGAGATAAGAAAGGTTCTCCACCCTTGACCTATACTGGTATATCTCAATCAATGTAGATGTGTTCCTGGGCATTGTTTCTTTAACTAGAAATGTGGTACAGTACTAGAAATAACCTGGAAAAAATAAGGATACGTTTCTACACCACAAAAAATGAAGAGCAATTTAACATGTTTCAAGAAAACCTTTTTATTCAAAATGAACAATATGTACCAGTGAGATGAAACAACCAGGCCAAAGAAGCCTTGCATATATAAACAAAAAGACTGGTGGACCTTCTATAGACTACTTGATGACTTCTTTTCAAATTGTATAGATATCTGCCTTGCCTATTTTACCACATAACATCTCATTGTAGAAATTTAAAGGAGCATAGTTCTTAGAAGTTTTGGTTGAAGGTTTCTTATTGAATCAACAATGTTAACATGCTCTTTATGTTGAGAAGGGGCTTTGGGACTACACCTACCTCCTGACTCTCCCCCTGCTTCTCTAGGAGCGGAGTTCATCTGCTCTCTGCTTTATGCTTTATTTCTAGGTGTTACCAAGCTGAAGAGTCTCCTGTCCCAGTCCATCATTAGAAAGAGAGCTGATTCACTACTACAGTTTCAAGCTTGGTGGGTGGGCTGATACCACTGGGATGTTTTTCTATTCCACTGAGTAGAAAGAAACTCACTTCTAGTCATGTATCCTCAAAAGCCTTCATAAAAAGAAGCTTCATTCTCATACCTCATTAACTGAGGTACACTTGTACCCTTCTATATCATCCTGCACCTGCGCCCATTCAAACTACCATTATATCTATATCTTGCTCGTCATCTCTTCCCATTTGTATCATTTTAACTGCAGTCCCTTGCAGCAGAACAAATAGCAAACATATAAATAAGACACCAAAACATGTTCACTAATTGTATACAAATAAAACACTCTGTATTAAACAGTTGCTGATCTCGGTCTACTTATTCACTTGTAACACTTCTGAATTGCCCCGCATCCATCCAGATACTAGAGAAGCATACAAAAATAATTAAAACAACAAAATAATTAAAACAATAGAACTCCAAATATGACACAGAAAAGCAGCAAAAATAATGACAATTTTTCACTGAATGTGTGTTCAGCTATGACTATCTGAGTAGACTGCTGATGTCCAGAATAAATCCTTGTTCTTGCCCTTGGATCACAGACTTGTCACCACAAATGCTAGAGTGGGATGGGTAACATGTAGTCCTCCAGCTGTTCCTGGATTTGCAACCTCCATCAGATCTAATCAGCACAGCAAATGGTGAAGGATGCTCCTAGTTGCAGTCCAGTAACACCTGAAGAGCCACAAGTTCTTCATCCTGGCATTAGTCAGAGAAAGGACAGAGAACTTTTGGCCCTCCAGGAGTAGGTTCCCAAATGGGGAGTTCTTCCCTCTGTTGCTTATAGAACCAAGAATAGGAATAGTAGAAACCAGCTGTGCTTGCAACAGATGAACCCTGATCTCAGCCCAATAGTGAGCACAGTTTATGTCTACTTCTGGAAACAGCAGAAACCAGCTGAGCTCACAACAGACCTACATGTGCACATCCTACTCTTGGTTTTACAGAGAGGAGTATGTGAGGCATATATAAGGCCCAGCTGAAATCTCACAAGAGGACTTCATCTTGTGAGATTTCCAGGCTTTCAAGAGATCTCAAATCTTGTGGGAGTCTCTAACTCTTGTATGAGGTCCTCCTTCTACAAGATATCAGGTAGATTTTATATAGGCCTGTCTCACAAAATTTGAGGTAAACTCTGTGTAAGCCAGTCTTGAGCTCATTGGACAATGGAGAGGGTTGTCCCATATAGGAATCAGAAAAACCTTGCAACTCTGTCATTCTTGGTGCAACCCCATCAGTGCATCCAATACAGCAAATCACAAAGAATTGTGTGAACTGTACTCTAAAACATCCAGAAGGCCAAAGATTACCTAGCCTTGTGACAGATATTTGTCTATGATTAGATCCTTGACAAAAGCCTGGAAACATTACTCTGGGGGAGTGTAACTCTTTGCTAGTTGAGGTACAATGAGAGCTTTAGACAGTTCTAGGTAGTTCAGAATGAATGAATTTCTATCTGTTCCATCACCCAAACAAGCTGTGCCTTTAGTAAAAATCAGGTAATGCCATACTGCATGAATAGCCTGTGTCCCTGAACATTTCTGCAGGCTCTTGTGATTAAGTGATAGCATCTAGGTTGATAACACGTCTAAGGGTGTTGGCAAGATAGCAGCATTCATTCCACAGACAATTATTTGCCAAAGCTGCTCCTAGGTAAGCACACACAGACACACCTCTGTGTTCCCACATCTCCTTGAGCTCATACTGATGCCGCTCTGTGGCATTTCAGCTGGATTTATGGACAGGAAATTGGAAAGATACTGTCTTTAGCTTTCATTTAATCCTTTGCTTTCTTTATCTCTAAGGGTAAAGACCAATTTTTTCCCCTCAGAGATTTTAATTTCACAGCCAAATATATGAGCTGGAAGTTAGAGGAGCAGGATTTTAATGTATGGTCATAAAATTCTACTCAGGTCTGGCTGTCTAAGGGCCAAATGAGACCTTTACATGTGCATGTTATTCTAGTGCTCCTGCTTTGGGTCAAGGCACAGACACATCCTCATTTTTCTATCATTGATTCCACTGCAAAAATAGGATTTGATTTATTCCAAGCCTTGAATGGCCCAACTTCTTTTCATCATGGAATTCAATGCCGCATGAAGCTCCCAGCCACAAATTCCTTGCCAATCTCACATCTATACATGGACCAGACCTAGATTTTAATTCCAACAAGGTAGAAACAACATGCAATCACATACTTAGCCCACAAGAGGCAGCATCTGTTCACTTTGCATTAATGCATACCCAATGATTCCCCTCCACATCTTCATGGGCAGATATCTAAGCAACATGCAAAGTGCTTTGGTATACCAAGACTGACCAGCAGGACCAAATAGTGTTGCCTATGCTTTGAGAACCAGTGTGATACATGAGAAGTCAGGTTGCATTTCTATAGTGGGTAACGTGTAGGACTGATAGTTGAGGGAGTTCTAGTTCTAGTTCCCACTGTGCCATGGAATTTACTGGGTGAGTTTGGGCCTGTCACTCCCTTTCCTGTCTGATCACAAGGGTTGCTGTGACAATAAAGGAGAGAAAGTAGAAAGCCATGTATGCTGCCTTGAGGTAACTGAAGCAAAGGCAGGAAATAAATCTAACCAGTAAATAATAACATTCTTAGGCTAGAAGTCTTTTAGTGACTTATGCTGGGGTAACCACGGGCTATATGAAAGTAACTACTTTTTCAGATAGTGTGCAAGGAGCTATCCAGTAGCTCCTTGAGTCCCAGCCTACATAACAGCAGCCAGATGGCACTCCAGTTGGCCTTGGAGGATTCCTTTGCATAATTACCACAAACTTCCAATATTACACTGGCCAAACTTTACAATCCACCAGTGTCAAAGAAGATCTTGGTCTTAGAAGGAGGCCTAAATGTGCTCTTAGCACTGCTATAGCAGATAATATAACAGAAAATTTGAGGAACCAAACTAGGTATTTCATACAAATTTACAGGCTCTAACGTTAGTAGAAATGTAAAATTACTTCCTGGTTATGTGACAGAGAAGGCTTTGGTGGACCTTGGTGGACCACCTACATAGGTAAATGGATAGGGGAAATGTATCTCTTTTGAGTCTGCTGAACCTCTTGGCAGCTTTTGATACCATCACTCATAGTATCCTTCTGGGCTGCTTCACTGGGATGGGATTTAAGAGTTTTACAGTGGCCTCCTTCCTTCCAAAACCCACTAAAAACGGGGGGGGGGGATCTACATTAGCTGAAGAGAGAAAATCATTCTGTCTCAACCAAGTCTCCATACTGTCAAGCAGACATACCGTACTCATCCTCATAAAAAGAATTAACAAAAGGAAACTAAGAACAAGAATTCTATTAATCTGTTATTGTATATAATTTTATACAAAGGCCTTCCTCTTACAATGTTTCTAGAAATGATTTTGGGTCAGTAAATGGAAAACATGCCATAATCCAGTATCATTCATTTTTCTGTGGAAATAGGCTTTTCTGTTTTTTGTCCAGGTCTTTACATCTCTATCCATGAAAATATTCAGGTATTAATTTCAATTCTAACAAGAATGTAAGACAATTTCATGCAAAGAAAACATTCACTACAAGCATCAACATATTCCTTACTGCAGCATGATGAAGTCATTTACCATGTCTGGGATTCCCAGCTTGCGTGCAGAACTGAACAGTCAAGTCAGTAATGCTGAACTCTAACCTAATCTGGCATCAACCTAGATTACCTAATGACTGTGAGCAACCTATTCAGAAGCCTCTCTGTACTGCTTTAGAGTGCATGGCCAGCAGACTGAACCCACTGTCTCCCACTGACTCAGATCATGTAAAGTTAATCATTTCTTGAAAAAGACTAAGCAACTTTTCCCCCTTTGAATTGTCACTAGCTCCGATGCAACATTCTTCACTTAATAATCATTTTGATATGAGAGAAAGATAGTAAGGAAGTTTTACAAGTGGTGAGAAGGTCTTGCCACACTAACTGCAGCTAGGTTTGTGTGAGAAGCTCACCTTGTGAGGTATTTTTGAATGGATTTTCTCAATGACCCAGTTCCTGGACTGACAGAAATGCAGTCAGATTTTGGGACTGAGGGTATATTCCATGAATGAAAAATAATGTCCTTTAAAAAAAAGCACAACTAGTATGTATTTCCCATGTGCCTGTTTAAAAAAAAAGTGGCGAAAACACTGTGCACATTTCTAAAATGAGCACACACATACTTTGGTCTGACAGGCTTCCATCTGAAAACAGTACACAAAAAGATATAAATGTCTCCCCCCCCCACTTTTTAAGGATCCATATAGGACTGGCAGTGAATGGACCTGCAGGTGGGAAAGAAGAAAACTGGAAGAAATAGGGCCTTTGTGCACTACACTGTTATAGTGCTATTATTCCACTTTCAACACCCTATGAAATCCTGGGGTCTGCAGTTTCGGGAGGAACATTTAGAATTCTCAGCCAGAGAGCTCTTTGGCCTCAGTAAACTACAAACTCCAGAATTCCACAGGATGGTGAAAGTGGAATAATAGCACTATAACAGTGTAGTGTGGAAACGGCCTCAGAATCAGGCACTTTCCACACCCTATCTTTGTCTCGGTGGTGTCCAGTGATGATTGTGGCAGCAGCTCTCCCAGGAGGCGAGCGTGATGAAGCACTCCCCTTTGCACCAGCTGCCTTTGGGATCCAGGAAGCATGACGCCCACACCTCTTCCTGCTGCAGAACAGCTGGGTACTGTCCTAGGCTGCGCTGGGGCAGGAAGTACAGCCATTGCACTCCCAGGACCTCTGCAAGCAAGATAAGTGTGGGCACGTGGCAGGAGCAGAGTGATTGCTGGCCACTAATGGGAAAATTTGTCAATCATTTGCAGCATGGGAGAAGGACAGGACTGGGACGATGTCGTGCATAAGCGTCATCCCAGTCCTGTCCTCCTCTCGTTCCCATGGCAGGTTAGGTGCGTTGAGTGGAAAGGATCTCAAGGAACAGGGGCCATTGGAGTATACTCTGAGCCTAAGAATATGTTTCTGTGCCACAACTGAACTGAATGAGCTGTTATTTCAAGCAAAATCCTGCTCTGGGTTACTACAACTTTTTTGGGTAAAATTCATTTAATTATTTTATTTTATTCATTGAATTTATACCTTGCCTTTCTCCCAAAATGGGATTGAAAGCAGCTTTTTAAGGTCTACTGTTAATCTACTGGTTTGCTTTTTCTGCTACAACAGATACTCTTATTAATCTGTTGCAAACAGACAGCTTGCTCACTGCAGAACCAAGTGTGAGGACGCCGCCTGTTCCTGCCACATCACATCCAGGTACTGTCCCACGCTGCGCTGGGGCAGACAGAGGATATCTACCTTCTATCTACCTGAACACTACAATATATGCAAATTGCCTGTGACTGCTCATGTTTCTCTTCATAGGAAATATTGCAGTTATTTATTATGATTCATTAAATGTAATTATTCATCACTTTTCTACCCACTAGGGCCCTCAAAATCTTGAAATATCTATATACATATCCTTAAAAACAAATTTAAATAATTTTAAAAGCCAATTTTAAACACAAAAAATAATTTTTATAAATGTAAAATATTTATTTATTTAGAACTACATACGTAGATATGCAGACATTAAACCTGCCCTTCCTTATCATTATTATTGTTATTGCTATTATGTCTAATAGCTACTCAAGCCAACTGTCCCCTCCATGGATACATATATTATAGCAAAACTGTTCATGCTTCTAGAATTTTTGCTTTTACAGAAGTTAATTTGAAGTGTTACAAAAGTCTGCACAAACAATTTGATCATAGAATACTGTGGCACGCAAAACAATGAGGCAAAGTAGTGGCATCCGCACAAAGTCATAGGTTCATTTAAAATATTAGGGCCTGTTAAAGATAGAAAATTTCTGGAAATCTGAACCCATGAAAAAGTCCTCACTTTTTTTTTTGCAGAAAAAAACTGAAACCTTACAAAAAAATTAAAATGCAACATTACCACTCTATAAATTGAAAGCCTCTTTGTTACATGTAAATGTAACAATGTAAAATGGCTTATATATAAGCCGGTTTGACACAAAACTATCATGTTTGATATATGAAACATAAATTGTACTCGGAACATAATTACAAATTGAGCTTACTTTTCATAACAAATGGAGCTACAAGGTCCTGAATGGTAAAGAACTACTTCAGCTTTTGCCAGTTTGAGAAACAGGAAAAACAAGTCCAATCAAAAGTGCAACACTCCAAAAGTGCAACACTCTACATCTCTCTTCATTCTCATTATGACCTGCACTATTTTGTATGCTTTAACTCATGGGAAGTACAATCTAAGGCAGACTAGAATGCTGAAATGAAGTGCTCTTACCACTCTGCAGAACCATGCCTATGACTTTATGAACTTTTAAAAATATATTTTCATACGATCATCATTATAAAAAATTCTTAAGTGCAGGGCTTTACCACTTTAACTTCAGGCACACACAACCAGATTTGTCAAATATGGCAAACAATAGGACAGCTATTTGATTGCAGCAATGCTACTCCTCATCCCTCGCATTTATTATACTTGGATGGGACACTGCAAAATTGTCAGGGGAAAAGTCATTTGTATAAATGTAGTGCAGCAGCTAACACACACACTGGCTTTTCTGAGTCCTGTTGTCTATAGCTTTGCCCTTTCTAATGAATGAAAGTGCCAGCTGAAAAAGATTACAACTTCCAATGCTACTATTTGGACAATTCAAATTATCTGAATGAAAGCCATCTGGAAAGAAATGTGAGTGCGTCAGTAGTTATCAGTTTCCATGGGAGAACACACGCTCCCAGAAAGTAAAAAGATATTCCGTTCATTCAGATCACATTTATTTTAGGTAGGTGTGATCACACAGACATTTGGATGAGCCTTTTCTGAGAGCTGACATGAAATCCAGTGCAGGGTGTATTTATGCAAACAATGCTTAACATATAGCTTCAACACACAGTAGTGAAACTATATACTGGTAGATACTGTTTCTGACCCACTCATTTGCACTGCTTTGGGGCTACCCAGATGCACTAAGTAAAAAGTCAGACTAAACTTAACCTCAGGGCCATTTACACATTTATTCCTAAATCCACCTGTTAGTCTCAACTAGAACAGACCCTTGAATCAATACGAACTTAGTAAGTCAACACTTGCATTCACGTTAAATGGTTTATTTCAGTTGGGATGAACCAATGGATTTATGCTTGTTTTGCTGATGCTTTCTCCATAGCAGGCATGGGAATGTGCACTATGACCCAAACATGGTCTTTGTGGGCTCCCAGTGCACCCCCACACTCCCACAGAACAACTAACTAGCTAATAAATTCATTAGATTATCAATTCACTACAGATGTTTTTTAAAGATTTACCCTAACTCACTAGATTCTTCCATTAATACTTAAATTAAAAATTGCTTTAATAGATGAGGTTGTTAGAGTTCATTAGAATTTTCGTCTCACATTCAGTAAGACTAGAAGGCCTACTAACTCAGCAGAAAAAAAATAGGAGGAAATGCATCACATGATTCTGTTGGGTACATTAATCTGTGTGATTTCTTTGGGAAGTTAGGAGGGAAAAGAAGAGAGAGAACTTTCTGGTGCACACATTAGAACACGTGGGCTGAATTTAGGAAAGAAAGGAAAAGAGACAGTAAGAAAAAAAAGTGTCCATTAGAAAGGAATGAGGATGGAAAGAGTGATTTATTTACCAGGAGACTAAGGCTCTCAAGTAGCTGCATCTATGGGCCTTTCCACAGCTTGCCTGGGTCTGCAGTCGTCCCAGTCTCATCCTGGCAGCAGCTTTGCCAGGATGGGAGTGCGGACACCAATGCTTCCCTCCTCATCAGCTTGCTCACTGCAGAACCAAGTGTGAGGACGCCGCCTGTTCCTGCCACATCACATTCAGTTACTTTCCCAGGCTGCGCTGGGGCAGGAAGTGCAGTTATTGTGTTTCCAGGTCCTCTGCAGCTAAGGTAAGTGGAGGTACGCGACGGGATGGTGGCATGATTGCCAGTTATTGATAACAAAAACCTGTCAGTGATTTACCATGCAACTGAGCCGTCTGGGAACAGGAGAAGGATGGGATCGTGATGACACTGTGCATAAGCACTGTCATGATACTGTCCTTCCTTCTCCCGTCCCTATGGTGGGATCACAATATCCTGAGGAAAGGGCCTATGTTTCTGTGTGTGATCACATGCATGCAAAGGCACGGGAATAACTGCATTAACAGCTAGTGAGATGTAAATGTGAAACAGAACTCAATTTTTAAAGGTGCATTACTTAACTTTATATTCTTATCCAGCAATTCCTTACAAATGTGGACTTACTAAAAGGCTTTTCCCCTCACTTTCACCAGGCACACAAAGATTTGTTTAGAGAACCAATGAGGCACTAGCATTTCAGAAGCAGAGCTGGTAAACATTACTCTTTTGTACTAGATCTCCCAGAATTCACCTGCCAGCATGGGCATAGGCAAAGAAGACTGCTAGATTCACAGAATTCCTGTCCAAAAAGTAACTTTTCCAAGCTCTCCTATGGAGCACTAATTCAGTGAAGGGATGCGTGGGTGTGTGAGAGAGATGCACATTCAGTATTTGATTTATACGAAAAAGCATACTTTGAAAATCAGAACCAAAGGGAAACTCTAGGAGAAATTTTGCAATCATATTTAAAATATTTCAATGTTTTGTGGTAGCAGAAAGTAAAGTAATACCAATGGACCCACAGGTGCGATTCTTCAGAATTAATCCCTCTTAAAAGGGGTGCTCTAACAGTACATGCTGTCATTATTATTACTAGCATCATTATCATCACCACCATTTCACTGTCTGGACAGTCATAGGTTGAAACTTCCCATTACAATAGGACCGCCGTATCTGCAGATTCATGATCTGCAGATTCAGCTATCCGCGGTTGGCTGGGATCGGCCTGGGACGAGTGGCAGAAGTTGGTAAGGAGTGCAGTTTCGCACTCCCTGCTGTTTTCCTGCTGGCCGCTGCTGCGATCGGGTCTGGGGCCGGCAGCTGGAGGTGGGAAAACAGCTCTGCTGCTGCAATCAGGCTCGGGGCTTGCGGCACGAGGTGGGAAAACAGGGGGAGCGTGCATCATGCTCCTCGCTGTTTTCCCACCTCCAGCTGCCAGCTCTAGGCCTGACTGCAGTGGTGGCCAGCAGGAAAACAGCAGGGAGTGTGGGATCGCACTCCTTGCTGTTTCCCACCTCCAGTTGCCAGTCCTGGGCCAGATCGCAGTGGTGGCTGGTGGGAAAACAGCAGGGAGCGCAGGATCCCACATTCCCCACTGTTTTCCCGCCTGCCACCACCACGATCGGGCTCAGGATGGATGGTGGGACAGGGTGTTCGGTACTAACCACAGATTTCAGTATCTATGGGGGGGGCCCCGGAACCAATCCCCCACGGAGTCCTACTGTATACAAAGCCAAATTAAGCTCTGATCACTCAGGGTCTAGTTAGTTTTTGCCTCCTTAATTTTGTCAACTACTAAAAAGTGCGTCAGTCTTACAAGACCTTATTGAGAAGTGACATTTATTTTGCTTCTGTTGATGCAGAGAAGCACAGCTTTTTGTGTATATGGTATGCAAACTAAAATTTTATTAAACGCTAAGGGGGTAAAAAACTGAACACCCACTTAAACTATGCATAGGATGTTTATTGTTCTTATCTAAAGATACAAAGAGGCTACTTTTGCTTTTGAGTGAATTAATAGCTTAAGTCATGACCTGGCTGGTAATAAAGAAAGTGGAGAAAATGTCAGGGTCAACAGATTCAATTCCCACCCCCATTATATCCAGACAGCTCCAGCTGTCTGTTAAATTGCTTGCCTTTTAAAAAAGCGAAACTTCATCTATTTTAATTGCCAGCTCCATGGATAGAGTATTGATCCTGAAATATTGTATACTAGGTACAGAATGTAGTATGGCTTCTACTAACAAATTTCTTCTGTCTTGCAAATTTACGTTACTGCTCAGTTAGGTGGAGTATGATATTATAAAGAAAATGATCCCAAATCAACGTTGCAGCTCAATCAAACTCCAATATTTTGAAAGATGCTGAATTCCAGAGCAATGGTGCTCTCTAAAGCTGTTACCCATTCACTAAATTTGGAGAATGGGCCTCCCAGATTTCAGTACCAAGCTCTAAATTTAACACATGTTTTCAGTGCTTGGCTTGAACAAAACAGGCTTTAATAGGGAGCAACATTTTGCTGGATTGACACCTCAGGTTGTAATCCTACAATCTCATAAACATGTTAAGTGATCACAAAGAAGACACAGACATTCTCCTCTGAAGTCTTCAATGAAGATTCTGTGACAGATCCTGAGGCATTTTTTAAAAAATGTATTGTTTCTGGGTGTCCATTTCATCATTCAAATGCTGAGCAAGTACAGGCTTCTCTACTACATACAATCTTGACATTTGTATATACATATATATTTTTTTAAAAAGGAGGGGGTATAAATATACCCTTGCAGATACACTGACATGTCTTACTGCTGCAAGCAGTCAGAAGTCAACTTCTAGATGTAAGAAATGGGCTTTTTAAATGTAAAACAGTGGGAGTAGGAGGGACTGAAACCTATTTAACATGTGAATTGAATTGTCATTCTAGGACCCTTTCACACTTCATAGTTATATCACAATGATTCCACTTTAACTGCCTCAGCAACATCCTATGGAATTTTTGGGTTTGTACTTAAGTGGGGTACTAGAACTTCCTAGCTGAGAGTTCTAAATGTATTGCCTCTCTCCAAACTGCAGATCCCAAGATTTCATTGGACGGAACCATAACAATTAAAGTGGAATTATAGTACTTTAATTGTGAGGGGAGAAAGCGCTTCTTGAAACTTTTAGAAGAAGCAATCAATCCATTTATGACTATAAATGTGGCAGTCAAGGAAGTCTGGAGGGGTTAAAGGCCACAAGAACTACTTCAGGGTTCTGCAAGAAACTCAAGGGCACCTCCATGGTGCACAGCAAGAGCCCCTGTTATGAAGTTTTTCTGACATACTTGTGGTCTGAAAGAATTATTGTGCAATATGTAGTCTTTCACTTTCATGACTTTAATTTAGAATGTTTAACTGTTTTGTCAATAACTTTTATGCACTTTATCGATTTTTTGTACAGTTTTTAATCTGTATTGTTTTTAATACATTGTAAACCACCTTGAGTCCTATTATTGGGGAAAAGAGGGGATATAAATGAATAGGGGAGGAAGGGGAGGAAGAAGCAACATCAGCAGAAGCTGCTGCCTCTGTTTTCTATGGTTTATATTTAATTTCACAAAAATGTCATACCTCCACTCAGTGATTCAATAACTTCCCATCTGTATTTCTGTACTTGGTTCAGTGTCCACATACATTTGTTCTTCACTCAGTGTTCAAAAACTAAGACTTGTTTGGATATCTATTTGAACATGAAACTGTTACTTAAAAAATGGCTTGACAGATCCCATCACCAGGATTATTCTCCTGTTGCCATGCAAGTTTCTTCCAGTGGCCCAGATCAGAATTCAAAACTTGCAAAAGGGATTTTGGCAGCAGGGGACAGTTTCACATGGGTCCACTGCATTCAAAGCCCTTCCAGCTCTGAACATACCCTTCATAAAGACAAATATTTAGACACACCTCAGAGCACCACAGACTTCCTGAACAACTATTATGGGGGATATTTTTCACCTTTGTGGGATGGAGGGAAAGCCAAAAATTGGATATGGAAATATTTTTTCCTTCAAAATCATACTCTGATTAATGATATGTATTTTGGGCATCACTGAGCCAGGTGCTCAGAATTTGAGCTGGCATTTTAAAATTTAATCCAGTTCTTGAGAAAACAGTGAAGTTACTTTGACATAAATGTGCTTGAGACTGGATGGGAAAGACACCATTCAGATTCCATTAAAACAATGGTAAAACTCATACTGAATACAGTCATTTTTTTTATTCCACTCTTGTATAAGGTTGTTACTGTTTTCCTTGGCAATTCCTGATCATCTGACAGCTGTATCACATGAAAAGTTCAGACAATGAAGAACTTTTCTTATCACTGCATCTACATGCTGCTTGTCTAGCCTTGCCGACATACCTTTGTCTAGCCCTCCAAAGAGAGTTGGCAATCCTACACTTGAGTAGTTCTGCATATCAGTCCCTAGGTGCATGCAAACTGATGAGCATCCAACCTGCATAATCTGAGCAAAATCCTACTCCCACAGCTACACACCCATACTGTGGAGCCAAGACTACAGACTTGGGTGTGGTGTTGGAAGACATTTATATGTCAGCATATTTGTCTTCTAAAACAAGTACATATTTACCTCCTACCAATCGGAAGATAATTAAGATAAGCACAGACAGAACCCAATCTGCAGTCTACAATCCACTTTAGCATCTTAAATCTTGACAAAATCACTGAAAAGACTCCAGAGTAAGTTGTAAATATCTGCATGAGATTTGCTTTTTTAAAACAAACTTAATTTCATTGAGTTGTTTAGTTTTCAAGTTCTTAAAATCTGTGCTTAGAAAGCACCCTTTGTATATGTTAATATTACCAAAGCAGTCTATAGGATAAAGATACAATGTACAGCCAATGGCAAAACTCCAAGTGTTGCTGGACTGCAGTTCCCAACATTCCTCACCACTGATAACGCTAGTTAGGTCTGCCGGAAGTTGTACTCCCAACAACATCTGGAGGGTTGCATGATTCCAACTGTTACAAAGATTGGCAATACACGTTTAATAGCTAAATCCAATTGTTAGCCCCAGCTAGAGCAGATCCATTTAATCAACAGGACTTAGGTCTAAGTGTTGGCTTGTCGTTGTTGTGTGCCTTCAAGTTGTTTCTGATTTATGGAGACCCTAACATGAACCTACCATGGGCTTTCTGGGGCTAAGTGTGTCTGATGCACCCAAGGTCTCCCAGTAGGTTTCCATGGCCAAGCAGGGAACTGAACCCTTGTCTCCAGGATTGTTGTCCAATGCTCAAATCACTTCACCACGCTGACTCTCAAGTGTTGACCTAGTAGGCTCCCATTGATTTAATTGGTCTTCTCTGGTTGTGACTAACAGGCTCTGAATCTATCCACAGATTGAATCTTCACCCTTAGGCAGTTATCATTCTCCAAGCTATAATAGAGATGAGATGCTATTACATCTTGGCAAAATGCCTCTTAACGGTGTATTAAGTATCTAGAATAAAGTTGTAAATATCTCAGGTGCTCACCTCTTGGCACACCAGCCAAAGACAAGAGATAATATATGCAACAAGGGCATGATTTGGAACCAGACTGGATTTTGCTACAGGGTACGTACTCAACAGAGAGCAGCTGCCAACCATGGCTTTTTGAAGAGTTTCCAAACAAGTGCTTGTTTCAGCCATATATTATGTTTCTAGATGTCTACTTTTTAAAAAATCACATATGCACACAAAAAATTGTAACTGTGAAGTAGCACAATTACCACTTAAAACTACTGAAAATATTATCGCGTTTTATGAAAACAGTTGCAAGTTGCAATAGAAACTCTTCCTGAGATTGTTGATTGGGGAATGCTTTCATATCATCTTTAATCATTTCAGTCCTGAAACTGGAAGGTTCAGAGAGAAAGTCATTTTTGAGAAGGGTTAAGTGTCCTGGGAGTGCGTTACAGACATGGGAGAAGTGTTATTTTTTACCAATTCTCTCCTGGGCATTCTCCCTCAAACCCAAGAATATTTGCAGTAAAACACAAGTTTGAAAACACAGGTCTGCCAAGATAACATGCAACTATGTACAATACATTTGTCATCCTTCACAGAGGACAGCTACATTATGAAACTACTAAGCAGTTTTATCTATCTTTGGCTTGTCTTCATTGGTGCTCAGAACATTTGTAAGCGGGAAGTCTCCCATATTTATAAACTGACATCTAAAATCTACACTTCAGACAGCACTGTTTAGTGTGTTTGTTTTTGTCTTTTCTCCATCAAAAATGACACATCAGTTAACACTTGGATGCTCCAAGGCTACACAGGCTGACCCATTTGTTGTTGTTTTCTCCAGCTATTATTTATCAGGCATAATCTAAACTTACTGACAAGTTTCAGTCTTCTTGGCTGATGTTAAATTTGGTCACAAGAAATTCTGACTACAAATGTAGCTTTGGGCTGCACAGAAGACAGCAAATGACTATAGAGCTTTTAGCCAAACAAAGGAAAAGGAATTAAGAGTAGGAAAAGAGGAAACAAAATGGAACTAATATATCTTGCTGTGCACCATTAGGAGATACTTTTGGCAGGTCATGAATAAAATTGTGACAATGTCAGTTTTCTCTTTAATAAAGCAGATTTCTTTACCTCAACATGCTTGCAGAAGACATTTTGAAAGCCTGATGACAATGTAATATCTCTAATGAATCAAAAGACATAGTGCATAAAACTATATATTCTTTCAGTATAAATCTAAACTCATGCTGGCGAGTATAAAGCAATTGGGATCCTTTCACAGCCTTCTTCCTCCCCTTATTTCATGCTTAGATGCACACAGTGGGCTTGAGTCTTGTCCTATACATATTATGTGCAATGCAGTGCCTTTGTTCCTCCTACCAAGTCTTTTAAAGTAAGTAGTGACTACTGGCTACCAGTTCTTTCCAATCTTCCTCGCAAGAGCACTCAAATCCAGCAGTCTATACGACTGACAGGAGTGAAAGTGCACAGAGCTAATCACAGCTCCCTTTTAATCAAATCTATACTTTGCATCCCAGAATAGCCCCTACACTTAGGCAACAAAGTGCAAAATCTATTTCAAAGAAGCAGAAACTCACTGGTTAGGGGTAATTAGGGGACCATTTTATGGTCTGCAACTCTTTAAACTGTTTGGGTGTGCCGGAATTGAATGCATGTATGTTGTACATTATTTATGCTTTTAGATGGTTGCTACCTGCCATGACCTAAATAAACAGAGAAGTTGGAAAACTGAAATGAATAAAATATAAAACAGGTTTGAGACTCTGCCCTAAGTTTGTAAATTTCAAGGAATTCTTATTCCTGTGACCGCAAGCCTACGCCAAAGGCAAGACATTTGAGGGTCCATAGCAGTGGGACAATTCCAACTTGTAGGCCTAATCTAGCCCACAGCAGGTCTTGGGGACAAGCTTCTTCTAAGGTCTCACCTCAAGTTGTATCCCCTGGAGTGAGGGAGATTCCTCTATCCCTAGTCCACTTCAGTGAGAAACAGAACCAGGGTCCATGGAAATTGTGTCCTAATCTTCAATCAGTGATCAAAAACAAACAAACAAACAAAAAAACAGCAACTATGGACTTTCACTCATCTTTCCTATGTTCCCCACAGGGGCATGGGGCCACACGTAACAGGAACATTCTCTGTATAGAGAAATGGGTAAATGGCAGAAGGGTAGGGCCAACTGATGTCAGAGAACAGAGTGGAACAAGGGGCACAGCCCTGCTGTTGTGACATCAATTGGCCTACTGGTTTGGTCCCAGGAGAACAATCTGGCCCCTTGGACCAAGCTTTTCCCATCTCTCAGGTACAGAATTGAGCAGAAGTGATGCTGAACCAAGGTAACACAAAATGAACCACCACCAGGAAAAATCCTCCAATGGAATATCCCAAATAGACAAGAAATTTCCTGCAAGGGAATCTTCCACCAGTTGTAGCTGAGACACAAATCAACACACTTATCTTATCAGCTTTCAATTCACAGTCATGTCTTCACTGATAGCAGTCCAAGACTCAGTGCCAAGAATTTCCTTTTCATTGACTTCAAGTTGTTTACTATGCCATACTTTGCTGTTTCTTTGTTGCCTGGTTGGATGGAATGGGATCACTTTCAAGCATCCTAGCATAATGTAGCCTCAGCTACTGTTAACGCTAGGGCCCCAATCCACTCAGTTCCCAGGCCAACTAAGGCTCACCCTGGAATTGTTACAGATGACTTTGAGTGAGGCAGATAAGGGGAAAACATGGTTTCTCCTCTTTGTATTTCTACAAATAGTTTGTATTATAGGGTAAAGAACCAGGTGTCCTCAAAGTGTCTTCAACAGTTTCCACCATCTCTGACTTATTAGCTATAACAACTTGTTTTATTGTAATTGAAGTGCTCCATAACTACTAATTCTTGCATTTTTAGATTTTTGAAATTTGTTTCTGAAAAGCATCATCCATCACCTCTTCTTGGTCTGGTAGCCTGTAGTAAAATCCTACCACAATGTCGCCTTTAGTTATCTATTTATTTTTACCAAAATGCTCTCAACTGGTCAACTGTGATCACTCCCAGGGATTTCTGTACAACGGAATTTGTCTTCAACATGTAATGGTATTACTCCCTTTCTGCCACATCTATTCTTTTTGAATAGGTTATACCCTTCAATTGTAATATTCCAACCATGGGACTCATCCACCAGGTCTCCATAATGTCTACAAAATCATATCTACCTTCCTGCACTAGGACTTCAAGGTCAACTTCTGTTTCCCAAACTCTGTGCAGTGGTATACAGACATCTGAAGCTTTGTTTGTTCTCACTTATTAATTTACTGTTAGATTCTTCTGTGAATTCCATTCCCTGCCTTTCCCCTCTAGAATTCACATCCTTGTATTCAGAGATTGCCTTTAGATTGATATTTGAGCTATCTCTCCAACCCCTTGACAATTTAGTTTAAAGCCCTCCTGATCAGAACATTCTTCTCAGTCTTTCTGAGGTGCAGCTCATCTGTAGCCAATAGTCCTCTGTCTAAGAATTGAAGACTATGTCTCAGAAGCCAAACATCTCCTGGCTATACCTTTTACACAGTCAGCCATTCATTTTAGTATCTTCCTATCTCTATGTAGTCCCTCTATTCTTCATAGGAAGAACTGACAAGAATAACACCTGTGCCTCAAACACCTTTAGCTTTATAGTCCGAAGTGATCTGCTCAAAGGTGTTCTTGGCCATGTCATTGGCACCACATGAGTAAGGAAAAAGGGGTACTGATCTGTGTCCTTGATGAGTTTTGGCAAATTGTCAGTGACACTCTGGATGTATGCACCAGAAAGACAACACACTTCCCAATTCATCTTGTCAGGCTGACACAGACTCCTCTATACCCTTGAGCAACTAGTCCACAACCACCGGCACCTTTCTTTTCCTCTTGTTGTGGTCGGTTTCCTTGACTCCTTCTGTGGCATGTGGTATACCTTGTTACTGGCTTCCCGTCTGAGCATCTTTACTGCTACAATCCTCCTGAAGATGCAAGAAGTGATTGCTTAGTTGTAGAGATTCTGAGTCCCTTCTATAGGATCTGCTCCTGAAAGTGACTTTCCCCAAGGGCGTTTTCCTTTTGTCACAGGCCTCTTCATTTTCCTTGGAATTTCATCCTGCTGGCTTTGTATGATCAACAATCTGCACTTGCTGCAGGTATTGTCTGACGTTTTTTTTCTGACAAAAAGACAAACATCGCCCATACACTGCAGCAGACAATTATGGATCCTTCTAACTCCATCTCTGTGGTTATTTCACTCTTCTTACTCCCTCCTCTACAGATTTATGCTGCTTCTAGTTTTATCCATATTCCTAGAAACTTTTTCTGAGGCAGCTCTGCCGTTCCTGTAAAGTTTAGCAGCATTAACCCAACTGCTCCAGGGCAGTCTCAGCATTGCCTCTGGCCAAGGCAGGAACCTGCCACGGTTTCCATTGCGTTCTGGTGGCAGGAAAGATTGTGGCAGCAGGGCCAAGGTTGCTCTCACCTTTGCCTCTTTCTCCTCTGCCAATTCCTCTGCCATTGGGCACTGTTGCCACTGCCTTTGCTGGTTAGCCACTGCTACCATGACTCTGTGTTTCTCCCTTCTGACATCAGCCACAACCCCTGCTAGTGCTAATGGCATTCTTAATTGGCTCAGGCTAGCATGTGTTGCTGAACAGAGATAGGAAACTTACAGAGGCTGCATCTGCTCCTGAGATATTGGAGGGCTGCACCCACCACTGAGCATATGGCAGCTAGCATTTTTCTTTTGTGCCCAAACAGTCAAGAGTATTCTCTATGCAGGATCATACAACCTCATTTCACCATGACTTATTTGGAGTCTTTTTTCCAAACACAATGTGATCAATGAGATAGTGATGAGCATGTTTGGATTCAAATGGGGATGAGTGAGGGTTACACAAGGGCTTTAGAGAGGGCCACAAATGTTCCACCATCTGCACTTTGCATTTGCCTAGTATGGATCACTTCACCTTTTCAAGTGTGTGTTATATCATGTATTTGAAACTGAAGCCCTCTACATGTAAAACAGGAGCTGCTCCACTTGGCTAAGGCTATTGCAACAGTTCATGTGCTTTTGGGATCTGGAACTGGAACTGTCAGGGCTGTGGCCTGTGAACTATCTGATTTTATAATTTTCTGTTGGTATGGCTGTGCAGAGCCAGCAGCTAGTGGCCCCTCTGTATCAGGGTGATAAACCCGCGCTGGGCTTTACAGGAACTACTCCAGATTTTACAGCAGAAAGAGATTTCTGTTTTGCAGAAGCTATCAAAGGTACTGAACCCTATTTCCACCAAAAGTTCAGCACCACAGATAGCTCCCATTAAACTTTCTGGTAAAACTCATCATTGGTTCGTGGTTGTGAAATGACGGAGGCATGAGCCATTACTGCTCAAGGAGCTACCTACAGAATTGCAGTGGAGTCCCAAGAGCAATCTCTTGCTTTTGCCTTGTCACCCCTTCCAATGATGAGCTTGAATTTCCATCTTATCCTTCCCAACTTCATGCCCTAGGAAATGAACTATTTAGAGATTTGTTGTTGCCAGTGTATGTCCCTTTAGCTCGTGTTGCATGTTCTTGCTCTTTTTCTTCACAGCTTTGCGAAAAATTATTTTCCTCCCTAGGTGAATCATGGATAGTCATCCTAGTGAGACAGAAGTGTGTGTCTTCTGCAAATGTCCTACGCTGGATAGCCAGATGTGTTTTTTTTCTTCCTTCCCTTTGATTGTGTATGCACTGTTATTATAAATTAGTGTGTGCAAGGAGCAGTGGTTTCAAAGCAGTGCCTTGGAGGTGGTGGCAACTGAGGGATGTTTGAGACTGGTACCAGTCCAGCTGTTAAAGGCTTTGCCACTGTGGCTGAAGCAGTAAGAATGACATCACATTATTTTGGGTATTGTACATATGCTGATATTATGTATGTGTGTGTGCGAGTGTGCATGGGGGCATCCTTATTAGCTACTGGTTTCCTCTGAGCATAAGTGGCATACGTACATTGACACTGGTACAGTCTCTTACTGTTGGGCTATGGGAAAGTTTCCAAGAATATTGTGGATCAGTTGTTTTCATGCCATGTTTCTATTTTCTCATTGCCACTCCTGAGTGGAGTATATTCTGAAAACAGAAGCTCTTCTGCTAGTGTAACAGAAGTGATCCTCCAGTTCAAAACGGATACACAAGAATACTCTGTAAAGGACTGCAGTTTTATACATACTGACTTGGAAGTAAGTGTCACTGAACTCAAAGGGGCTAACATTTCCATAGGCATGAAAGATTACGCGTTGGAATAGCATAGACTATAGCTTTTTTGAAAACCACCACAAAAAGCACTAGTCCTTTACATATTTGTGTGGGACATGGAAGTAATAACGCAGCTTTTAACAAAAGCTGCTTTTATGGTTCTGCATATGATTAAATCCTTGGCAGATCATGATGTTAGACACTGGAGCATATTATGAATTCCAGTTTTGTCTGGCCCTACTTGGATTTTGTTGTGTGGTGGTAGTCATCCTTTGGCTGTAAAGAAGGCTTTTGTATTCCAAAAGCTCTTCCTGCCATTTTGACTCTTGTGTGACCTTTTTTAAAAACTGCAGTTGCTATTATTTATTCACAAGTGACATGCACTTTCAATTCTTCTTTGTCGTTTCTCTTCTCCTATCCTTCCAAGCTTCTTACTGAACAACTTAAATGCTTTATTTAAAGGCTTCCGGGTTCTTCATTACTAATCCATTAGAACAAAAACTAGGGCATCAGAAAGCTGCATCTGCCGTTGGGCAAGTCCAAGCGTGTCACAGAAAGTAACACTTGCATAGGAACGGCAATGTAGAGGAAGGGTAAAACTGTTAACCCACAATGCTAATATTATCTGCCTCTGTCCAAAGGGACATTTGCATCTTTCCTGGAAACAGGAAGTAACAACAAGGATGCTCTTTCAGTTCTGAGACAATGCCGTCTAGTAATTTAGGTATTTTAGCTAGATCTGGAAGATATGAACATAAAGAGGGCCAACATGGTACAGTGGTTTAAGTATTCAACTATGACTCTGGAGACCGGGGTTCAAATCCCTGCTCAGCCACGAAAATGCACTGGGTGATCCTGGGCAAGTTACACACTTTCAGCTTCAAAGGAAGGCAAAACCAAACCCCCTCTGAACGAGCGTTTCCAAGAAAACTTCATGAAAGATTCTCCTGAGGGTCACCATTAAGTCAGAAGTGACTTGAAGGCATATCACCACCACAACAAGAATGAACATGAACCCCAAGCTCCCCCAGTTACCTGGCATTTGGTTATCAGTGTTAGATAGTGATAAGCTGGAGAGTGATCTACCTGATCAGACTGCTGTGAAAGTGCTTAGGAAAAAGGCACTGCAAAATAACGAGAAGAATAAAAGAAACAATATAATGATTGCACTTCAAAAGGAACCATGTAGGGTTTAGTGAACTAGCATGAACGAGCCCTTAAGGGGAACATCTGGGCAGAGAACATTCTACCTGACTGGCCTCCCTTCAGCACCATAAATCTGACTGAATGGATACAACTGGAACAGGCAATGACAAGACTGGCAGTAGGCAAGACTAGAAATGACTGAGAAGAGGTCTGAATGTGCTACAAGGCAAAATAGTGGGTCAGCAATGACAATTCAGAATGTGCAGTATACACGGTAGGGTCACATGCAAACTACGTCTTCATTAGCAGACCATCCTTTCATATAATTTTACCAAGATTCTGGGTTTCTGTTCTTTTATTTTTCTGCACAACTGAAATAGCTCGATCTAAATGAACACAAATATTTCAGCGAAGGAATCTGGCTATGAAGGGCAATATTCTGTAGGCACTGTAGGCACTAGTTCATATTAAAGGAGATTTAGGTTCAAATTATATGAATTCTGCTGAGGATCCTCAGTTTTTCATCTGGAAAATAATAATAATAATCACAATAATAATAATGGTCATCTCCGAAAAAGGTGTCAAGGGTAATGAAATTTCCAATATGTGAGGGTCATATACAAACATAGCATGAGGAACTGTGGGGCTCTTACAGTTACAGACACTGAACAAGTGGTGTTTTGCTTCTTCCAGAATTGGACCATAAGTGGTTATTTTGCATGAGAATGAAACTACTCAAACAGAGCTATTAGCGAAATTGTACAATATGCAACAACAACAAAAAAAGAAGCTTCTGAGAGACAGCTAATGGGAAATCAGCACTTGTGGTATGCAACTGTCTCCAAAGTGCCTATAGAAGATTTGTAGTCACCTCTATAATTAAATGAAGTGGCTGGCAAGCAGAATGCCTGGAGAGATTACATGCAGCCACATCTGTGCTGGGATGGCAGGGGAGGGGGAATTCAAATCAGGGCTCCTGGAGAAGAAAATGGCTGGGTTATCAGGAAGGGATGACTGTAAACCTTCCTGACAAGTCCATGCCTGGAAAGAGAAAATGAACTGAAATGAGGTAGAGAGGTGGTTATCTCATTCAGCTAGACTCACCATACAAAAATGTGTTGCTCCTCCCTAGTGAACTGCCTTACTTACTGCCAGGATATTTTAATGCAAACTACCCTTTTGAAAGCTTATGACTAGTGTTAATAATAAAACTGCCATATTTTTTTTGCATCCTATTTTACTGTGATCCCACCTCCACAACCAAGTGCCCCCTGCATACAGTCTACATATATGCCTGAAGTTTGAATGTTATACTCTGTTCATATTAAGGAAGTAGATTCTTGATTCATAAAATCTTGCATGCAAAATTAGTAAGTTAGCTATAAGGGTGCCCCAAGACTTTTTTTGGCCTGTGTCTGATTTCCTGTGATGGTGGAACAAAGCCCTTCTGGAAAACTGCTCGAAGGAAGACAGTAACAGGTTGTGATGTGATATAATCCTAGACTGCCACTTTCAGGGCTCTTGATGGACTCTGTGTCTAAACTGATTACAAAGTTCACCACCGCCTGTCACGGTTATACCAACAGAAGGCAATTCCTTTACAGGAATAGCCAAGCCAGCTGGGGGGCGGATTTCACTAGAAAGTTTCAGAGCTGCTAGCAACAGAGGAGGAACCTGGAGGAAAGAAACACGCACGGAGCAAATAAATACGTCTCAGCGTCAACTGGATTTAGCTTCCATGTCAGAGGTGTGCAAATAGATTTTGAAACAAACCATTTTCTCAGTGATGGAGCTGTCGGCTGGGGATGGGCAGGACCGGCAAGTCGCTGCTCATCCCAGGCGGCTTGAAAAATTCCCCAGAAGTTTTGTTTTTTGGGGGGGCGAACCACTGGACGCCGAGCAGCTTTAAAGGAAGGACGCTGGAAACCTCGTAACAAAGCCCGGGAAATAAACAGAGCCGGGGAAAGCGAGGGAGAGAAGCTAGGAAGTTGCAAAGAAAGACAGACAGAAAATCGAGAGGGCGCGCGAGTGGAGTTGGCACCCTTTTCTTTAGCAGTCACCGCCAGTATATTTCCGGGCCCCCAACTTTCCTTCTCCCTCCTCCCTCCCGCCCAGCCTTTCTTACCAACTCCTGCTTCAAACGGCGCAGGTAATGATCCATATTTTTCTTTTCCATCCTGACGTCCACGTCCATCTGGCGGCTCCCGAAAAGTTTCGCCGCTGCCACGGCGCTTCGCCTTGCACCATGCAGGTCAGCCACGAGCTGTTAATTCACGGCCGCTAACCCAAGAGCCCCGCTTTAAAAAGAAACGAAAAAGAAATGCCCATTTGCCAGGTTAGTTCTGGGCAAGCCCCAGCTCTCGCCCAATAGGAGGCGGCGAAGCGTCCCTTGGAGGAGCAGCTCCGCGGGGACAGGCGAGAGCGGGAAGCCCAATAGTCCCTCCAAGAAAAGGAGACGAGAAAGGAGGAGGACGGCGTTCAACAGCGCGCGCAGGCAGGCAGACTTGCAAGGGAAGCGCTCGCGACTGTGCGGAGCCCCCCGGTCCCCCGGAGCTGCCGACCGGCGGGCTGGGCGGGGGAGGACGGATACGGCCGCGTTGCGCCGCCCGCCCTCGCTGCACGCCCGGTGCGCGTCGCGCGCGGCTCTGGCTTGCAAGGCAGAGGCTGCAAAAGGCAAGCCCCGTCCGTGCGCCAGAAGGCGGCGGCGAGAGGCACGGGGGGGGGGATCCTGCCCTGGGCGGGGGGCAAGGGGAGAGGAATTCCTCGCGGCCGTAGACGTTGCCAAGTCGGAGGAGCCACGCTTGCGAGCGGTGACAGGGAGGACGGGGCCACGAGGCGAGACTTTTTTGCACCGGTAAGAAGACCCCGCCCTCCCCGGGTGGGTCTAGTAGCTTTCCAAGGCACCGATCCCGCGTTCTTCTGTGTGGCTCGGCCCGTGTCATTGCATAGTTCAACGGAACACTATTGTCATTAATAATAATTGCTTTTTTTACCGTTGCATGTTTTTAAAACATGTTGCATGTTGCAAGATGGGAAGCGATCCATATGTGGAAGTGGAGTGACTGCTTTGCACCTTGCGGGGCCCCCTAAGAGAGGGAAACCAAAGGCCTGCGACAAACCGCGGGTGGTGTGCTTTCAGGAACAAGAGCTGGCCTCTGTCATCGCAGCCTCCAGCGCTGCGCAGTTTCCCCTGGGGACACTCGTGGCCAGCCTTTCCCCACGTGGTGCCTTTGAAAGGAATGGATGGCAAGGTCCCATCATCCTCTGACAGAGGAACCACAGCGTGGTCGTTGGGGGATGGGAGTTGCAGTCGAAGACATTTGGCAGGTTGGCTGCTCTGGGGTATACGCAGACACCTTTGACCCCGAGTCTCCTTCATACCTGAGGGAATTCACCCTGATCTCTGCTGTGTGACCTGTTCTTTCAGAGGCTGCAAGAACTCCTTTCTCTCAGTGATATAGGCCATTTCCACACTAGCCTCTTGAAGCGCTATTCCACTTTCAACATCTTATGGAATTCTGGGATTTGCAGTTTAGAGAGAGGCCTTTGACTCCCTAGTCAACCCTGCAAACCCCAGGATTCCATAGGATGTTGAAAGTGGAATAACAGCGCTATAACAGGCTAGTGTGGAAATGGCCTTATTATAATGCATGTGTGCGTGTATGTGATTGAGATAGAAACAAAAGGAGCTATTCATTTTTAGGATTATGTCTTATACCGGGGGGGGGGGAACTGCGCCGCACATGGGTCTGCTATGGCCCTTTAGGAAAGTCTAGTGCAGCTCTTGGGACTGCCATTGACCCACTCCCAAACCTGACACTCGCCACAAAAATTTGTTGGTAATTCTGGCCCCCTCCCCCAATTTTCAAGGTAAGTATACATGCCACTTCAGGGGACTTCCCACCCTGAAACAGCAACATGCCTCCCTCCAGAGGAGAAGAAACCACTGGCTACAATTCAGCCCTCTGCTGTTCCCAAGATGCCAGAAAACTGGCAGCACACCCGTTTGGACTCACAAGTGTGACTGTCTGTCTTAAAGCCAGTTGTAAGTCTCAAGCAGAGTAGAGTGATCAAATCAGTGGTATTTACATAACTAGTGAGTAGATGTAGTCTACCTTGATTTCATTAAGGTCTCCCATGACACCCCCTCCTCATGATATTCTTGCAAATAAACTGGTAAAATATGAGCTAGACAAGTGCCTCTCAAGCTATCCAATGTGGAAAACTAGAGTCCTCCCCCCCCCGCATGTGCCAGGGACCAGTACCATGCTTGCATCCACTGGCAACAACTTTTCCTTTCTTTACTGGAAACTTAATATGGATCAGCAACCTATGGCTTAGGGACCATCTGGAATACTGTGGGCAGTTCTAGGCGCCACAGTTCAAGAAGAAAATTGGCATGTTTGAACACAGTCAGAGGAGAGCAGCCAGGAGGGTAAAAGGTCAAGAAATCAAGCCCTTATGAGGATCAGTTTAGGGAGCTAGGTATTTTTATGTTGATGAAGAGAATATTGCGAGGTGCTTTGACAGTCATCCTCATATATTTGAAGGGATACAGTGTTGAAATTGTCTGCCTGAATAACCAAAAGACATCTGACCCTGTCAGGCCTGGTGAGTACTTGGATGAGGGCCACCAGGTGCAATAAGCTATATTTAGAGGAAGGCAGTGGTGAGCTATCTCTGAATAACTCTTGCCAAGAAAACCCCTATGATAGAGTTGCCTCAAGTCAAAATCAGCTTGAAGGCATGTAACAACAACAGTGTAGAAGATGGCACAAACTTTTTTTCCCCTGTTGCTCAAGAAACTAGGAGACAAACCAGTGGATTTCAATTAGAAAAAAAGAGGTTCCATTCAAATATTTGGAACAACTTCATCATGGTAAGAGCTCTTCAGCAGTAGAATAGATTGCCTCGGAAGGTGTTGTGGTCTCCTTTGGAAGTCTTCAAACAGAGGTTAGATAGTGATCTTTCAGGGCCACTTTAGCTCTTGTTTCTGACACAGGCAGTGTCCTTTTTAGAAAGCCAGCTACAGTTCACAGTCCTTAAACAGGGTCTATAGTAGCAGCAACAGTCAAGGTTGTAAACTGTAAGAAACATCCATCAGTTACCATTCTTGTTTCAGCAGTCAAGGTCAACCATAAATTCAGTGTGTCAGTTCAAAGGGATATCAGCAGCGTAGTCAACACACAAAGCAAGGGTCAGGGTTTTTCAGGAACAGATGCCAAGGATCAAAAGAAGTATGTGTTGCTTCTGCCAGAACTGGTGTTGTCTCCAGACTTTTCCCTGTCCTACCTTTGGTATTTATTGGCCAGCACCCTATCACAGCTGTTTGCCTGAATAATAAAACTTCCCTGTACCCTGAGCCTCATGGGCTCTCTCTTTCTTGTCTGTGGTGGGCTGCAGTAATTGTTGTCCTGTCTGTGCCTGTATGTTTTGGCAGTTGAGGAGGATCCTGTCTGTGTTTGCACCTGAGGCATGACAGGCAGGCAGCTGGACCAGTTGGTCTGTGGGATCTCTTATACTCCATAAGAGTAAAAGATTAAGAGGAAGGTGATACAGTGTCACTTCGCACATTATAACTAGAATATCCTTCCAAAATTTCTCTGCATACCATGTATGCAAGAATTTGATTCAAAGGAAATGGCATCTCTCATAGATACATAAGAGGATTGGAAGACCACATTTTCTCATACAAGCCTGCCCAGGTGTTCTTTCTCTTCCATCACTGTCAGAAGTATAGCTGGCAGGGAAGTGATAGAGGGCTTTTTCAGTTGCTGCTTCCAGGTTTTTCAGTTCCCTGCCAGGGGAAGGTAGCATTCATTTCTCTGTGCTTTCTTCCCTCTGATAGGCAAAGTTATTTTTATTCATGGAGTCCTTTGGCATGCAGTATGGTAGCTGCAGAAGATGGCCTGGCTGGCTGAGTCCTCGCTGTTTCTTTCACTGTTACCTTTGTAATTTATTTGTTTGAGGTTTGGAATCAATATTTTATTTTAATTTTGTATTATATTATTGTAAGCTGTCTGGAGTGCCTTTTTACCAGGGAATAAATGAACGAAAAATAAATAAAGGAGTGAAGTTTCTTGTTTTGAACTGATACGGTATGAAATGCCATGGTTAAATTGTTCAATAAAAATTCTCTTTCAGGTTTGCACTAAATAGGATACTTAGTCTATTATTAAAAATTGATTTTACTTGCAATTAAAAAAAATTCTGTTAAGCCAGCATCACCATTCTTAGTGCCTGGGTGATTGTAGGAATTGCAGTTCAACTTGCCTGGAAGACACCAGTTTAGTGAATCTTGTATTGGATGGTCCATCAGGTGAGGATCTGCATCTTGAGCTGCTGACATCTCAGGATGTGGATAATTGGCAGACCTTCACTGTGACTACAGCAGAGCTGAGTAGGAGAAGTTATTTTTGGATTTCAGCTCCGGGAATCCCCAGTCAGCGGAGTCACTGGCTGGGTGATTCTGGGAGAGGTAGTCCAAAAAGTAATATTTCCAAGTTCTGGACTGGAGTTACTTTCAATAGTGATCACAGCATTCCATGCTAACTGGAATATTGGCATACATGTACTTACACGTTAACACTGGCTACATGGACACCATAGCATTTGAAACAGCACTTGTCATTCAGAGGTGCTTTCCCAAGCCTATCCAGCTTACCTAATCTCAAGACCTGACCTTTGCTTTAGGAAGCAAACTAATAATTTTAGTCTTCAGAAGAAAGTTCAACTCTCCCAGACAGGGCCAGAGCCAAGCAGTTTAGGCTATGTTTCATTTTGACTTGTGAGGTTTTGCTTTTGGTTCTGCCCAGTTTTTACCAGGCTCTAGTTTGAGCCACCAGGTATACCCAGGCTGTGCTCTCTAACTGAAATACCGTTCTAAAATTGTCCCATGTCCAAAAAGGGGCAAATCCATTGCCATTGGAAGCTTTATCCCCTGACTCATCTGACCCTGTCACTTAGCTCATTTGATGGAATGGACTCCGTTCCCCAAAAGCTTATGCCATAATAAATGTCTTAGCTTTTATGGTGCCAAGAGGACACATCTTAGGTTTTGCTGCAATAGGCAAACATGAGCAGTAGTTTAACAGGCAACTACCTCTCTGGGAACTGCTCAACTGCACTTGGCTGGTTGTAGCCACTGACTAAAGTGGTGTGACCTGGCCTCTGATTGAGATGTTGTGAGATGTTATTCAAACTTTCTGCAGTGTGTAAAATGTGATCAAATTTGGGAAGGTTACTTTTGTGTTAACCGTTAGCCAACAGTTACATTTCTATACTGCTTATCAGTGCTAAGCACTCCCTAAGTGGTTCACAATGTGTTTAGCTAATTGCCCCCAACAAGCTGGGTACTCATTTTACTAACTTACAGAAGGATGGAAGGCTGAGTCAACTTGAAGCCCTGCAGGATCGAACTCACAATGTTGTGGCTGCAGTACTGGCATTTAACCACTTTGCCACCAGTGGTTAAATGCTTCTTTATTTGTGGACAATGTCTCCCAGAATCCCCCTGCCAGCCTGGTGAATAACTATGCTGTCTGCGCGATCCTGAGAGCTTTTGTCCAAAACAGTAATTTCCCCGTGTTTCTGATCTAGACGGTTTACTGTGATAACATCCCTGCATACTGTTCTACCAAGAAAGTTTTACTGGCTATTTAAACTCATTGAAATTGCATAGAGAATTGACCTTGGCATTTGCTACCATACTTTTTTTCTCTTTTATGCAAGCCCAGTTCCTCATTCCATTCCCCACCAGCTGCAACCACACTCTGAGAGGTCTGCCTCCTTTCTCTTTCCACTCATAGAATTACAGTACAATATGCTTCACAGAGATTGTTGCCACAGCGGAACAATGTAGAATCACAGGCATTTTAGTTGAAAGGTAGCATTTGTTTTTTGTGTACACAGTAAACCTTTTGTGATATACAGAGTACATAACAAGATAGCTTGGGCAGAACAATACTGTAGTTGAATTGTCATAAATCTCAAGGAAGGGCGAAAGTCAACTAGTAGAAAACAAACATCTAATTTTTAAGTCCTTACAACTGCAGGAACAGTATTAAGAGGATTCTACATGGGAATAATTGCAACTATAAATTCATGTTTAATTTCATCCATAAATTTATTATGTACACTATTATTTGTATATAGATATACCTCTCATATTTACTTTCAGTAGGCATGCAAAAATATGGTATTTGGAATGTGATTAGAAAGTGCTGCTCATCAGGCCAGCTTGGCTTACTTATGAGTAGACTAGAAGGCAACACATGTCCCCTGAGAGCCTCAGCTGCCCCACCGCTGAGATTTGGCATTATGACTGCTGTGCTGAAATTCAGCAACTCACCGGTAAAAAACCATTATGTGAGGGCTTCCATTTAAAAGCAAGGCATGTGCATCTTATTTGAGTTAGCATTCCTGGAAAACTCACTAGCTTTAAAACAAGGTTTATGTTCCACAGCTACCTTGATTTAAAGCAGAATTGCCTCCCTTAATGGGTTTTATTAGCGTGTGTAGGTATGCATCCCTCAGTATCTTCTTGAGAGTGGTCACATGGAAGTTGTGAGCCCTGAAAGTTATGTGCCTTAGGGAAAAAGGGGGAAAAGTTAACAGTGTATGTATGTATCTTTATTACAGTCATTGACCAGCACAAGAGGGGTATACAAATTATAAAATAAGACATTAAGATCAGTAACAAAGTAAGGTAAAATGATTAAAACGGTATTTAAAATGTTGTAAATGAGCTGTTAAAACAGCAAATATTAGATTTAGTTTAAAACAATATTACCGCTATGCGCTGGTCTAAAACTACAGAGAATATAAAATAGACTAAAAGCAATAAAACAGCTCCTAAGACAAGTGCATAAAATTACATGCAAATGTACTTATAATATAATACCATTAAATATCAATTATTACTGATCATCGCCTGGCGTATTTTAATAGCTGCTGCACAGAAACTAGCCGCTCTACGGGTTATCTTGGAGTCTGTGTCTGTGAGTAGCAAAGAGACATAGAATTGATCAGATCTACCAATATAGTTTTGAAGTACTGGCAAAATAAGGTCAAACCGTAGATCTCTGTAAAACGAACACTGAAGGAGTACATGTTCTATAGTTTCTATCTGACCAGTTTTACAAGGACAGCATCTTTCTGAGAATGCGACTTTTTTATAGTGTCCATCAAGGACAGCTGAAGGAAGAGTGCGACATCGAGCCAGAGTAAAGGCCTCTCTTCTGGTATGTTATATCAGGTATGCAAAGCAGAGCTCTAAATAGGATAGAATATTTAATCACTCCCAATATTTGGGAAATGTACTTTCAAAAGTTAACAGTGGAGATTTTGGACTATAATTGCTATGACTATATCAGCTTGGAAATGTTACTTTGCTGAACAGCTTCCAGAATCCTGCAACCACGGATGACATATAGCCCAAAGACCTTTCCCAGACTGGAATTTGACTGGGAAAATTTTCTTACTTCTGCTTTATTTTTATTTATTAATTTATTGAATTTATATTCTGCTTTTCTTCCAAATGGGATACAAGGTGGCTTACATTATCATTTTTAGTGAAAATAAACTTAATGATTATTCACATCTCTTCTGAAAACATCAGCTCTAAATGGCACTTAATATATGCAGATGGTTTGCTTGTAGCAGCCATTTTTTCTCTTCACCAGTGACAACCTCTGGTAAATGGGTTGCCTGACCATTTGTTGCCATTTTGCGTGAGGCCGTCCAACTCTTGTTCAGGCAGTTTGTTGTCACATGCAAGACAGATGATCCTGTGTGTGGTGAATTAATTTGCTGTGGGCAAAGGGGAAAAAATGGCTGCCTCAAACAGTGCAGTGTCATGTGCAGCATGTCTATTCAGCATCAATGAGTTCAGCTCGTGCGGAAGTATCCTTTGCAGACTTGTGATTTCAACCACAGCGTGTGATATTGGAAAGGTTTTGGGGGCTTTTAGCACAGGAAGTTGACCAGGACAGAGATGGACTATAAAACTCAAACTGAAGGTTGCTTCTAGTACAGCTTGTGTATAGGAGTGTAACTCCAGGCAACTAGTTTGTCTATACCATGGCTAGGGTCGTGGTGGGACTGAGGCATGTGGATTCTCTTACATACTTTCATTGCACAAAAAGATGCATTTCACTGCTTTTATTCAGCCAAACAGATTGGTTTTGCCACATTTAAAGCCCCTGCTTTCTTCCATTGAGCTCAAGGCTCTTCTTTGTACTTAACCCTCAAAACAATCCTGTGAAGTAGGCTAGGCTGTGTGAGCACAACAGGCCCAAGATCACCTTATGTGTTTTATGGCTCAGTGGTGACAAGAACTGAATCATCTCCCACATGCTTGAGGCCATTTCCTCACTAGTCTGTTATAGTGCTATTATTCTACTTTCAACATCCTATGCAATCCTGGCCCCTCCCTAAACTGCAAACCCCAGGATTGCAAAGGATGTTGAAAGTAGAATAACAGCACTATAACAGGCTGGTGAGGAAATGGCCTCAGACTGACACTCTAGCGACTATACCACACTGGCTCTTGGACTAGACTATGTCTTTGCCAATATTGATGTGTTTCTAACACACAGCTACTTGGTGAAACACTCTCAAGTTTATAGAGGAATATGAGTGAGTACTGATACAGATACCATGGAGAAATGGTATAAAAGTCTGACCTTTCCAACTTTCACTGTGGTGAGATTTTTAATGACTATAAGTTCCATAATAGTATTTTTATGCAGGAGATCAACAGGTGTTGAAAGATTCTAAAGACAGTCAAGCCTCTGTATGAGTTGATGTTAAAATATGCACTGGGTGAAGTCATACGTTGCATGAGAGCAGCCAATACAAAAATCTGATAGCTTGTGGGATTTTTTTAAAAAAAATACGATTATGGATGCTTTTCAGAAGTGTGTTGGTGTCTTTTTATCTTAACTTGAGCTTGCGCTCAGATTACTGACCTATGAGTAGAACAGTGAACAGCTGGGAAACGTTAAAACTGGGGAGAGTGGTTGATCCTCCCTTGTATGCAAGAGGTTTGAGCTTTAATTCATGGCATGTCTACTTAGGGCTGACAAAGTGTCTGCCATTCAGAAGAGGCCCAAGGTAGAAGACATCTGGTCCCCCAGATGTTGATCAACTACTGTTTTCATTGTCCATTGCTATTGGCCAGGTTGGTTAGGGCTGATGAGAAATGGAGTCTAGCAGTATCTGAAGCTATGATATATAAAATATAAAATCACAAAAATCATCTGACTGGGCCTAAGGTAATTTCCTTATTCTCGAGTAGAAGCAGCTGCATGATTTATCAGCTATAGTATTCCTGCTCTGCTGTTTATTTTCAGAACCTGGAAATTGGCTTTGTCAAGTGGGTTTGTTCCTTGATATTTTGGAATATGGTTAAGTTTTCAAATGGTTGGAAACAACAAGCCACAGAAATGGAAACTGTACATTTGGGAAGATTGGTTCTAATGCACATGCATTAAGGGTTAGGCACATCTTGCCCAGTTCCTCTTCCAGAATCTATCTTCTATTCCTATCCTATCAATAAACTGTGGAACAGCTTAGCAAGTGGAGATGTAATGGAGTTGAGATAGAGTGAAAACAAGGGTGGAGGGACATGCTAACAGAAAGGGGGCCTTTAGGTTGTATGAATTAGGTCAGTTGAGCCAATAAATTACAAATTAGGAAAAGAGGCACCAAATTTTTACTGAAGCAAACATCAAGTTTCGCAACCTGATATGAAACAAGAGGAAAATTGCAGGTGGTGCAATGTCAAGACTAAAGAGTGTCACATCCACTAATGACTGATTATGCAGTCATAGTTCAATCACCCTGCAGAGGGATAGATTGGGTCAGTGTAATCTGACTCTCTGCAGAAACATATTTCCCACAGCCCTATACATCTCCCTTCCTTTCCTTCCCACTATATAAGACCTTCTCTCTCCTCCCATGTAAGTGTGAGAATCATGCGGCCCTCCAGATGCTGTTGGACACTCAAGACTGGTACTTCTGGCTTGGCCAGTGTAGACAATGATGTGGAATGTTGGGAGTTGAAGTCCAACAACTCCCAGTACTCTTCAGATAGAAAACTACAAGATAACCTTTTCACTGTTAGCTGTTCTGTACTCACTGCCTAAATTCACAATGTGTTCATTTTGTTTACATCATCAGTTTCACTAGAAAATCCTGAAAACACTTGAGTGAGGAGGATGCTAGGAGGATTTATGGGGGATAGTATCTGCCTAGTTTATAGGGTAATATCACCCAGCTTCAGGAGTGAAGAAGGTTTTCCTCCCTCACATTAACAAATGTAGAGATGTGATGTGCAACTAATTGATAGAGATAATGCACACCTACTGAAGTGGGGAAGGATTTCTGAGTCTGATTTTGACCTAGTGTCTTTCATCAGGCCAGAGGCAAATGAAAGAGTGAGAGAGACGATGATTATTTTAAACATACAAGCTGGCATTCAGTACTGCAGTTACAGATTCATAACCTAAAGTAGTCAGTAAGATTATGTAGGCTGAAAGTTCTAAATGTTCCTCCCTAAACTGCAAATCCTAGGATTCCACAGGATGGAATCATGGCAGTTAAAGTAGAATACTAGTGTAGTGTGATAGGGCCCTTGGCCTGATACTTTCATTAAAAAGTGCCTTAAAAGAAGTCCATATTCCCAAAGCCTTAAAATGAAACTCCCTGTGCCCCTTGCTCTCACTCCTCATTACTCTTTTCACATCCCCGTCTTTGCCTTATTGTTTAGCACAGTGACCCAAAGCCATATCTTGTGATTTTTCTGTTCTTTCTTTTTGTACTTATTTTAGGATTTCCATTATCTAATCCATTAAAAAGGAGGTGTGAAACCAAATCTTTTGATTGCAAAAAAAAAACTCAGTATGGTTCTAGGCTGGGCTGTGAGTTTCACATATCATATATCATTGAAAGGAGGTGTTTTTTTTTTTAAGGAACCATTTCCACTGGGAGTTCTTCTTTCCACCTTGCAGGCAGAAGATTTGCCAGGCTTGACTGTTGTCTCAAAATCAAAGCCAAGAAACCACGGCCTCACTGCACATTTTATCATGAAATCTGTCTGCTCCTCTCGGCCAGCTGGACTCTCTGTTCAGACTGCTCAGATTAGTATATATTTTCCTGGCTGTGCAAAGATATCAGATGTCATGTGGCAGCTTTGAACAGCTACTCACTTTTACAGCACACACATATACAGAGTATACTAAGTGATTGAGCTGAAAAATCTGGCAATTATTTCACAGTATACCAGTTAAGCTTATTTCCATGCTTTGTCTCTGACACTGAAATAAAGAATGTTAAAGAGAATGCAATCATAAGCCTACTTATTGGGGAATTAAGTCCCACTGAATACAGTGACTCTTACCTTTGAGGAATCACACACAGGATTATGTTGTAAACTCCATTCTTTTAATTTATGTTTCAAGGTACCTATTTCTCAGACCCTAGTTCAAGGATGGCGAACCTGTGGCCCTCCATGCACTGTTGGATTACAGCTCCCATCAGCCACAGCCAGCATGGTCTATGGCCAGGGATGTTTGGAACTGTAGTCTAGCACCTGCAAGGGTACAGGTTTTTTGCCCTAATTGTTTAGGATGGACTAGCACTTTGATTGTTTATATTGCCTAAGTTCTCTCGGGCAATAGTTGTTTTTGGTTTTTTGACCATACCTTAAACACACACACACACACACATTTGTCCTTGGAATGATCTCTCTTGCACCAAATGCTAGCCCAGAGGTGGGAATCATGTGACCTTCCAAATTTGACTTCCCAATTTCTGGCCAGCATAGCCAATGGCAAAGAATTCTGGTAGTTCTGAGACCCTCAGGAGAAGGTCCTACTTGATCCTACTAGCATCATAATCCTGTTTGGTGAAGAAATATTGGAAAGCCTTCTGAGGGGCTGCTCCCAGATCACGAAAGCCTTTCCTATGGAAGGCTAAGCTGTGTCTCTCTTTCCTCTCCTTCTGCCAACAGGCAAAGAGCTTTTTGATGTTAGAAGGTTGCCATGCAAGGGTTTTCTAATGGAGATGCCACATATTTGTCTTCATTATATTTTAAAATTGTTGTTGCTGTTTTAATAGGATAGTTTATATAATTGTTTTAAATTGTTTTTTCCCCCTATTGTGATTCGGTTTTAGATGTATTTGGTTTTAACCAATGTTGTGAGCTGCCTTGGGTCCTATATTGGGGAAAAGAAATAAAATAAAATAAAGAAAAATAAATCCAGTGCATACCTGATATAATAGTCTTTTTCTGAATGACAAGGAGCCTTATCATACTACACTATAATGGTGCTATTATTTCACTTTAACTGCCATTGCAACATCCTGTGGAATCCCGAGGTCTGTAGTTTTCTAAGGCCAAAGAGCTCACTGGCTGAGAATTCCAAATGTCCCTCCCTAAACTGCAAATCCCAGGATTCCATAAGATGTTGCTATGGTAGTTAAAGTGGATTAGTAGCACTATAGCAGTGTAGTGTGATAAGTCTTAAGGTCTTCTCCTTGTCTTAGGCAGGAGATCCAACATCAGGTGAGTATGTCTGTATCATACACATAAGCTTCTAGAGGAACAAAGAGTCAGTCCTCTAATTTCCACCCATCTAATCTCATCATGTAGAGGCACCTGCAGTAAGGCCTCGTAGGATGAACTTGCAGATTCGTATCAGAATAGATGGTCCTCTAAATATGTGCATCTCAAGCCAGAAAAAAAAAAGAGAGTTGAGAAAAAACAGAAAGCAGTGACAATACAATTATCATAAATAATTTCTTATAATGCATTGGTAGCCTGACTTTGCTGCTGCAGTCTGACTAGTAACTTAATTGACTGTGTAATTATTACTCCATTTTCGTATAGTTCTATGGAATAACAATAAACTGAAATGGAAATCAGCAGATCACCAGGATATTATCAGTTCTGCTAATGGGAAGAAATCCATGTAGTAATCTTGGGGACTGGCCAATTTGCATTTTAGATTATTATTATTATTCCATTCTACATCCCCAAATCTTACTTGCAGTGTAATTACCCAGAGTGTAGGAAACTGCTCTTTGTAGTTTAATTAATGCAATGTTTTGAATGTGTTTGATTCTTAAAACATTTGTGTTTTGTTTTTGATTTTTTTTCTTTTATGTGTAAAAGCTGGCTTGAGTATTCTATGAGCTATAAAAAGATCAAGTTACAAATAAATCAGTTTGTTTTGATCAATTACCATCCTTAGACAGAAGTGGCATTCTTTAGTATTATTTGAAAAAGGTACTTTGTTCTGATTTGGTTAATAAGTAGAACCTAATGCAAAGAAATACTAAACAGTAGAATATAAACCATTTCACAAACAGGTGGATAGTGGTTATAATGATAGTTTAAACTTTAGAAGTACTAAAGCATGTAAAACATTCTAACATTCATGCTTTTTTTTTAAACAAGAGAAATAAGATTTCAATAGTATGCTACAATGGTCAAAAGAGTTTTTACTAGAAAGTTGTCTTGGAAATAATAGCTGTTATAACAGGTATATTACTGAATTGACTTGCATATTCTATTCTGTTCTGTTCTATTTTTGAGAATTGCACAGGACAAAGGCCAGCAGGAATCCCATGGCCTCAGTCCAGTTCTGTTTCCATACACATAGTCCAGATTCTGGATTAACCCACAGTAGCCACATGCTCTAAGGCCTTCTGATCTTGGAAACTAAGCTGGGTCAGCCCTAGTTAGTACTTGGATGGGAGACCACCAAAGAATAGCACATGGTATAGGGTATATTTCAGAAGAAAGAGCTGGCAAAATTACCTCTAGGTACTTCTTGCCCAAGAAAAACCTATGAAATTAATTGAGTCACCATAAGTTGATAGGCAATTTGAAGCCATACATGTGTGTACACACACACACACACACACACACACACACACACACACCATCACATATAATAGTGAGTTGTGGACAGGAATGCATGTTCCTATCTTCTTCGAAAGACTCTTGTATGCAGATTAATGTGATAAGCTAAATCAGACCCTAAAAACTGCTCTCTGGGATCAGTTCTATCTAGTTCATCATTCTGTTCTTTTAGTGGCCAGCAAGATATCTATAGAAAGCCCACGTGTAGGGCATGGGGCTAAAAGAACTCTTCTTATATGTATATTTCCAGCAATTAGTACCGAATGACATACTGATGTTATTGCTGGATGTAATATTACAGCCATCATGACTAGTAGCCATTGACAGCCAAATTCTCCTGTGTGAACTTGTCCAAGCAGGCAGCCCTCACTACATCTTATCAAAGCACATTCCACAGATGTTGTTTGAAGAAATAGTGCCCTTTTTCTGTCCTGACAGAAAGTCCTACTACAACAATATCCTGCATGAAAGAGACACAGAGAAGGAGAAGGAGGTAGAAAAGATCTTTTCAATTTCTTCACGCATAATTTTATATGCCTCTATAATGTCCCTCCCTACTTAGCATTTTCTCTAAACGAAAAAGGCCCTAAATATCATAATCTCTTCAGGCTTATGAATCAGAAACTTTTGTAGGATAACAGCAGATAGAAACATGGTCCTTTGGGGGAAAGAGGTGGGGGTAGGGGTGGGGGAAAGCACTGAATAGCTTTACATGCTTTCTAATCTTTGATCACATCTAGAGTTCCTAGAAGAACCGGCATGACTGGGTGGTTTGAGTGCTGGACTAGGACTCTTGGAGGCCAGGATTCAAATGCCTGCTCAGCCCAAGAAACCCAGTGGGAGAGCTTGGGCAAGTGGTACTTCTCTCAGCCTACGAAGAAGACAATGGCATGCGTCTTTGACTAAATCTGGCTAAGAAAATCCAATGACAGAATCTCCATTAAGTCAGAGATGACCTGAAGGCCCATAACAACAACAAAGGATCCCTAGACATCCTGTTTGGGGGCTTGATGTCTGGTCCCGGGTAAGTGCTGTGTGAGATGTGCCAAATACTGTATCCATTGATGTTTTGAGTGTTGGCACCAGCACACTCCCCAAAAAACTGTCCCTGAACATCTAGCATGTAACAATCAGGCTTTCTGTATCAAAATGCCTGGGTTTACCTGCTAGGATTTCAACTGGCATGGTGTCAGTCTTTCTTTTCTTCTCTGTCTGGCCAAGCTGAGCAGCCTCAAATTCCACATTCTATCTGATGTGAGTGGGAATAGTGGGTACCAGTCGCATTCACAACAGACCAATACCAGGTCATTTGAGCAAAACAGCCTCAGATTATATACAAAATTCTGATTGTGTGTGTTTGTCAGTCTGTTGGAAGCACAGCTTGTGCCCACTCCTCCTTCCTTCAGTTCTTCAGAACCGGTGACTGAAACATTCTGCGCTGATGGGTTCATCTTTCCACATGGACCTCACCTGTAAAGATATAACATATTGCAGTCTTAGTACTAGTACAGAATTATTATTTTTTCTGCAAACCTGCTGACTATTACAGAATCAGACAATTCACTACCTGTAGTAGTAATTATGTGGCTTATAGAAGCAAATATCAATGTGACAAATTATATCTTGCCCAAACCATCAGGTGTCTGTAAAAGATACATAGGACAGGAGAACATTTAATACCTGCAGCTCAAAATCATGGGGTTACTTTTATAAATCAGATCATGGGATATAACTGAAACACTCAAGATTCCTAACATACAATAAAAACACAGTCCACTAATTTGAGCGAAGCTTTGCATTTCCTCCATGTGTATGTGTGTGCGTGTATGTATGTGCCTCAAGTTGCCTATCAACTTATAGTGACATCATGAATTTCATAGGGCTTTCTTAGGCAAGGAATACTCAGAGGTGGTTTGCCATTGGCTTCCTCTGAAATACAGCCTAGATCACTTGGTATTTTTTGCAAGTCTCCTAACTACTAAAAAGGGTTGACCCTGCTTAGCTTCCAAGATCAGACAGGATCTGGTGCCTGTATTTCTGCCTGCTGCTTTCTCCTCCCCTTTCTAGTTATGCATTTAGCTAGCCATTACACACAGATTCAGTGATTACCTTTTCTTCTTTTCAATTTCTCTGAGGTTTATGTTCTGTTTTGGAATTCACAAATGTTCCATTCAAAGGAAAACTGAAAATGTAACTAAAGGATTATTTCCCATATAACTTTGTATAGTTACAGTGTTACAGTGTTACAGTGCAGTGTTTATGCTCTTTAGTATCTAAATGTGATTATGGAAGATTCATTGTAAACAGATCCTAAAGGCATGATTAGAGAGGATGCTATAAATTTAGGACAAGATCCTGCATTGGAGATAAACTGTATCATGGCTATGTTCCTTCTCCTGATCTGACCCCTGAAATCCATCTTAACAGTCAGTCATCTATCTTGAATGACAGAATTTTCTGGTCCTGGAAGTGAGGTGCTGCAGTATGATGGGACCATCCCCGCTTCTGCCAGTGAACGATGGTATGATGAAGAGTTGCAACAGGACCCTGCAAGAATCTCTGCCTCTGCTCTTCATGTCATCCTTTGCTGGAGAGAGGGAGCTGGTCACATCATCCTGTAGCTTGTCAGCACCACAGAACTTGGTTGCTTGCGGTGGCTGCCTGGCTTTTCAGTGGGTTCCAGGGGCATTTCTGGTCATGGCAGTTGTGCTATTATCACAAATGTGAACTGAAAGCAGTTACAAGGTCATCAATCTAGTTTATGACATCATAACTCCCTAACAGGATGTCAGCCTTAGAATTTCATTTTTTTAAAAACCGGGCAGGTCTTAATATCCATACATGTGTAACAAAATTTTGTGCGATGCAACTTTTCACCCTTTTATTGAAACTTTAATGGTGTTGTTTTCACTGTATATTGTATAATTTATTTAATAGTTTTATGTATAAAGCTCACTGTTCTTAACCATAGTGCTCCTCAAGAAGAATTTTAATTCAAATACATTGGGTCAATAAAATCTTTACTTCTGTGCATCCTAGGGATAGCATCTTCCATATATCGTATATTTTTTCCCCCTGTCAATGGAAGAAACACATTATAAATGGAGGCACTAGACCCTATTACACCATCATCCATAGCAATTCCTTATATCAATCCTGCTGGGAGAAATAAGGTACTCTGCCAATTGTCAGAACAACTGGGATGTTAAGTGCTGGCCTAAACCCTTGTCAGCTGATGGGCAAATTACAGTGTCTTTCTCATAAAGAAAATGGATGCCAGAGATGCTCTGAGACACTCATTTTGATGATGAATATAGAGCCTGTGTTCATGCCAGAGTCAATAGCCTCTTTTCATTCTAGTGCTTCGATTCTGGAGAGTAAAAATAGTCACCATGGAGATATAAAAACAGATGTAAATACCTCTGCCTCGTGAATGAATCTTGTCTGCTGAAGTGGCCTCAATCGTTTCACCCTAATTTTCAGGGGAGGAGGAAACAATTATCTCACTTTAGAAAATATGCCTATTAAATAAGCCTAAATCAAAGAGATACAAAAGGGGACCTCTTTGAAGCTGTACATGCTGAGCTGATAGCAGATGAGGAAACCCATGAGGAATGGGCACGCAAAGCCAAGGTGCTTGCCCTTCACAGCTTTGAAACTGAAAGCAATCTATTTTAAAGCCTAGGGACTCCTGAGTGCGGTGTTTTTGCAAAAACTCAAGCAGGAAATGCTTTCTAAGGTTCTGGGTCAAAGAAGGTCGACAGCTCTTTTCCTGATAAAAAGGGGAAGAAGGGAAAGCCTTGTCTTTTAAGGCAGGGATGGCAGCCGAGGAAATAAGAGATGCCTCTGTGCAAGACTTGCTCAAGTGATTTTGCTGCCTGAGGTGGAACGGAAAGTGATGCACCTGTATCCTTTCACCCAAATCAAAGTGCATAATACTCAAAAAAGGCAACAGTGTTTGCTTTTAGATGTGTTCTAATGTTATCATTTGTTTAATTGTGTTTTGACGTTGTATATTATTGAGTTTTTATTTGTATATTTTTAAAAGTCTTTAAGTTTTTCAGTTTTGAGCCTCTTTGAGTCCCGGTTTTGGTAGAAAGGTGTGTTGTAAAATTAGTCAATCAATTGTCTTGATGCAAAAGGCAGAAAATCCTTCAAACATCTCTCTTATCCCTAGCTGTGTGAATACAAAATCAACATAAATAGCTATCAACTTTGTTGCTTTTCATGACACCCCAAATCAGCTGCTTGAGATGCCAGCTCGCTCTGCTCCAAGGCAGGGAGAGTTCTGCTTTCAAGGCTCTCCTTGATGTGGTTTAGGTTTCCCCGCTCCACAATTTCCATTCTTTCAAAGTTAGGAAACCAAAGAAATGTTGAGGCCTATCCCCAGTTTCAGAACGTATTATCTCTTGCCACCCATGGAGACCAAACACACACCTTCCTTCTCATCTTTCTTTCAGAGGAGTAGAAGTGGTAGTGACAATGACAGTGGGCAGAGGCGTGTCTAGTGTAAACAGCACCTAGGGCAAGCTTGCCTATTTCCAGAGCTGCTTTCTTCTTATCCTCATCATCTACTGCTAAATCTTCCCACACAGCTTTTTTGTGCTCCCTGGCATAGGCACCCATGGCATGTGTCCTACTTGCCCCATCCTAGATACTCTTCTGATGGTAGGCAAAGAAAGAGGGGGTTCTTTCTCTCCTGTTGCCCACTCTCTGGATAGCTAGGGTAACCTGTCTAGCATCATGTTGTGGTGTGCTGGATTGCAAGAACTGTGGAGTGGAAGGAGTCCTTGGACAAACTTTTATCCCAGAGTCCACTGTATGCTGTGTTACTTACACTATGGAAAAATTACTTTCTCTAGACTTGGGAAACATTATTTTTTCTTGACTACAACTCACACAATCCTTCAGCCAGCATGGCTGGAATCATTGGGGGATTTTTTTTAAAGCAACATTTCCAAGTTTGGTGAGAAGGAAGGAAACAATTCTCTTATGTCCCTGTGCCTGTACTAGTGAAGTGGTGGAAAAGAAAGGAAGGTTTATTAACTAGCATGGGGCAGGAATGCCAACTGGTGAGGTAGAAAGGTGTAGGGCTGTTGGAGTTTGGAGACTGGAAGATGCATCTAGTTTTGAGTTAGATTTTTTTAATGCTTTGAGTTAGCCAATTTCCTTGCTCTACTTTGTGAGCCACATATTGAAAAGATATGCATAAACAGTACAGGTGCAAATCTGAACTATTTCAGATTAGAGCTTCTAATAGCCAAATTAGGGAGTGATACCGCAATTAAGCACAATCCTACTATTAATCACAGTCCGAAGCTTTTACCAATCTACTCTAAATCATCCACTGTTAGTTCCTGACCAGTGCCCACCACTGACACAGAATTAGGCATCGTGCGTTGCCCTTTGCCATCTTTGATTCCATTCCAGAAAAATCTGAACAGAGCATAGTGATGCTGTTTTTCTTGGAACAGTTTTCAAGCAAGAACCTTTGCATCCTGATCAAGGTCACAAAGTAGACTCTGGTGGCAGAACAGTACTGTATTTACTGTTCAAGCTAGCACTTGACTGTCTTTCCTGCTTATGTGCAAGCCAGGCCTAGAAACCTGATCTGAACTTCTGTATACTTCTCCACAGTCATCCTGTCAATACATACTGTCTAACTGATTTTAATAGCACTCTCTGCTCATGTAGATTTGCATAAGCATGGATCAACCAGATGGGACTGTGGAATCAGCAAAAAACAAATGATAACCTCATAGCATTTTCCTTTCACCATGGTACAGAGAACTTTGAAGAATTTGTACTGTAATTTGGAGGTCTGAATTATTTTAAGTTACTAAAGCATGTTTTACAATTCCACAGTGAATTAAATTTCATATTATGTCCACACTATCCTTTCTGAGGTCATCATCAGTATTTATTCCAAACTTGATAAGCATTGTTCCAAACCATTTCTTTGGGTGAAGATATGTTGTTCTGATGCCATGGGTATAATACTTTAATTACACTTTTGAAAATATTAATAGATACAATGAAGATTGGCACACACATACTGTTTCCTGGTCCTGTGTTCACAAGGAGGAATAGGTGAAGAAACGGGGTTCAGGACCTTACAGGAAACACATGCTTAGAATTAGAACAAAGTGAAGGAGGAGCAGAGGTAGGTACAATGGGTTAGCAACAGTAAATGGCAACCTTTATACCTCTTTGCAGAAGGATTCACTTTAAGAAATGGATGAACAATCATAAGAAACGCAGAAGTACAATGGACTATGAGTACAGCAAAATAATTGAGGTAGGATGAGATGCAGGGTACTCAAAAGTGGAAAAACCCATACAGAAATAAATTGCATTTGTATATTGTTATTGCTACTAACAGCTAAAATGTCCCAGGGTAATGTTTGCAAAAGGTATAAAGACTCTAAAGCAGACACAAAAACATCCTCATCAACCCCCAGGCCTGACTGTGGGGCAGCAGGAGAATAATAGAGGTTGGCAATGGAAATAGGGAGTAAGAATAATGGTTTTGCATGATGTCTACGCCCTTCTTTTCAAATGAGTTTGCTCCCTGTTGCAAATAGCCTGTTTGCAAAAAAAGAGCCCTAAAGTGCTGTGGCTGGGGTTTGACGCAATCTAAAAAGAAAATTGGTTGACAGAAGCATTTCATTTTGTGCCACAGAATGAAATTTCTCTCTCAAGAGTTACAACTCATAGATGCTGTAATTACAACTGACCGGTCAGATTTGCAAAGCTGGTAATATACTTTAAACTTATTTTACTTTAAAATCTTCTGATGCAATGAACAGGAAGCGTATTGAAACTGATTGATAATATTGAACTTCAAGAGTGCAGTTCTAAATATATTTATGTGGATGAAGTTCCACTGAAATCAGTGGTTTCTGTTTAGAAAGCATACCTCTGAGACTGAGTGGCAAGAGCTGTTTCACTCATTATATTTTTCATTTGTAGTGTGTCTCTGGAGTCCTCTTTACAGTTAATACTGGTATACACAGGTGAAAAGATCCTGCCGTTACCCTCCTCTTGCAGGCCTCGTTTGAGCTATAACTTCCCCAAAATCTAAGGAGACACTGGCATCACAGGTGGATCCCAACATCTCCCACTTTTTAGGGTAACACCCCCGTCCCGTTGCAGACTGAGGTAATACAGTCTGGGAACAGCTTTACCAGCTTGCAAAATTAAGTATGAAATATATGTGCTGCCTAACAGAATTGACTAGCAGTAGCAGTCTGTCTATTAAAATAACAACAGAGTTCATTACTTCTATTCTTTCAGCTAATAATAATTTTCATATTTCGAAACAGCATGAAACTGTATTTTGGTTTAGAGGAAAGAAGAAACTTCCATAGAGAACAGAAGAGCCTTAAATGGATCCTCTTCATCTACTATCAGATATACCCAAGTTATGAGCAGAGCTTCTTTTAGAAAATAGTTTTTTTTAAAAAAAACAACAACAACAGCAACATCTGACTCAGATATATCCACCTATGGATTTGTATCTGCAGTGGAAATAATGAGAGGCACCAAAAGAAAATTGGCAGCTAGAGCAAGCATTGAGAAAGATAATCATTCCCACACCGACATGTGATATTACACCTAATTTAGTAACTATGATATTCTGTTGGAGGTGTCACTGACGTCAGTCTGGCAAGTCTGCAAACTTCCTGGGGGGGTTGTTGAAATAATTGCTTCCTCCTCAAACAGAATTTGCCAAATCCTAACCCCTCAAATCTAGTTGACATTATTTGCATAATCTTCACTCCGGGTGTCCTAATCATGAAAATTATTTATACAGAATTCATCTGTCTGATTTGCAGAACTTATCTGATGCAATTCATTCTGCTTTCCCTAATAAAACAGGGCTTGACAAAAGTAACAGCATGATCCATTTTAAACTGGGTTGCTTTTTGATGTTTTTAACACTCATAGTCAACTTGGCAGTTGTGGGAAATAGAATGGAAAGGGCTAAGTTTCCTTCTTTCAGTGCAAGTTGAAGTGCATCTGGACCACATCTGCACATACCTGAGCTGAACTCCTATGAGGCTCCAAGTCTACCCAGATGTTACCTCTTGTTTCATAGTATGCTTCTGTGATTGTCAACAGCATGCAAGATCTAAGTGGTTCACAAGAACATCGATTTCATTCTCAAAGCCATAATTACGGATTCACCAAAACATAAGCTTAGGCATCTTTTGGAAAACACTGGCTTCTTTCAGACTGGTGTAAAGAACATGATACTCTGGGTTTTCCTGGCTGTTGTCACCTCCATTTCCACTCGTTATCAGATCTTTTTTTAGGGGGGGCAGGGGTTGCTTGTAGTGATTTCTTGGATATGCACAAGAGCTTTCCCAAAGGTTTTTTTCCCCTCGCCTGAGGTTCCTCTATGGTTTGGAGAGCAAATTGACTCCTACTTTTTTAAAAAATCTTCTTATAATTATGATGTAAAAGTGCCATTTCATTGATGCACTATAGCACTACAACTCTTTAAAGAGAGAGGAAGAAGGAAGATACTTTTTTGTTTGCGTGTGTCTTGGAATCAGGAAGAAACCCACTCAAGTGTGGAAATAAAATGTTCTGCCTGGTGCCTTGAATTATTGTAAAATAGTCCAAGACAAGAGAATTGTCATTTGGATTACTTTTTTAAAAAAACTACAGCAATAGATACCATAGCCTCCTGACACACTAGACCTGACTGGAGGAGTCCGACTTTTGGCTCTTTTACCACTGCTAGTATGAAAGTTGCAATCTTGCATCCCCTTTTTGGATGGGATGGGGAAACTGAAGCCTTCCAGATATTGGACTGCAACCTCCAGTTTAACAAAATATATTTTGTTTATAACAGAACAAGTACAGAATCTATGAGCAAAGGGTCAGTATTGTCCATGTGATACATTAACCTTGCTGTATCAATCCATATTTTAAATTACCAATAATAATGATGGGTTTTCTTCAGTTTTTAAGAGTCCAAATATGCAACTTTTATTATATCTAGCCATTATAGTTAATGCTGGAAGTTGCAGTTCAGAAATACCTGGAAGGGCACAGTTTGCCTACCAATGTTCTTAGAAGTAAGTCCCTTTCCACTAAATGGGTATAGTACTTGAGTAAACATGAATAGGATTGAGCTTCATATAGGTATGCTATATCCTCAACAATATTTCCTACTGTAGTTTATTTTTATTTTATTTTGACAATTTTAGACAATGTGTCAGGTGCTGTGAGAAGAAGATCACTGAAGTTCCATTACATCTTCCATGAGTCTGGGAAATCTTGAACTCATCAGTTAAACAAAATAAATAAAATTATTTGTTTTCATTAGTTTATTTCTTTACATTTATTTATCTCTCGTTTCTTCCAATGAGCTCACTTTTCCTACTTATGGTGGGCCTAAGGCAAACCTATCACAAACCTATGTGATGAGCTCAAAGTGGGTTTCCTTGGCTGAGCGAGGAATCAAACCCTGGTCTCCAGGGTCATAGTCCAACGCTCAACCACTACACTGTGGTGGCTCTGAGTGCAATCTACGTTTAAATTTATATGGCTCTCCACTTTCATGCTTTAACTCTCTGATAGCAATCATATGAAGTAGGTTAGGCAGAGAAAGTCACTGGCCCCAGGTCACTAGTGAGTTTGGGTAAAGTTGAAGCTGGATCTCACATAAGCCAATTCAACTTTCCAATCACTGTAAATATGTCCCCATGGAGCACTAATTCCAATTTGACATATTTAAAAAGTTGATAATTACTACTATATTTGTGCAAGCTTTTGAGTATCAAAACATTCTTTATCAATCAACAAGTTGATAAACATATAGAAAGACTGAGGCCATTTCTGCACTACACTGCTATAGTACTATTATTGCACTTTTAATATTCTTTGGAATCCTAGGGTTTGCTGTTTAGGAAGGGGCATTTAGACTTCTCACCCAGAGATCCTCAGTAAACTACAAACCCCAGAATTCCACAGGGTGTTGAAAGTGAAATAATAGCACTATAACAGTATAGGGCAGAAATGGGCTGAGTGTGTTTGCACTGTTTCTTCCCTACTTTATCTCCATTAGACATTGCATCTAATTTAATTGTATTGGCCATTTCCTGGTAGTGCAGCTGAATTGTAAGACATATTTTTGTAGATGACACCATTACTTAGCTCTAGCTTTGAAACTGCAGGATGCTTCCTCTGAAATTAGTGTACATCCATAATCCATATGTAATGGTGTAACAGTACTGGGGATGAAGATGAATTGGCTTATGTAGTACAGAATATAACTCTATTTTGCTTTGTGGTATATCCTTACAAAATTATTAATAAATGTGAATGAAATTGAAATTATTTTCTTGCACTGGTATTACAAACCTTTTTCCAAATTACCAGAGACTGATGGATTTTTCTCTGCTCATATTCCACGTTGCTCCTGCTAGGCAAGCAAGTATCCAACTGAGAGATCATTATAAGTATTCAATCTTAGCACCAACAGAGACAAGAAGACCTTTTAACTGGGTGCCCATGATGAATAGTTTAAAGAAAATCTCTCGTAACCATTTTAAACTAAATTGATGTCAACTAAAGAGGCAACAGAGAGAAGTGAACAGCATGGATAATGGCTGGAGGATGTGTTGAAGAGTCAATAGAGCAGTCCTGATTAGATATCTTCCTTCTACATTTCTTATGTTGCAATTTCTCTTAGCTTAAGGCAGAAGTCAATATTCTGAGTGACCCAGAGGGTCTCCTATTTGTGTCTCTTCCTTTTCCTTTAAATGTCTACTTTAACAGAGTCGGATTCAGATCTACACTACATATTAGCGGTTCTTTTTTTCCCAAGTTTCAATTCTTATTGTTTGACTCTGTAATTACCACCATTAACAAAAACCCACAGTGTATTATTTAATGCAATTGTTCAGTGTCTGCTCTATCCATACCACTGACTGCCAGCGAAGTGAAGCAAATGAATATAAGGGGGCTCACTCAGTGGAACTGTGTTCCAGCAAGAAGGTCTCAGTGCTTTCTGGTTCCAGCCTCTTGGCTTGCTTCAGGCTGCTGCTGCCGCCGCTGCCACAGCCTACCCTGGATGAAAAGATCTTCATGGGTACTCCCCTTAAGGAGCCCAACTAGGGCTCAGCATGCTTAGTGGGGCACAGAGTAGTAGTGATAATAGAAACATATACCACATTTGCCAGTGTATAAGATGCACCTGTGTATGAGACACATCTCATTTATACACTGGCAAATACTATTTGCCAGCAAATATGACACGCTGGTGTACAAGATGCACCCCATTTTCAAACAGTGTTTTTTGGCAAAAAAAGTGAGTCTTATATGCTAGCAAATACAGTATTCTATTCTAGGGCAATACAATTGTTGTTGTGGCTGTTTGTGCCTTCAAGTCATGTTCAACTTATGGCAGCTCTTAAGGCAACCTCATCATAGGGTTTTCTTGGCAAGATTTGTCCGGGGGGTGTGCCTTTGCCCTCCTCTGAGGCTAAGAAAGTGTGACCTGCCTAAGGTCACCCCATGGGTGTCCACAGCCAAGCAGGGATTTGAACCCTGGTCTCCAGAGTCATAGTCGAATGCTCAAACCACTGCATCACGCTGACTTACTGGAACTCTGAACAGGAGTAATGTGTTACTCAAACTATTTTGCACGTCCCACTTTTCAGACAGTTACATGAGTCAAGACATTTTCTGCAATCTCTTCATGACAGTCAGGTTTCACTTCAGAACCAAAATCTTTGTCAACTAAAAATCCACCTACTTATCTTTGAAGCCATAGTACAACTTAGCTGGCTACAGATCACACTGTCAGCATCACTGGTAAATTACAATTCAAGCTGCAATAAACTGTAGGCTGAACAGGCAAGGCTATTTATTACACTGCTGTGGACCAGAATGAACAGAAGTTGATTTCATAAAGTGCTACATAAACCCACACTGCTGCCCTGAAGGATCACGCCCCGTTGCTAAAAGGTATAACTAATTTCAGCTGCACCATTTTTCTGTTCCTCCTTCCTTCCCCATATGTGGGATTTCAATTACAGTGGAGTGCTCTTTATGCCCCAGCCATACACAGCTACAAATTTCTGACCAAGTAAATTTATGATCAATTGCACCCTTGTTTGTGTTCGGTTACTGTAGGATGTGTGTTTGACTCTTTTGGGTAAAGGCAGTAAGAGTCTGAAAGAAGTTTTTTCCTACTCAGTCCAAGAAAAAAATGGTAAAAAACTAAAAAATTACAGGACTGAAAGAATAAATAAGCAATGTTCTGGTAGCAAATGGATATTTACTTTTTGCTGGGTGTTTCTAGAAATGAAACTATGCATTTTCTAAGTAAGTGCTATAATAGTCTTGTGAAGTTAAATGAGATTACAGCCTTTTAGCGTGTCTGTGTGGGAAACTGCTACCCTCGTTTGTGCAAAACATACTCTGCATCCTAAGCAAAAGAGGCAGAACGTTATACAGCTGTGATTTTACTGCGTTTATTTATTAAATGAATTTCTAGTGTGTCCTATATTTAAAGATCAATAGAGGGTTACAGAGAACCAACACGGTGTAGTGGTTTGAGTGTTGAACTAAGACCATGGAGACCAGGATTCAATTCTGTGCTCAAGCCATGGAAACCCATTAGGTGACCTTGGCCATGTCATACTCTCAGCCCGCAGAAAACCTTGTGATAAGTTCACCTTAGGGTCACCGTAAGTAGGAAACAACTTGAAGGCACATTACAACAAAGAGGGTTACAATAAATAAAACAACTTTAAAACAATCTAAAACAAATAAAAAGAGATCAAAATCCAACTGGCAAAATGAGACTTGCAATCTAATAAAACTGAGACAGGATCTCATCAGGCCTCCAACTCTTGGTTGATAAGATGCTTAACCTAGAGGTGAAATTAGGTCATTGTTGGTGCCAATCCAGCCCCAAAGGAAGGTTTCACAGATAGGCTGCTATTGTTAAGAAAACAATTTCCCACATCTCCGCACAGTATGCTGCTGTTGTGCTGCTATCTGGGGGAATTCTGGGAACAGTTTAAAATGTACATTCTCCAAGCTCTACTAGCTGAGGCTTATTGTGAAGCTTCGTGTTTGTAACTCTGAACATTTTCGAATTTTTCAAAAAGTAGCTGTGTGTATGTTTTCTGGGGTTATAACATGGAGAGGGTATCAGTGCTTTTATGCCACTCCAGCAGCTACTAACCTCATGTGAAGCTGCTACCAGCCCTGTTGTGGCAATCTTACAGATCAAGATGCTAAGCCCAATGGTGTCCCTAACTCAGTCAGGGGACTCCCATGCTGCATGCAGTTTGAGTCTGACCATATGCCTAAAACTGTCTAGCAAATCTCTGGAAAAGCTATAGTTAGGTCTCCTAGAGCCATATGGCCTTTAGTATTCTACACCAGCTTTCACAATGTGGCTTCACAGTAACGTGCAGAATTACATTTTGGATGACTTTATCCATAAATGTATTCATAATGAATGAACTGAGTATGAACTTTTAAACCCATTATGTGTTGTAGTTCATTATCTTATTGTATCGTTGATGTAACATACTTATGTCTTCTTGCAGTAAACACCCCCATAGTATCTTAATCAGCTATCTTTTCAGTAACTGTAGACAACAATACAACAAAGGCAATCCCCATTCTAGTTTATTATTCTGGAAAGCCCCAGAAAAGTTGCTTTGGAATCATGCCTGCCAAAACTTATGAAGGAGACTTTTCTTTACCTCTCACCTCACCCTTAACATTTTAAATCTGAGCCAATCTCACAAAGCAGCTGCTCATGACATTAACTGAAATAGGAGAAAAGACTAAACCCCAAACAGCTGTTTCAGGATTCTCTATTCAAAGTTATGATGGTTTATGGGGAAAAGAAAGTTACACAGACCCTCCCAGCAGTATGCTTACATTTCACTATATAGAAAAAAAAAAGACAGCACACATTTGAAAAGAATTACTGATCATAAACAAATTTATGAAGTTTTAATCTGTTCTAAGTCTCTAGGCTCATTGTGGGCAACAAACCTGGAAAATAAATTATATGTAATATTAAAAAAATTACTCATTAATGGAAAAAACTTCTCTCTCATCCTGGGTATGTATGTGTGTCCAGTACAAATCTCACACCATTTTCAAGAGACAGCATGGACAACCCCTAGTTTAAGCATTGGAGGAAGGATATTATGAAGGTATTGTAAATGAAATATGAAAGGTTTAAGTGTTTTAATTAATTGTGCATTTCTCTTCAATAAAAAGGGAAACAAAGAATAAACAACAGAGCATGCTATATTTATTTCACTGTACAATTTAACACCTATTAATGAAAAAGAGAAAAATGTTCATACATACTTATACAGCTACTTGAGGTCTCCTTGAGGAGATCAGAAGCTTTTACTTTGACTTTAAATCACCTAGAAAATTATGGTTAGTTTAAAACAGCCATTCTGTCTTTTTACTCTGGAAGAACCTTGAAATAATTTTCAGGTATCAGGGAACTCCTGCAAAAAGTTATTATAGATACAGCTAAAAAACCCTGTTATTTTTTCAATCACAATCCTTCACAAAACCCCTAGCAACCTTTCGTTAAACCCTGGAGTTCTGGTAAATCTTGGTTGAGAAACCCTAGTTTAAACTACTATTTCAAAATAAGCCAGGTTCATAAATCATAATTTACTCCTTGTGCAGGGCTGTTTCGTGAGATGCATTCATGTAAAGGCTAAAATAAGGTTTAAAGACCATAAAGAGAAAAATATATTGGAGAATTTAAATTCCTGCCCAAAAGAAACACAGTGCTTGTTTCTTGATCTACTGTATTCAAATTGTTGCTACAGCATGCACAACATTTGTACGGTTCATGTCCAAAAGTCTGATCAGCACAATTTGACTGTGTGTGTATTCACACATGCTTGGCCTTCTTGTTATTGTTATCTCATTAATAGAAAGTTCAGCCAGCACACAAAGCAGGATTCTTTTTGATGCAAAATAACTATTTTTATTTATACTGCATCTGTACAGCAAAGACAAATATAAGAGACACATTTTATATGCACACTGCACCATCTTCTGGTGAGATGCAGTATTTCCAACAGCCATGAAAAATAAACTTACAAGAATTGAAAGTGGTAACCAATAACTGCTGAATCTCATTTACCAAGGACAGCAACACAAAACAAAACCCATAATATTCATGATTTCTTTTCCATTTTTTACCTATATCATGATGAACTTTTTTTTAAAAAAAATTCAATATAACCATTTTTTAAAAAATTAATATATGACTTTTTGGCAGCTGTTCTCCAACTAGACACAACATCATAAAAAAGGGACACTTTTAACATAAACATAGGAATCTGGCACTCCTGAGCACAAGGCTTTACTTGCGTATGCCCAGTCCAATCCTATACAGCCCTATTTGCACAAAGACATTTATTCCCATGGGCTTACTCCAAGTATACGTAGAGAGGTTGTCCTATTTGATTCATCTTCATTCAAAAGTCGTTCTGAGAGATTACTAAGGAGTTTACGCAATATTCCCAAAATATGTTTAGGATTGTTAGGATCATAACCTCAAGGCTGATGAGAATAAAAATACTAATAACAATAATAAGTTATTGTTACGACTGCTCTTTCTGTTATACAAACTATCATTATTTCTACTATGTTTCCCCTGCAAGGCATTTGCAGTCTCGAAAAGGAGGAACTAAAAAAGGAGGGAAATGGAGGCATTGCTAACAGCATGTTGTTACTGCAGTTGCAGTGCAACCGTATACAGGTCTATGCAGTTCAATGGGTCTTACTCCCAGGACTTGTTATAATTAAAATATTTATACCCCAGAGTAGCTTACACATAATTTTAAGACAAGTTAAACGGTTTTTAACAAATAATTTAAATAAACAAAAAAATTAAACATCATCAGTTGAAAACAGATTTGTTTTTAAAATGACATACAACAGTATTTGGGATGAATTGATGAGGCCCCAAAGCCCTGATGAACAGCTGTATTTTCAGCCAAGGTAACTGTGCTGGTCGAAATGCAGCCTTACTTAAGCTCAGTTGCATGATGAAGAGTTCTGAATGACTTGAAAGCTTGCAACATTTTGATTGGCTCAATAACTGAATTGTCTTCATATGGATTTGGGAATTCTTCTCTCCTTATGGGCCAAGAAAGCAAAGTTCATCTTCTATTCCAGCATGTTTCCAATCACAGTTTATGAAAACATGCACTTAAGGCAGTAAACAAAACACATTTCTTTGCATGGGTACGAAAACTGGGATAGCGAATAAAGGTGAGATAGCAAGAATTGACGAATGCAGGGCTTTTCCGCACTACACTGTTATAGTGCTGTTATCCCACTTTCAACATCCTGTGGAATCCTGAGGTTTGCAATTTAGGGAGGGGCCTTTAGAATTCTCAGCCAGAGAGCTCTCGGGCCTCAGTAAACTACAAATCCCAGAATTCCACAGGATGTTTTAAGGCGGAATAACAGCACGGTAACAATGTAGTGCGGCAATCTGGTGGAGAAGAGTTGTAAGGACACCACGGTCTGCCAAAAAGACAAATAAAGAGGTATTTGAACACATGAAGTCTGAATGCTCACTAGGAGCCAAAATGACTTAAAGTGAGGCTTGTCCTACTTTGGACATATCAAGAGAGGAAGTGAATTACTGGAATAGACGATAAAGTTTGCTCAGGTGGGAAGAAACCGGGGCCATTTCCGCACTGGCCTGTTCTAGCGCGATGATTCCGCTTTCAACGTCCTCTGGAACCCTGGGGTTTGCAGTTTCGGGAGGGGCCGGTCCGGCCCCTCCCGAAACTGCAAACCCCAGGATTCCAGAGGACGTTGAAAGCGGAATCATCGCGCTAGAACAGGCTAGTGAGGAAACGGCCGCAGTTTCCCATTCAGAAGGGACTCAAAACCGACGGGGGGGTAATTAACAACCATCGCCGAGGCTCGGCTGTTGCGTTACCCATCTCCAGGGTGCCTCCCCGAATCCTTTCCAGCCTCGCGCCTTCTCCAGCGCCAGCAAAGGCGAACTGCAACCCCCTTCCCTGAACAACCTCCAGCAGAGACCGACCCCGGCCCGCCCCCCCCGCCCCCGCGCGAACTTCTCCAACGGTTTTGTCCTCCTTGTCACTCGTCCGTCCAATCATTCCCAACCGCTTACTCTGCCCGCCCTCGTTTCTTTTCTTGGCGCCCAACGGCTCCTCCTCCCCTGCCTACGCTTCCCCTCCCGCCGCTTCAAACGATCTCCTTTGATTCGTCAGGGTTCGGCGCGCGCGCCATTTAGTCTATCGCGAGGCGAGCCGCTGCTCTCGGTTTGCGTTTCTCGTTCAGGCTTCTCGCGACATCTGCGGCAGGTCTCTTTCCAAGATGGCGGCCCTCGAAGCGGCTCCCGCGGCGAGCTGGCTTCGTACCCGGGACGTGCACGTGCAGGAAGGGCCCGAAGACTTCAGCTCGCTATTGCTGTCTGCCCCGGTGCTGGAAGGCCTGAAGGCTGCCGGGTTTCTGAGGCCTTCTCCCGTACAACTGAAAGCCATCCCTCTCGGGCGATGTGGCTTAGGTGAGGGGAAGAGGTTTTGACTCTGCAGGTGGGAGCCTTACTGGCCGCGGAGGGGCGGTTTAGTGTCAGAAGTAATGAAGTAGCTCGCCAAGAATTGAGACCACCAGATTAGAAAGCAAGAAAAAGATTTATTTCGACCAAGGCCGTTTCCACACTAGACTATTATAGCGCTACTATTCCACTTTCAACATTCTATGGAATCCTGGGGTTTGCAGTTTAGGGAGGGGCCTCCAGCCCCCCCAAGCTGCAAACCCTGGGATTCCATAGGATGTTGAAAGTGGAATCGTAGCGGTATAACAGTCTAGTGCGGAAATGGCCCAAGACAGGAATTTTTGGATTGCAGAGAACTAGATATGCTGGCCTTCAGGGGATGGAGCAGCGTTCGACTGGAGGTCACGAGTGCCAAAGTCGCGATTAATCAATTGCTGTGGTTTTTAGAAAATAAGCCAGGTGGGTAGCTGAGGTCTGTTAGATGTTATTAGGCTGTAACTCCCATAACCCATGCCTAATATATCTAGGGTATATAATGACTAAAGCTTGTGGGAGTTGTGGATCAAAACCCTCTGTTTTTGAGTGTTGATCAGTTGTAACTGTCACACTGTACTTTATGCATTTCACTTCTTCCCTTCCAACGACGTTGTTTACTATTCCTGCTTGTATGGACATAGTTTTGTGCAAATTTAAAATAGCATTGTATGTATCTGATGAAAGCTTGTGCTGTTGTGTGCCTTTAGGTTGTTTCCAACTTATGATGAGCCTAAGGCAAATCTTTCACAGGTTTTTCTGGGCAAGATTCATTAGATGGAGTTTGCCTTTGCTTTCCTCTAAGGCTGTGTGTGACTTGCCCAATGTCACTCCTTGGGTTTCCCTAACTGATCAGGGATATGAACCCTACTCGGCCTAAATATTTAAAGGTTGGTCTAAATACCTACCCTAAAGCTACCAAATCTTGGAAGCTAAGAATGATCAGCCCTGGTTAGTACTTGAATGGGAGATCGCCAATGAATACCAGGTACTGTAGGCTACATTTCAGAAGAATAACTGGCAAAACCACTTCTGAGTATTCTTTGCCTAAGAAAACCCTGTGAAATTCATGGGGTCACTATAAGTCAACAGGTGACTTATGTGCACTCCCCAGTTCTAGTCAGATACCCAAACCACTAACCATCTTCATGAAGGCTTGACCCAGGGAATTTTGGATCCAATGCCAGAACTACTAGCATTCTCGTAGAAGCATGATCAGTAATAAATTTGTTATGATTTGAGAAGGTTCTGTATTTTTGCTGTAGAAGAGCAATGTGGTGGCTTCTCTGGAAACAAATTCTGAAGTGAATACTCACCCTGTATGGAGTTGTTGTTAGCTTTGGTGTTACTCTGTGTGAGATGAAAAAAACTATAGTACTGGGATTTTACTGTATGTGTCATTTGCAAAGGATAGTCAGTAATGATATTCAGTCTTCTAGGATAAGTTGTTCATCCATAGCAGGTGTTGTAATTGAGGAACCATTAATAAGCCTTCAAGGGATTCTAGAATAGCTCTACTCCCTCCATTTGTTACTTTTAAAGTTCCATATCTTATACATACGTGTTCTGGCTTGTTTATGAAGTATGCTTTTCTGCTTCTTAATGTGTACCCCCATTTTTTTGTTATCTTTCAGATCTCATTGTGCAAGCAAAGTCTGGTACTGGTAAAACCTGCGTCTTCTCTACTGTTGCACTTGATTCTCTTATCCTGGAAAGTCCAGTTACACAGGTGAGCCTTATATTCATTTGGAAATTTTGAGAAGAGCATACAAGTACTCTGAACAGTTAACAGTAGGCTTACTAATAAACTCATGACTTAATATTAAACCATGTTTTTACTTGACAACCTGCACATATGAATCTTTGTTGCTTATTAGTGGCATTTTTATGACCTCAAAGAGAGAAACTATCCAATCTACTTATATAAGATCCCATATATCACTGGATATCATCCGTTGATTTTCCAAATGTTTTGGATTATGATTTCCAGAAGCCCCAGCGTATATGGCCAATGGCCGGGCTTCTAGTCACTGAAGTCTAGAGTATGGGGAGGCTAAAAGTTGAAAAACTACTTGTAGTATATTTTAATATATGCCAGCATAGTTGGCTTGCATCCCACAGTTGCACAGCCAATTGTTCAGTGGGTGTCACAGCCGTGAGCTCACTTACTGCACTGAGGCAGATTAGTTTTTTACCCACCAAGTAAAAACTAAGAATAGATTGTGAGTTTGCTGGTACTAGAAACTGCACTTAGAGGACCTCTGAGACTGCACATTTTAACATTACCTTAGTTACCCCAACATGATTCTGGCCTTTAAATTTACTGAAATAGTTCTCTGATGAATTTTTTTTCTAAATAGGAGCATAGCTGTTCAGTGTCACCGTTATTTTGTACCTTCCACTTCACCCATCACACCAGTTGGACAATAATAGTTTATACATACCTTTATGTTCCTAATTACTGTTGTAAACTCTGTAAGTATAATCTTCATTTATTGAGAGAATATCTGACCAAAACTCATGTAGGATGGTTCTAGTTCAATTTAGGGAGATGGCAAAACATGAGGCAGAAATGCCCCTCATGGTCCCTAGAGGCTTTTTCAGCAGCTCTTTTAAAAAACTTCTGCTCTATTTTATTCAAAGTTTGATCTTCTGTATTTCAGATTCTAGTCTTGGCTCCTACCCGAGAGATTGCTGTACAGATACATGCAGTTATTACAACTATTGGGATCAAAATGGAAGGCTTGGAATGTCATGTTTTCATTGGAGGCACACCTTTAAGCCAAGATAAAATAAGGTTAAAAAAGTGCCATATAGCAGTTGGCACCCCTGGTAAGAAAATATAGCAGTGGAGGCATTTCAGTCATTTTTTGATCATGTGGTACAAAAACTGTTAGTAGATTATTTCCTCTGCTGTTGTCTTATGCAGGAGTATTTGATACCCTGAGATGCAGAAAATATGTTTTAAAAAATAATGTAGTTTTTAAAGATTAGTATCTCAAAAGGTATTTTGGACAGAGAGTTTTTTATTATTGTCTGGCTTGTTATTTAGACTTACATAATACAGTTGTTTCCATAAATACCCTGAGATATTAAAGTGACTTTTCTCATGGCAGGTCGTATAAAGCAACTCATAGAGATGGACTATCTGAATACTGCCAGCATTCGCCTTTTCATTCTTGATGAAGCTGATAAGCTTCTGGAGGAAGGCAGTTTCCAGGAGCAAATCAAGTAGGAGTAATGAATAAAATATTTCTTGTTTGCAAGACAGCTCTGTTGATGTACTACAGCAAAAATAAAGAGACTTGAATTACTCTGAGGAACAACAGATATTTTATGGCATAAGGTTTTGTGAAGTTTATGCCACAAGCCTCTCTTATTTTGCAAAAAGATGTGGCTAATGAAATGTAGGTTCATATAAACTTCACTGGAGTTTTAGAATGCACACTGAGCACAAAACACAATGCATTCTCTGGATAAAATCATCTTTGCATTGTTAACATGCCACAGTCAGTTATGCAATACAGCAAAAACACTGGCTTACCTGGTTGTGATAGCTCCTTATCAGTTGGGTAAAATTGACGATGTGAAGAAACCAGTTGGAAGTCCAAAATTCTCTGGCTCTTGATTGTCATGGCTAGCAAAATCATCCACTATGTGTTTGCAAATTGTGGTTTTTCCTGTTCTTTAAGAAGCAGTCATTCAGTCTTAGCTTAAAAAATTGTAAACCACTTTAGAGTCACATTATGTGGGCAATTATTGTCTCTTTCAGTAAAGTCTTGGCAGAGGGGGTGGTCTGTTGAGTTCTGGATCAGTTATGTTGCAGTTGATTAAGTAGGTGGGTTCTAGTCTGAATTCTGTCTTGGGTGTGGAACTGAAATAGCACTGGTCATATGTGGATAAGTTATATTGGGAATTGGAAAGGAATGCAGTGCTCTTTTTTCTGAATGAGTCCTTAACTGTCTTTCCGAATGAGACCTTAACTGTCACAGGATTCCTTATTTTCCTTTGTTTATCTAAAATCTGTACAAAGCTTCTGGGAACGATCAGATGGAGGTCTTGGTTATGATATCATTGTATTGCAATGATATGCAGCCATAACTCTTGTGTCATTTATCTTAGGAAGGAGGCATACTTTTGAACAAGTATCTGGATTCATTTATGGGGTGGTTGAGGGGAAACAAGCTGAAACCTAGAACTCAAAAGACAGAGATTGAGTAATTGGGAAACCATGATCTGGACAGTTGTGTACAATTGGCCTTGGAGAGGTACTTTTACTGTACAAATGTACAGCTTGGGTGTGCTTCTGGAGGTACCTCTATGGAGGTAACTACTAGTGGACAGAGAGCTTTTTGCAAGGTCCAACTTAGAGCAGTCAGGAATGGCCTTGGTTGCCTATACTTTGACAACCTCCAAACTAGATTGGTGCTATATGGGGCTGCCTTGCAGGACATTTCAGAAGCTATAACTGGTGCAAGAACTAGAATTTCTAATACAGCCCAATGCTAGTGCAGCATAATTGAATATTGCTTCAGTTGTTCTACCTTTAGTGTATTTCTAGGCCCAATTAAAACTGCTATTGTTAAGCTACTCTCAGGCTTTTAAAAGCTTTAGATGTTATCTGCCTTCACTCATAGAATCCCGCACCAGTACTAAAATCAATACTGGGAAGGGTGGTGTGGTCCAGTTAAGTTCCCACAGTGACAAGATAAATGAGGTTAGCATGCATTAGAAATGTGGCTTTCTTGGTGGTGGGTTCAAGCCTTTAAAACACAATCCTGTAGATTTACACTTTGTCCTTTCTACCCCAGCATTAGGGAGGACTTCAGATTTTTCTTCTTCAGTGTGGCCTTTGATTGGTACCATAGATTAAGTTGGCAGATCATCTTCACAGAGTTATTTTGGACATTTGTTCTGCTATAGTCCCCCATAAATTGTATCTTGTCTTTCACTGTGTTTTTGATTTCCTTTATAAAAATGCAACCTTGGACTGTGAAGTAAAGTATAGGTTGAAACATTTTTAAAAATGTTTTCTTTTTCTCCTCTTCTATTTCTCCCAGCTGGATTTATTCCTCTCTGCCAGCCAATAAACAGATGTTGGCTGTTTCAGCCACCTATCCTGAATCATTGGCTAATGCTTTGACTAGATACATGAGAGATCCCACTTTTGTGAGGTTGAATCCCACTGATCCAAGCCTCATAGGTATGTATGGTGTGCTCTTTGTATTTCTCTGCTGGGGTTTTTAATGATAACTTAGTACAAAAGGCACATGTTTTGAATTAAATAATTTATTTTTAGTATCAGAACTGAATTGAATTCAAGATCCTTGTACGTATAAATTGATTCCTTATTCCATGTTATGTTCCTGTCAGCGGTATAGTTTATTTCGTTACTGCCCTTGTTAAACAACTGCCCATCAGAAATCCTTGGACTACTAGAGATTCATTAAATTACTTATCTGCCTTCTACCTAACCCTGTGCAACCCCCAGTACTTAACAAATCTACATTTTATTCTACAGCTTAGTGTATCAGTAAATAAAGAGTTTGAATACAATGTACAGTTGGCTGAGCCATTGCTCTGTACAGCAGTGTTTCAGCCAGACATAGTGAAAACACTTCTTTTATTATAAAACTTTCCTCCTTGCCTCTAAATATTTTTTGTTTTTATGTGTGATATATAAGCACATCCTGTCTTCATTAGGGTTGAAGCAGTACTTCAAAGTGGTGAATTCCCACCCATTACCTCATAAGACTTTTGAGGAGAAGGCTGAACATTTACTGGAGCTGTTCAGCAAGGTTCCTTTCAATCAAGCCCTGGTCTTCTCGAATCTACATAGCCGGTAATTTGCCTTTGTTTCTAAAATGTAAAATAAGCTGAAGAATAAAAAACTGTTAATGAGGGTTTCCTCCTATTTCATTAAACAAACGTCAGATGTGTGTGGTACTGGGGAGAGAGAAATTGTGAGTAGTGTCATCGGGGTAACAAACTTGTAGGGCTATTAAGACTGGTCAGCTAAAATTTAAAGTGCATACATGTAAGACTGAAAGCATTTTAAATGTTAGAACTGTTTCTGAAATTCTAGTCCTGTTTTGAGTTAAACAGCAAATCAAGAGTCCATAAATGAATGAAGTAATCAGGGTAAATATTACACATTATTGTTGGGTGATTTGGGAAGCTGACAGAGGGGAAAGTCAGGGACTGTTGTGGTAGTGACGCATCAATTTTGTCTTTCTTTCTCACCAAAGAGCCCAGCACCTGGCAGACATACTGGCATCCAAAGGTTTTCCTGCTGAGTGTATTTCAGGCAAGTAGGCCTCTTGTGCTATTTCATGGCAGCTGATATGTGTTTACGAATGTGTGTTTCTAACTAGGTAGGTTGATTTTAGGTTTCCTATACATTCACGTGGGAGTAAGTTCATTAAACTGGGCAAGATTCCATGTCTTGAGTAAGTATGTGCAGGATTGCACTATTAGTGTTAGATATTATGAACAAAAGAGTATTTCTTTGTGTTTAGAGGATACTCAACATGGTTTTGCAAGGTACAGCTCTGTTTCAAACTGCATTCTACTCTCATCATGCCCTGCAACTAAATTAGACACTCAAGTGAAGTAGACAAAAATTCTGTGTCTACTGATTTAGCTAATGCTTCTGCTACTAAGCTAGTTTGTCCTCACACACTCACACTTTGTTTCTTCAGGCAGTATGAATCAGAACCAGCGACTTGATGCCATGGCTAAACTCAAGCAGTTCCATTGCAGAGTCTTGATTTCAACTGATTTGGTAAGTTTTTCTTATTTCAGCTTAAGTTTTTTCAGCTTCTGAAAAATGAACTATCCATAGTATTTTCCTTTCATAGTTGGGTCAATATTTCTTAGCAGTTGTGTTCATTGCACTCATATATAATGTAAATAGTATGTAATGATTTCCCGTAGGTAAGATAGCATAGACTTTCATGATTGATTGTCTGTTCCCAGCATAAATTCAAGCACTGGTTTCACTGAAATTTGTGCAGATATTCTGAGCAAGATTTTTTGTTTAATTATTTTTTATTAACAAAGTTTCAAACATTAAAATATACATCAGCAGATCTATTACAAAAAACAAAACACAATACACTATACAACATAAACAAAAAAAAAGAAGAAGAAGTTTTACCCACTTGGTTAGACTTGTTGATATTACAGTATTTTATATTCAGAATCTGGATCCTGACTTCTGTATCTATTAATCAGTACGACGTTAATTCTTTTTATCTCAAAAGATACAAATTTTATCAATGAGAGTAGGCTAAACATGTGTGTGTGTGTATATATGCATATATATTAGGTTCCATATCATAATCACACTCAACTTTCTACAAATATTTCTTCTTTCCATTTCTCTTTAAAAAAAGATATTAATGGTTCCCAAGTTTTATTAAATTCCCCAATATTCTTATTGTTAAGAGACAGAGTTATTTTATCCATAATCATCATGTCCCACAGGGCTTTTTCCCATTCTTCTTCCATAGAGATTTCATGAGATTTCCAGTATCTTGCAAATACGATTCTAGCACATATTGTTATATAAAACATAATCCTTCCATGCTTCTTCTCCATTTCATCTTCCAAGATGTTCAATAGATATGTTTCTGGAATCATCCTATATTTGACTCCTAGAACTTTCTCCATGGTTAAATGAATAAATTTCCAGTATCAATGTGCGTGAATACAGAGCCACCATTGATGGTAAAAGGTACCTTTTTCTGTATGGCACTTCCAGCATCTGTCATCGCACTTACACATTTTAGCTAATCTTTCGGGTGGGAGATACCATCTGAGCAAGATTTTTTAAAAAATAATCTGCACATCTAAGACTCCTGATTATTTATAGAATTGGTCCCATTGAGAACTTTTAATGTCATCGAAATTGATTTATCTCTTTCTTGGATTGTGCCCACTGACTTTAGAACCATTTAGAGTAAATAATTAGGGAATGCAATTCGTTGTGCTAGAAAGATTTCTTCTGAATTAGAACAAAGTTTTTGTATCATTGTGTGTTATTTTCTACATTTTCATCTTTCCTGAGTTTTCTGTGACGCTTACAGCATACCACAGTAAATGGGAGAACATCTGAATGGATGGCCTGTCTTACATGCTTGTATGTCTTCTGCTCACTGTTGCTTTTGTTTTCCCCCTTGCATTTCCGCAGACATCCCGTGGTATTGATGCAGAGAAGGTGAATCTAGTTATCAACTTAGATGTACCTTTGGACTGGGAAACATACATGCATCGGATTGGAAGAGCTGGACGATTTGGTAAACATCATTTTGGATTTGCTGGGCTGTGGCAGATGGTAAATTTGCAATACTTACCTTGCTAATTTATTTGTCTTCTTTGTTCCAGGAACCTTAGGACTAGCAGTGACATACTGTTGTCGTGGAGAAGAAGAAAACATGATGATGAAAATTGCACAGAAATGTAACCTTCAGCTTCTTCCTTTACCAGGTGTGTCTTTTTGTATGTGTGAAAACTTAGTGCTTGAATTTTGAGCCTGCCTTTAGGAGTGGCATCCCAGAGTTATTAACAACAGGCTTGGGTCCCTATGTTTGATTACTTGGGATTAAGTTAAATTGAAATAACTGAGAATTGCTTCTGAGCAGGCATGTGTAGTTTCACACTATTAATCATCCAGCTATGGTCTCGTTATTCTGAATCCTAAGTGGTTAGCAGATAGATGTGTTGAAGTAATTCTTGGAAGTTCATCCTTGAACTTTTTGGTGTTAATATTTTAAAGTTAAAAAACTAAATCTGTCGGCATAAACTTTAACAGTTGCATTATGATTAAGATTAAGATAATTAACTGCTCTAGCACGTAGCACATTTTATTAAAAAACCTTCAATTTGAAACTGCTTACGGTGGAAGACATAATCCTTTTACAGTATACTGGGGAAGCAGCTTCCTTTAGCAGATAAAGGACAACAAGAAAAAGTGATTTTAAATAAAATGAAAATAGATTCAGGAGGCTGTTATGTATCTGCCAGAGGAATTCAGCAACAGATTATAAGTCTAGATGGGTTCTAAAATCTTTTCCTTTGAAATCATTTAGAAGTACGTATGTGCCAAGATTATTTTAGTTAGAGGTTATTCTTCTTTGAGCTCATCTATATGATCGTTGGTTAGCTTCCCACTGTGACTGTCTTGCAGTACTTTGTAATGTCTTCTGACTTAGAGTAGATGCCTTTGTCTTGATCTTTCCATCTGCTTTCTTTTTAAAAGCTGACAAGTATTGTGATAAAAATTATGTCTGACACAAGCTTGCATTTAACAGATGCTTGTATTTAGTCCATATATCATTTAAGCTGAATGTTTTCAGATTCCCATTCCTGGATTACGAAATACATGTACATAAAAATAATTATATGAGATATAAGGACTAAAATAAACATCAGGGCGGTTCTTTTTGCTACAAAATAAAAGGCATGTTTGGACTATGAATAAGCAGAGGTGTTAAAAGAATTGAAATAATAAAGTAATTTTAATCATGATTGGTTGGTGTCTTCTAGATCTTGGGTCTTTGTTGTTTACTTTGGGATGACATACTGTATATTCTTAACTGCTGTTATTTTTCTCTTTTGAAGAACCTGTATCCACTGAGCTGATGCAGCAGTTCAACAGTTGGGATGTTGAAGTGACTGCTGTCTCATATCCCAATGCTTCACTGTGTACATCTCTGCTACCAGCTGAAAGACTGGAAGGGACAATGCAGCGTAAAACAGTAAATCCCAAAGCACAGGCTTCGCATGTTGCTAATAAAAATGCTCCTGCAGTAGAACCAAAACAGGTTCTCAGACAAAAGCAGAGCTTAAAAAAGGTTAAAAGCAGAGTGGAGCATAATGAGGCAGCACTAACTGGGAATCCTCAGTCTTCTCATAGAGTGTCACAACAGACACCCCAGATGGGACCTGATATCCAGACTGCTGGGCAACATAAGAAGGAGTCAGACAAGAAAACCTTACAAAACATGCTCCCTAAAATCCCTTGCTTGTCATCTTTTAAGAACTGCCATTTTACCAGTGCATGGAGCCTGGCTGAGTTTGTTGAGGATTATGAACACTTCATTAAAGAAGGCTTAGATAGAGATGTGGAGATCCTAAGAAGTTACACAGGGCCCGAAGAGCACTATAAACTCCCAGAGAATGATACCTTTGGTTCAGCAGGAATAGAATCTAGTATAAATGTTACAACAACAGCTGGAGTATGGACTGGAGAATCTGATAGTGATAGTAGCTTTTGCAGTTCTGGATCATCTTCATATGGCCAAGAGGAGGAGTCCCGTGTCAGAGGCTCTTCAAATACACTGCATAGAGACGATGTGCTGTCAGCAAATCAGAGACCAGCTCAGGAATTCAGCCTCCCTGAACCAGAGTTGTTCCAAGAGGTATCTCTGACCCAGAAGAAGATGAAACAGAATATGAAGCAAAATAAACAAAAGAGTTACCATGCTTCTATCACCAAGCTTTCCAAGAAAAAGACTTTAGAAAATACACTCCATGATAAATGTTTGGAGAGCCAGAGTTCTGAGGAATACTGGAAAGCCTATTATCAGGCATGGCGAGACTACTACACAGAAGCTTCTCGTTCATACTATCAAATGTACCAAAGACCTGTGAACATGCTGACTGCCTACCATGCCAATGCAATCTATTTTGAAGAGTTGTTGAGGGGCAATCGATAGTGGGAAAGTGGTGAGATTGTTCCCCCAGCCTAAACATACTGATATCTTTGGTCACCTTTCTTTGATTCATACTCTGTTTCATGTCAACTTTTCATTCCATTTGTATCATGTTTTGTATATTCTTCAGAATGTGAAATCATTTAGTAGTGTTGCTAATAAATAGTACAAAAACATACTTTGTTTTGTGCAGAAAGAGTTTTTCGTGACGTTATGATTAACTGGCTATGCTGCCATAGCCCAAGGCCTTTGTTCTGCTATATTTTGGGATATATATTCAGACAAGAACATTTTCTTTCTTACTTATGGTAAATATTGCATTTTCATATGGTCTAACAAGCTCATTTCTAGACCTCAGATTAAGAACAGAGTACCTGATAAAGTATATAGCCATTTCCTATCTTTTCTCAGTGATTTCATGTGAGTTCAGTGTGTTCTTCTAGAAGCTTCTGGAGCTGATTTGTCTTCGAAGAATGCCTATATCCCTGTTCAGAAATATTTATCAGTAGCCCACTTTACTATTTTCAAATACCAAGAAGTGGCTATCTGCGATAGCAGGATTGGGAGTACAAGTGCCATCATTCCCAACCAGTTTGGGAATGCTGTTCTGGAGAGGTTTGGTCTGAACCCTTCAGCTTTTTATAAATATTTGAACCTTAAGCTGTTCTGTGACAAGAGATGACAATCTTTAGAATGAAAATAAGAAAGCATGTTTGCCTGAGTACATCGTCTATTTTTTATGAAACATTCGTAAATCCTTTATTATTCCATAGATGGTGCTCTTTACATCCTGCCTGCGTACAGTTCATGACACAGCTGGTACTGGCTATTTAAGCTTTCCTTTTTTCATATAAAAATTACTTTTTGTTTGTTTGTTTTAACCTTTACCCTCACTTTCAGTTTTACTGTTGGGGAACTCTAAAAGATAGCAGGTGGTCTAAGGAAATGGGTGAATTTTGTAGCCTGGGGGGATTTAACCATCACACTCATATGTAGCTACCATTAAAAATAACACTACAACAACATTACATATGAAAAAGGCCAGCCAGCACCTGGTCCATGCTTGAAAATGTGAAAAATGATTTCTGGGTTGGCACTAAGTTGCCATTCTATGGCTTTCTGCTTTCCCCAGATTGTTCCAGATGTCATGGCTTGTCTTGAGCTACAGCTGTAGTTGTTCCTTCTGTTTAGAAGTGGCATAAATAAAAAGGCGTATCTCAATTAATGCATGTTGCTGATTTAAATAAAATTTAATTAAAACTGTGTAACTAACACTTCCAGAGCTAGATTGGGTTGGCCATGCGATAGGAAAGGTTTTTAATTATATATATTCAAAAAAGCTTATGAAGCTATTATAATTAGACCACCCTCCAGAGGGTGCCAATATCAGGCTTACCATGCATAAGGGAAAACTTTAATTAGAAATGAAATTACCTATTAACTCTGAGACTAATTGCCCTTCTTTGTTTCAGCTGCTCTATATCCTGTCTCCAATCATGGCATGATGGGAGACTGTGTAGGTAAATGCCTGAGTAATGGTGCACTGAGAGTTTTGTGTCTTTGTCTTGTTAATTCAGGCCTTGTGTGGATTGATAGCGACAACGTCACAAGGTTTAATTTCTCTTCCTGCTTGTAACTAGGCTTGCAGTTAACCTTATGATTCCTTTCAGTTAACTTTTTTCCCCCTAATGGGAGTGGACAGTCGCAGCCCCAATGTTACAAACAAATTTTCAGGGTGCTGTGACTGTCATTTATTTCACTCATCACTGTATATGAATGGAAGTGTATATGACCAGAGAAAGGATGTCTGTTTATACTTTAGTACCATGATGCATTAAAGTACCATGATGAGATGGTAATTACTGAACCTACTGTTCTTAAGTGACATTGCCCTAATGTCCTGCTAGAACTTTTGCAGTGTTTAAATTTAAGGGGCAGATTGCTAGTGAGTCAGAAGATCACAGGAGATCCTAAACATCTGTCTCTTATATCCCATCTAGTGTGTTTATCTGTAACCTCAACCAACTGCATTATGCATTTCAATGCAGCATGCACAACTCATGAAATACATAGTGTAAAGCCAGTACATGAAATCAATATCCATTATCTACAGCTCCACAGGAGTAAAATTCATGGTCACTTTAATTACTGCAGTAAAGTATGTATAAATTGTTTGTTAATTGTTGTCGACTTCAGCTTATGGCAAGCCTATGAATGAGAGACTTCCGAATCACCCTGTCAGCAACAGCCCTGCTCAGGTCTTGCATGCTCAGTGTTACGGCTTCTTTGATTTACTCTATCTGTCTGTAATGCAGTCTTCCTCTTTTCCTATTGCCTTTCACCTTACCAAGCATCATTATCTTTACTAGTGACTCATGTCTTCTCATATGTCCAGTGTATGACAGTATCAGTATAGACATCTTGGTTTCTAGGGAGAGTTGAGGCTAAAGACCCATTTATTCTTTTAGGAATGCACAGTGTTTGTAGAACTCCTCCAGCAACACATTTCAAATGTGTTGAGTTTCTTCCCATCAGCTTTCACAACCATACAAAGAAATTGGAAATATGATGGCATGGATCATTTTAACTTTAGTATTCAGTGATACATCTTTACACTTTAAGATCTTTTCTTAGCCAAGAAAATCTTTAATTATTTCAATATCTTCATTGTCTGTTTTAAAGTTATGTGAATCTTCTGTGGTGGTGGTGGTGGTTTTCTTAATGTTCAGCTGTAAACCTTCCTTTGCACTTTCTTTGACTTTCTTCAGTAATGGTTCCAAGTCTTTGCTGTTTTCTGTTAGTAGTATGGTGTCATCTTTGTATCTTAAATTATTGATGTCTCTTCCTTCAATTTTTATGCCTCCTTCCTCCAGTTCTAATCCTGCTTTGTGTATAAGTTATATATATGTTCTTTGCTCAATGACCCCCTTGCCAATTGGAAACAGTTATGTTTCTCTGAATTCTGTCCTGATGGTAGGCTGTTGTCATGAGTACAGGTTATGCATTGGCACAATCAAATGTTGCGGCACAACCATTTCTTCAAAAGAAATCCACAATTTTTCGTGCTCTACACAATCAGAGGCTTTAATCCATGAAACACAGGCTGATTTTCTTGTGAAATTCCTTCTTGCAATATGATCCCTAGTGCCTCTTTTCTGAAACCAGCTTGGACATCTGACATTTCTCACTTCTTATATGGTAAAAGTCTTTAGAATTTTGAGCATCACTTTGCTCGCATGGGAAATTAATACAATGGAGCTGTGGTTACTGCAATCTGTGGTGTCCCTTTCTTGGGAAATGGAATGTGTATTGAGTATTTCCAACTTGTAGGCCATTGTTTTATTTTCAATGTTTGTTGGCCGATTAGAGTTAGAACTAGAGTAAATTCTGTCTTTGTAACTTGAAGCTACTCTATTGGCATGCCATCTGTTCCTGGTGATTTATTTCTCCCAAGGGCTCTGAGTGCAGCTTCCACATCCCTTTCTAAAATTGTAGATTCAGTTGCAAGTGGTTCCCCCTTGAACAAATCTGTCATCCTTTCATGTCTTTTATATAGTTCTTCAGTGTATTGTTACCATGGTTTTTTTATTTGTACTTAATCATATAATATGTCCCCCTGCTGATGATAGGGCATCCCCATTCTTGGTTTAAATTTCCCTTTGATCTCTTGGATCTTGTGGAAAAGGTCTCTTGTTCTTTCTTTGTTGTCATCATCTGTTCTCTGCACTGATTATTATAGTAGTTATCTTTGTCCCTATGCACAAGTTGCTGAACAGTTATATTCAGAGTTCTGATTTTATTTCTGTCACATTTTACTGTTGTTTCTCATCTGTCTTCAACTGCTTAAAGAGTTTCATCTGTCATCTATTGAGCCTTCGCTTTCTTTGGCGGCAAGTAGTGTCTTTTTATATTCTACTCTGACAATGTCCATGGCTGCTGTCCAGAGATTTTCTGACTCCTGGTCAACTAGACTTAATAGAGGAAAAAAAATCTATTTTTTACATTATCACTAAATTCTACAGAGATGTTCTTCAAGTTGTGTTTGAGCAAGATAGTTAGTTTACTGTTCTTTAGTTCTGCACTAAGTTTTGATACTAGCTGTGTCAAGGTTTGTGTCACAATTTGCTCCTGGTCTTGTTTTTTCAGATAATGGAGGTTGTTAATCTTCCAGTTATGTAGCCAGTTTGCTTTTTATATTGGCCATCAGGTGATGTCCATGTATACAGTTGACTCTTTGGTTGCCTGAAGAATGTGGTTGCAATGAATAAATTATTGGCCTTGCAAAATTCAGTCACTCACTCTCTCTCCTACTTCATTTCTTGATCCTAGATCAAATTTTCCTACAGTCTTTGATTGTACTCTGTTTCCTCCTTTTGCATTCCAAATGCCTATGATTAACAGTCAAAGTCCTGTTTTGGTGTGTGATTAAATTCTTCTTGGACTAGAGCAGAGAATCTTTCAATTTCTTATACTTTTGTAGTTGTATCTAAACTTGGATTATGGATATATTGATGGGTTTTTCTTGAAGTCTTACTGATACAATTTGGTCAGAGTTCGTATTATATCTTTTGTCACATCTCTCCTTAATATAAATGCCACCTCATTCCTGTCCGCTTTAGCTTGCTCACTCCAAGTATTGCAAAGTTTTGCTATGTCTAGTTTCCCTGATTCATGCTCTTCAGTTTAGTGGTTTTGAGCATTGTACTACAGCCCTGGAGACCAGAGTTCAATTACCCACTCAGCCAGGGAAACCTCCTGGGTGACCTTAGGTGTGTCACACACTCTCAGCCCCAGAAAACCCTGCGATAGGTTTGTCTTAGGGTTGCCATAAGTTGGAAACAACTTGAAGGCACACAACAACGATAGCAACAATATGTGTTGTGCAGATTTGGACTTTCCTTTCACCTCTAAGCACATCCTTTCAGCTTGAGTCCAGTTCTGTTACTAGCCACAATGCTCCTCTGGTCTACCCAGTACCTTTCTGAGTGCCATCTGACTTAGGAGTTAACGTCTTTTGACACTATCTCTAGTTTCATCTTGGATTGTCTCATTGTAAGGCTTTTGTGGTAAAAGACATTCAAAAGGAGTTTACTATACCTGCTCTTGCACAGTGCTAACAAATAATAACTATGGTGCTGCTGTCGTCATCGCTGAGAGATTCTCTGCCAGTATCACCTTGGCTGCCCAGTAGCTGTTTGGCACATTTAGTCTTGCTCTTCAGCAAAATCTTGTTTGACAAAGGAGAACCTGCTAGCAGCATTGCTACTGTCAGTATAGACTGTTGCCTCACAGAAGCGCATAGTTCCACCACTGTGGAAGGACAGTGCCATTGGTGGGATGTTCAAATAGATGTGCTAAATAGAAATGTTGGTGGAAGTCTAATAGTGGGGATGGGAAGAGAGTATTCTACATCAGTACTCCTTAGGGTATCTGGTTTGGGAGACTCAATTTTTTCTAATGTGTCAAGGTCTAGTACTATATTTATGCCTACTGGTTATAGTTTTTTCTTCCTTTCCTAGAAACTCAAAAGGGACTGGTAGCCAGTGGCTTTGTGGGGCAGCCTGGGCCCCTGGACCTCAACTTTGAGTAGCACTGCTCTATCAGAAAATGCCTTGCTCTGAACAACCATGGGCAAGAGGTCAGGAGCATATGGTACCACCAGAGACCCTTACTGAAATGTAGAAATGTAACGTATTGTTTTATACCAGCACTAGTTGAACTAGCACATTCCTGTCAAGTCCAATTGCAGGCAAGATTTAATTTTTAGCCCTACTTGATATTCCTGGTAACCCAAATACTAATCATGCCTAACCTGCCATGATGTCTGAAATTACATGACAGCAGATATATTCTGGATGGTACAGGACCATCTATAAGGGAAAAAGGTGGTATCATATAAATAGGTCCCAAGTAGACCAGGGCATTATACGCTAACAACAAAATTAAACCTGACCCATTAGCAATGAAAACAGAGAACCAGGTATAACAAGTATTGCTTCTTCCAAGTCATCCACTCAGTAGCCAAGCTGCAGCTTCTGGGCAGCCTTAAAGAGCACTCACAACTATCAGATTTGTTTCTTCAGTATCCCAGAGACCTGCAAGCTCAATACAGAGGCCTGCAAATTCACAATTCAGATTGCTCTTTTGTCCACACAACTGATTTTTAGTAGGTGGATAGCACCATCCATTTGGAGAGATTGCTCAAAATGCTGCTATGAAATTGTGCCTTCTCATACCACTAGTTCATATCACATTTCTAGTTTATTGCTAAAGCCTGAAGAAGAAATGAAGGAGTTAACTTGTGTGATTGCCACTTAATGCTTGAATATTCTCTCAAAATGTAATGAATATGGGATGGCTAGAGCATGGGAAGTTATTTTTACAATCCATTAAGACTCTGAAAAGCTCCCCAAAGCAATTAAACGTTAACGTTGGAATTCCTCTTTCTTTCTTTCTTTCTTTCTTTCTTTCTTTCTTTCTTTCTTTCTTTCTTTCTTTCTTTCTTTCTTTCTCTCTCTCTCTCTCTCTCTCTCTCTCTTTCTTTCTTTCTGCAATTTCTTCTTTGTTGCTGTTTGTTGCTTTTGGGTTGGAAACCATATCTTTAAGTGGGGAAACAGTATTAACAAGAGAATGGCATATATTTGGAAAATATCTCTAAAAATCCTTTTTTAAATAACCCAAAAAGGGTTAGAAAAAGTTATTCTGTTATTGTTTCTTATTACTTTTGAACTGTATGCCATATATATATTCTGATTTCAGATAACTACGTCACTTATGAATTGCTTCTTCCAAACACCATGTAAGAGAAGCACATTAGAAAATGGATTGTTTCCTGAGTACTAGAAATTTGGGTTAAATGGTAAGGCACGGACCAGGATGTGATCTTGAGAGCTTTCACAATCACTGGGTTGTCTTGTTGCTTCAAACAAGTTCTGGAGTAGATGTACTCTTGTTCTGATCTGGCAAAATGGTACTTTTATAAAGAGGAGCTATACTTGCAGTTAATTAACAAAGGAGCACTGCAGTCAACAGCTTAGCAAGGAATATCTGAGGTAAAAGTAGGGCTTTTTTTTCCTTACAATTTGGCTATTTCACAATGAAAGCAGAGAAATGATGCCATCTAGTGGAACATATGGCTCATAACTGGTAAAAGAATACATACAAAATACTTGCTTAATCATAGCCATTGACAGTTCAGGAAAGCTTGGAAAGGTTACCTTTCTAGATGACGAGCCGTTCCCTGCAAAATCTTCAGCCAGCATATTTACTGGCCATAGCAGCTAGGGGATTCTGGGAATTGTTCTGAAATCTACTTTTTCCAAGTTGTTTTCAGCAGTAATGCAAAAGTTACTTGCTTTTCAGTTCTGTATTTGCTTCCCTTTTACTTCCAAAGGGATCTTTGCAGTTTATCTTTAACACCTCAGTTTAGCTTCTATTTGCTGGACTGTCTTTAATGGATCAGCCTGCGGTAAGCTAAGCTCCTATTCTTGACCTTGTTGCCATTGAATTCTAATTCCCGAGTCCAGAATTTTCTGAATTGTAAGAATATGCCTTTTGTTTCAGTCAAAAGAAAAACATAAGTACATACTTCCACAAAGAAGAAGAAAACAATATAGTGCAAAGATGATTGTTTGTTGTTTCTGAAAAACAGGGTAATCTGGGAATAGTGAGCTTCTACTGGTAAAGAGAATGCTTCCTCCTTTTCTGCAGCCCCTGCATGGCTGTCTAGAATTGGGAAACTCCTGCACTAGCTTGGACAGGGCGAGGACAGACTATTTCATTGCAACTACCAATGTAATGCTGAATTTAGCCTGGAAAGAGTGCATCCACACAGCTTGAACAGCATGTTCCTGTATTTGAAAATGTAATAAAGGTACTGATTAGTGGTATGTCCTGGTATGCTTACAAACGTAATGTTGTGCTCTAAGATGGACCATTGTGTGGAAGCAGCAGCAACTTGAAACAAGGCCTACTTGATGTCTTGACTTGTCTCTGTACTGGGGTGAAACTATGACAGCGGTGTAATTACTGAAAGTTAATTATCCTCCCATTGTGGTTAATGGGAGGGAAGAAATCTGATGGAAGAACAGCCTGGGGGAATTGAGAGAGAGGAGAGGAGAGAGAGAAAGTAAAATTCCTCACCTGAGCAAGATAATAGGACTAAAGTTGTAGCAGACAGTGCTCTAGATCTTACCTTTTGCTTTCCCTGGTTATGTGAGATTGCTCTTTAGGACTTGCAGTACATATAAGCTAAGTACCAATCACACAGTCCAACCAGTTACTGTAGCCCTAGTGCATGGGTATAAATCTCCAAAGTTGTCATCTTCTCAAATGCAGAAGGGTCCCAATGGAAGTGGTTGTGGCTGCTTTTAGCAACAATTCTTTCAACTGCCCCAGCTGTGTAGTGGCTGTGGCAATTTATTACCGGATGTTTTCTGAACATGGGACGAGTGATCACAATGGGAGGGAGATTTTCTGGGCTCCTTTGGAACTGTTGTTTGTCATCCCTCCAGCAATTCGAAAGAATTTGAAATCATTCCATTCCATAGTTTTTTGATCCTCAGTTTTAAAAAAATGTGTTAGTAATCATTTTAAGGGTTTTTTTTCTCCATCTCCTGCTCTTGGGTGGGAAAGGAGTAACCTGTACTTTTTAACAAGTTGCCACTACCCACTAATTATTCCCCAAAATTCAGTGACTTAGTGGGAACTCGCTGAGGAATTTACTTTGTAGAGATTTTCCTTTCCCCTCCCATGAGAGAAGGAAATGCTATTCACATGCACACACCAAGCAAAGGCACATAGACAGAGAGTGGAAAAGAGGAGACCTTTGAAAAAAAGCTTTTACTCTAAGCAAGTAGTCTTACATTAGCAAAGAGGCTCTTGTACCTGAAAGCATCTTCCTTCAGATGTCATTTAGGAGTAGTTACTAAACACTAGCTAATGATAGCGAAGTTGTCCTGGGTCTTTGGATACCATGGGAAACCGGGAGTCAGCATTCTTGTCCTTCCCTATGCCCAAGTTTCCCATGTTGGCTGGGAATGAAGTTGGCATTCAAGAGCATCATAGGGGTCAGTTTAGGGCAGGGGTGGGACAAGTGCACCCCACCAAGCTGCATGTAGCCCAGGGATCTCCAGAAGACTTCTGTGGCTACCTGAATTTTTTTTTTTAAAGGGGGGATTTGGGGGCAATTCTTTGCCCTGGAACAGGCCAAAACTGCCTAAAAATGCAGCATTTTCTTGTAATCCTGCAAAGCCCCCAAACCTCTCCAAAACAACCCCCCCAAATCAGCTGAAAACTGGCCAAAATGGTAGTCAGAAGTGATGTCATGTCTCTTCAGGCATGCTGAAACTCACTGGTGCAGGCCACCAGATTGCTGAAGGGAGGAAAAATGCTGTCCTATGCAATGATCTACCCCTGGTTTAGGGAAAAGCTGGGCTGGAGCCTCCACAACCATGATGTTACAGAAGTTGATCTGGAGTGGGTGCTAAATAGGAAGAAGTTGATACTGCTTTGGCTCAGCTAGACTCATCCATTCTGTGGTGGCAGGGCAGCTGTTAACATGCAGTCCTGTTCAAAATTCTTTTGCAAGTCAGATTCAGTCCATGGGCAAGCCATCTTCTCCTCGCCCTTTGCTTCTTTCTGGAGCATGACAGCCTGCTCCAAACCCAAGGAACAGAAAAAAGAAGTGGGAAACAAACTGTGTTCTTAGCTCACTCATCTAAGTTGCTTTTTGTTTCTAAAGACTGTCTCAGCAGGCACTCCTCTCTTCTGCATCATTAAAAGGCACAATTGCAGATGAAAAGTTAAGTGTTCTTCCCCTCGCTTTTTTCAAAGCCTATTGACCCAAAGTCTAAAAATCCAGTTTAAAAGCATACCCCCACATAGTCCTTTTATTTTCTTTGTTTCCTTTAAGCTATTACTCTTGTACAGATCAAATTTCAGGCGAGACTGTATTTTCTGCTCCCCAGTCATGAACTGTAAGCTATTTTTCAGTTGGAAAATGAAAGTGGCTTTTTTTGTTGTTAGAAACACAAAAATGTACTGCTTGAGTGTTCACCTTTTGCTGCAATTTCAGCTATTGTAATTTCAGCACTAAGTAGGAAGACGTTACTTCGGAATCCTGATGTGTCAGGGATGCAGATTCTTTGAATTGTTTTTGTGCCATAGGCACCTTTGCACCCTACCTTCTCTGAACTATTGGACACTCAATATTACTATTCACCAGCATGACGAAAAGGGAGAAAAGAGAAATTAGCTTTGTAAGAAACTAGCTCAATCATTCTTTGCCTTTTCCCAACACCATCCAAGAAGCCATTCCATCAAACTGAAGAGCCTCAGTAACATGAAGCAGATATGTCTTTAAGTTTTCCTTTATGCTTCCCATCTCCTTTGTAAAAGAATAGGCATTAATAAACTGAATTTCTGTCCCACACAAACTATTATGTGGATGGCTGATTCTCCAGTTGATGAGGCAAGATTCAAGTAGTTCTGGATGTGTTCTATTTTTCCTGAAAGATGAGGTTGACAGTCTGGGAGTGGTTATTGTTTCAGTTTTGTCATCAGTGGGCCAAATGGTCCTGGTGACACAAATCATTTTGGGAGTTCAGATGCTACTCCAGTGATGGCCTCTTCTGGCCTAGAATAGTCTTAAGTATGGTTAGCCATGTTCTAGTAACAACCATCTGGTTAGAATATTTGAATGCATTGTACAAGGAGTTGAAAACTGAGGAAATCTGACTGGTACAGCTGTTAAAATTGCAATGGGGACCACATGCTAGGAAATAGTTTCAAAACAACTTCTCCATTTGCTAGTTTGTTTCTGAATGAATTCAATTCAATATGGCTTGGAATCCAGGTTCCCACAGAAATGCCTGCCTCTATATTAAAATGCAACGATTCCTTTGGATAGCATAGTAAGCAGCTCTTCACCTGATCCCCACTGTGTTATCTTTTGAAGTACCAGGTAAATTTTACAGTCCCAGACTTTTCAGGCATATCTAATACAAGGATAGAAAGCCCTTGGTTTTCCAGGTGTTTGTCCTGTAACTCTCATTGTCCCACCTTGTACAGACAACAGTAAAGTGTTGTGGAAGTTTTAATCCAAAATATTCTAAAAGGTCAAAAGATACTCCACTGCTAGCCTCATCTTTCTACTGTTTCCATGCTGCTCGCTTAATACTGTATGCTTTTTTATTTGCTGTATCCTTATTGGTTTAACAGTTTGCCAAGCATACCAGAAACAATTGATGTAGGGGGTTCATGGCATCTGTAAATGCAATGTGAGAGTGGGGAGACAAAAATGACAAAAGTTAAAATCATCCATACAGTTCCAAAGAATAAATCCTAATTAGTTCTACTGGACTTACTTCATGCTTAAGATTGCAGTTTAAGGAATTTGTAAAATTGGGCAAGGTGCACATAGAAAATGTGGTTTGAAGAACTTTTTCAGCACTAGACAGGGTCACCTAAAAAAATTGACAGGCAGCAGATTCACAATAGAAAAGTTTTCTTTAGGGAATCCAATATTAATTCACTGCTTCTTTTAAGGGAGAATTATAGAGATTAGGTATGTCAATGGCTATTAGCCCTAATGATTAAAGACAATCTTCATGAACAGAGGTAGTGTGTAACTGAACACTACTGGTTGGAAGGCAACAATGGAAGAGGTGGATTGCTTTCAGGACCTCCTTCTGGACTTCGAGGACCATTCTGACTAATCACTGCTGGAAGGAGAGCGCTAGACTAAATGCAGTTTTGCTGATATCTTGTAGGTCTTATGATATTGGTTTCCCTAGACTTGGAGGAGCAGATTTAAGCTAATGAATGACACCCGTTAAAGAATTTTACAGCAAGAGTACAGTGCTTTGTGGCACATATTCCATTTAATCCAGATTGGATACATCAGGTACAGCAGTGGCACAAGACACAGTACTGTAAATGATATACAAGTTTCAACATATGCACTACAGTTCCAAAAGAAGACAACAGGAAACTTAGGATTCTTTAGAAAGTTTTTCTCAAATGAATCTACCTGCAGTTTTGTACAGTACATTTTGTCTCGGTCAGTTGTGATGTTTTGTAAGCAAAAGCCCATTTAGAGTATGAAAATAGAAAATAATACAACTCAGAAAATCCTGATAACAACATAAATCCTCTAATGCAAATACTGGTGCATTGGAATGTCTCACTGATTTATCAAAAATATACCATCACACATGTTCTGTTAATATATGTCATTGGTCTGTGGAGCCAGCTGAAACTCCAGTCGTGCTTACAACAGAGAACTGAGAAAAGGATACAAAAAGGACCTTAATCTCACACCTGCATGGCTCTTTAACTTACCATGACAAGCATCAGTGGTGCAAAGGAACAAAAAGCAGTTACATACATATGCACACATGCACAAAATTATGAAGCCATTAACTGAAAGCAAGACTAGAGGAGGAGTATTTGCCATTTGGTCCCATGACTGATTAATCTACAATTCTTAAAAGAAAAATAAAACAGTCTTGCTAGGTTAGATCAACAGTAAAGCTGGGCCTGTGGTTCCTATTTTTTTTTCTTATTTTTTTTCCAGTCTCCAAATCATGCAACCAGAACTTGTAGATGAAGACACGCTTCCTGCATGCCCCTTTTGTCCCACTGACATTGATCTATGACATTTTGAGGAACTAATCTTACAGGAGATCAACCAGTTCGTGATGGGTCCCAGTGTGGCCTTGTGAAATCACTGATCTATTCTGGTGGTTCGGTAGCAGTCGCAGTTGAATGCTCTGAAGTGGAGGCAGGGAACCTTTGGCTCTCCAGATGCTTTAGACTACAGGTCTCATCATCCCTTACTATTATTGAAGATGGTTGGGGCTTCTGGGAGCTGAATGGTTGCTTACCACTGCTCCACAGTATAGCACCGCAGGAGAATGATGGAATCCTCTGTTCCTGATTGTTTGAGCTAAACGCTACTCAGCCTTTTGACTGACCACCTTGGCTAACAACCATTAGTATATTTCCAAGAATTTATCTAGTTCCTTTAAAAATGAAACTCATTCAAAATCATTCTGTGTGATGGAGCATGCTGTTTGGCATCCTGCATGCAAGGACCATTTGTGCACTTGTCAAGACTTTTCATTGATTCACCAAGTATTCATGAATTTAGAACTGGACTGGAGAGGACATTTAAAAGCACCTGGATTTTACAGGCATATAAACTGAGACATCAGAAAGTCAGAGTGGCTTGTTCCAGGAGACACAGTGAGTGATGAACAGGGTTCAAAGTGTTCTGATCAATGCAGTTGCAACACAATCCTAAGCTTGATTACTCAGAAGGGAGTTGCACAGAGTTCAATGGGTTTTACGCTGAAGTAAATGAATATAGGAACTGCAGCTCTAATAATCGAACTTCATTGGAGGTGATGTTTCTAAATGGATAATTTGTTACTGAATACCTGAGTTATAACAAGACAACTCAGTTTTCTATGACTGACCAGTTTTTGTGATGGAACCAGTTTACTGGTTCCAAATAGATTTTTCTTGGGGTATGGATGTAAACCAACTCTGGATTTCTGTACAATTGAACTGCTGCAAAAAAGGATGCACTTTCCCATAGCAATGTTTTGCATATTTTTTTTTAAAAAAATGCTCTTTAGGATTTTAAAATAAAAAAAAAAGATTTTTCATTTATTGCTTTTCTCTTTTCATGATTTCATACTCCTGTCCTCAATTCTTGTTTCCTTAGGAAGCAATCCTCTAATCATTTATTGAACTACTAATAGGGTAGGATGGTTGGGAATTGTATTGGGCAATAAAGTACCACTGAATTCAGCAGTGCTCACTTTTGAGTAAGCTTGGATAGGATTAGTTAATGGTTAATTCAACAAAGAGATGGATTTTGTTCAAAATATTAAAATGCAAACATGGGTTTTGATTCTGTTGTAATGGAAATAATAAAGGCAGACAAGTCATCTCTATTGTTTCAGGTCAACCTCAGAGCTAATTAGAAGAAAGGAAAATATATTTGCTAGTGCAATAAAACCTACAAGATGGAGCAGAGCTTTAGGTCAGATTAGCATCTTACCTATTCAGCTGTTTCACAGTTGGTAGTAAAGGAGCTGCAAATATTGTTAAAAGAGCTATAATTCCCTGCTTATAGCAGGCTTGTGCTGCATTGCCTAGTCTCAAAGACTCTGTGCTGGGCAATGATTTTGAAGAGGGAGAACACCCTGTTATCATATTAATGATCCAACCAAAGATCAATGCTTTCATTTTTATTGTTAAATGAGTACATTGTTAACACTCTCTTACTAAAATTAGTAAGTCTTAAAATATTGACCGGTGCTCATTGTTTCTAAATTATTAACTCCTACATATTCTTACAATGCGGTGACATCCTCTTTTTATCCTAAAAACAGAGGATCAGTTACTCTTATGTACACTTGTCTCCTTAAAGAAATGACATGAATATTTGGATCATGGCTGCTACCATTAGTGAGATTATTTTAGAATGAGTAAATTGTTGGAGTTTGGCTTTTGGTGATCAATGATAGAGTACTAATAGGAAAGAACTGTGTAGCCCTCAAGAGTTGTTGACCTACAACTCCTAGTATTCTTCATGATTGGCTATGCAGGCTAGGGCTGCTGGGCGTTACAGTCCAACAACTTGGGAAAGCTGCACAGTTCCCACACCTGGGTTACAATGATGCGTATGACAATCAATGGAACATAAGTTTTCTACCACTGTTGTTCCATGAACAGTGGGTTGGATCCAGAGAAAAACAGTCACCATTTTGTGCCACCGAATTCAATGAGGCACGTTAGTCTTGACCAACAAATGTCAATGGCTTCAGTGGCCTAAGTCAATTATTGGTCCCAATTAGACTAGGCCATCTTCATCAATATAATTTAATAGACTGTTCACTTCCATGTTCCAATTATTTCGATGTGTCTTCTCTACCTGGAATTAAAGTGGATTTAGGCAAATGCGACTAAATTTTGGCTTTATATGTATCTGTCTCAACTAATGTATTTTTGTGCCATTGTTTTTTTTTTAAGTAAAAAGTAATAAAGTCAGCATGTGGTCAAATAACAAGTGACATGAGAAAATTGATGGAACATTTTGAGATCAACAATGCATAGGATCACTGATTTTGTGAGACAGCCCAGTGAAAAGCAAGAAAACACATTTCATGGTAACTAGATAAATGGGTGAGTAATAAGGAAGCTACATTTTCTTCCATGAAAACCACATTTTGGTTGGTGCTTTTCCTTTTGGAAATTGAGTCATATCCAAGGCTTATTTGCTCCCTGAATGAAAGAAGCGGGAGAACTGTATTCATGTTAATATACTCCTTCTAATTCATTCCTGTGGCCTAAATCCAGCTACTTAACCCAATTAAAACAGACTCACTGAATCAATGAAAACTTGACAAGACAACACTTGTGTAAATTTCACTTGATATAGTGGGTCTACTCTAGTTGCAATATGGTTGTGGATTTTGATCTAAGAGTAATTCTCACATGAATGGAAATTTCTGCTGTTCGAAGAGCAATAATGAATGTATGCCATTCATTATTACCAAAAATGACCAAAACTATGCTAGCTCAATCCTACTAAGAACAATATGCTTTCAGAAAATTGACCATACAGAACACTGCAATGTAAAAGTCTTGAGTGATGGGGGAACTAAGAGTAGTGATGGTACTTCTGCATATCTTGGGCATGTTGCCTGCAACTTCAAGATCTCTCCTAAGGGCCAGTGCCATGTTATAGCTGGCCCAAAATAAATCACAATTAATTAACAGAAAGAATGAAGCAAGTATTCCAAGCAGATGGTGATAGTTTGCATTAGAATATGTTATTTGCATTAAGAGAAATTCATTTGGAAAACTTATAAGGAAAAAAAAAATCTAAAACTGAACAATATTGAAACAAAGAGTCTGTTCATGTGAGCCAGATGCTAGTATTTACGTTTGCAAACTGAAATAGATATTTATACGTTTTGGAATTTGGGGTCGTTGTATTAAAAAGGAAGAAACAACTAACTCTGAAATAAAGGCACATTCTTTGTTAGGTTGTTCATACGCAAAGAACTAGGTTGTTGGAGGGGGAGATACAGACAAACAATTTGGTTTAGTAGTTAAAGTGTTTAACAAGGTTTAGCATTGTGTTTAACACTGTTAAACACAATTAAGCTTAGTGGATGACCTCAGAAAGTTGCTATCTCCTTATACCAACTCAAGCTTGTCTCTACAAATGGTGTGAAATGTACTGCACGTGCAAAAACATTTTGCTTTTTAGTTTTCCTTTGCACAGATGCAAAAGCCATCACAATATCACAAGGTATTAAAGGTAGTGGATGATCAAGCTTCAAATTGAGCAGGTAGGACCTGACCAGTAAAGTATTATGAGATGTAATGAAAGTAAATGAAGTAAAGGAAAGTTTAGTGTAGGCATCACTGAGAGTTTAATGGTCAGTTCTCTTAGACAGTCTACCACTACCACAAGGGAAATAACAGCAGCTTATTCTCACTGAAGAAAATTCAAACAGGGTGATTAGAGAGATAATGAACATTGTGAAATCTAGGAACATGTAGTGCTTAATTATAGAATCAGAAACGGGGGTTCAGATTTATTGGGCGGTCCCACATTGTGATCTGGACAACTTTTGCCACTGCTTAATATGGAGGATTCAGTTTTGTGTGTGTGTGTGTCTCTCTGTGTGTGTACCCACTATGAAGAGACTGGCACTGAAAATCTTTCTTGGATCTGGATATTATTGAGTTATTAGGGGGTAAATGAAGTGCTAACTTATCTTACTATAAATGTTGGCGTGTGTTTTAAACTGTATCGTTTGGAATCTTGCAATTTCTCAAAAAGTCGTTGAAGGTTCCCGGATAAGGAATCTGGTTATAGAGTATTTCCACCTTCAAGATAATAGGATAATTTGACATTGCATAATAATAGCACTATGAACCCCTTTCAACTGCCAAGACTGCATCCCATATGATCCTGGCTTTGTAGTTTGATGAGGCACTAGTGCTCTCTGGCATAAATTCTAAATACTTCTTCTCATGCTGCAAATCCCAGGATTCATAGGATGGAACCATGACAGTTACAGTAGAATCACAGTACCATAATTCTGTTGTACGCTAAGGGTTCAGTGATATAGGCAAGTTCTGAAGTATTCAACCAGAGGATTAAATCCAACTCTTAGTCCCAGCTAGAGCAGATCCACACAACACATGCTGATTTACCAATTTCCCATAGATTTAAGCCAGGAATGCGCGAAGTGTGGTTTGGGAGCTACATGGAACCCTCATGGGTCTCAGTTTGGCACCTTACCACCTATGTGGCCCCCTTCGGCATCAATTTGTTAAAAGAAAATAAACTTTAAAAGCCCGCTCTGCAGACCACAGGGAGCAATTGTGCTAGGTTTTCCCTAGGAGTATTTCAAACTTAGGAGAGCTTTCTCAAAATTGGAAAAGATTTCTGCTCACGTCAGCTTAGAAGATAGTTCTGGTGTTGTGGTTTGAGCATTGGACTATAACCCTAGAGACCAGGGTTCAATTCCCCACTTAGCCTTGGAAACCCATTGGATAACCTTGGGCACATCACACAGTTTCAATCTCAGAACACCCCATGATAGGTTTGCCTTATGGTTGCCATAAGTTGGAAACAACCAGAAGGCATACAACAACAACAAGACCAAAAATCTGGCAAAACAGACTCTCATCTTCCCTAGAGGACATATTTTTTCAAAATTTAAAATTGAGGGTAAGGAAGCTGTGGCCCAACCCTAAACTGCAAACCTCAGGATTCCATAGGATGTTGAAAGTGGAATAATAGCACTATAATAGTTTAGTGCAGAAATGGCCCAAAAGACAAGTTGGTGGTTAACAAGTAACCAATCATATGGTACCAAAATTCTTCGGTTTTGATTGGTTAAAGGTATCTGACCATAGAACAGGCTATTTTTCCCCTTTCTATTTTTTTTTTTTTTTTGGGTTCTGAGAAATATTTGTTAAGTGCCTGTAAAGTTTAAATGATAGCAGATGCCTAAATAAAAGCTTGAATAATGAACGTTTTCCCAGTGGAGGAGAATATTTCCCAGTGGAGGAGAACACTCGGTTTGGTTTATGAAGTCTCTCTCCTTTTCAAACAACAATACAACATCCACTTAAAACGTTTTGAGTTAAACTTTGGGATTATTTTGCACAAAAGGAAAGCAAAGCTGCAAAAGAGGGTATGGTATGGGCAACATAAAATATGTTTGCAGAAGGGATGCAGAATACATAGAAGGGTAAATGAGTCTGAAGAGATTAATAAACTGTGCAAACTTTATGACCGACGAAGGGTACAATCCACAGAGCTCTGTATTAGCAAAAGTCTTGTTGACATGGATGGAAGTCCCACAGGCTTGCACCTAAGGGAGGTCTGTTAGGAGAACATTGGTGTAAAACCTCATAGATGGTTATAACTCACAGTTCTAAATTTTCTAAACAGTATAACAATATTTAACAATTGGTGAGCTATTTTGAAACATACATATTATTTTAAACCATCTATTAACAGTGTTTTATAAATTGATTAGAAATGGTACTCTAATATAAAGTAGACCTCAAAAATCTAGAAGCAGTCCTCTCCTTTGACAGGAAACAATGTTTTAACAAGGGAAAGTCCAATATTATTAAATTGCTTTATCCATCAAGTCGATGCAACCCAGTCACTTACTGTCACTAAGAGCCACAGGACTGTATTACAAAATGAGACACACTGTCAGTCCATGCAAAACATTTGGCTCCTGAAGTAATCCTACCAAGGACAGATCCACTATCTGGCTACTATATACAATGGCAGACACTTCCATTACTAGGAAAGAAACACATATAAAGCAGAAAAAAGAAAGCATGGGCCTAGATTACTATTTATGAACATCTGGCACAGTTGCTTCGAATGGTTTTGTCCTCTTTGAAACTTGTGTGTACAGGATAAAAAAATTATAATTCCCCTAGGCTCACCATTTTAGACTTTTAAAAGTATAGAACTAGTTAATCTAGTCACACTCTTTACAAGCCAGTGATAACAAAATAATCTTTTTTTAAAAAAAGCAAAAAATTGTGGTTGACTACCAAAGCCTGTCGTCTCCCCACAATATGATTTTTTTTCCACAGACAATAATTAGCAGACAAATACACTGTTTGCAATTGCAATTTGTGTTGAATTAAAGGCAATTACAAAAAAAAAAAGACCTATCTTAAGGAAAAAATGTCATCCACAATGAAAGTTTTTAATTGGTGTTTGTGTGTGTGTATGCATGTCTGTGAGATTGCATGCAGCTGTGTATTTTGCTACTGTGCACTAAAAAAAGGCTGAAGCCTGCAAAGACACAGTCATGCAGAAATGGATGCACAGCAAGCAGAACCACTGGTTCTACAAGCATTACTTGAAGCATGTGTGGACCATGCGAACAGTAAGTCTTTGCAGGGTTGAGCCCAAGTGCCAGGAAGGTGTGCTCAGAGCTTCTGTAGATGAAGAAAGGTGCCAGTTTTTGTAATTCTCTTGCTTGCTGGCACACAGTCATGCACACACACACGCACGCACACGCACACACGAGAATGGAAATTAAATCCCTGGCGACAAGGTGGCTTCTTTGTCTAAAACCTTCAGCTATAAAAGAAAAAAAAGTGTAGTTTTGGTTGATTAAGGATCCTGCTGCATGAAGGAAAAAAAAATCACAAAATCCATTTTTATCACCTTTTTTTCAGTCATTTCCTCATGAATAAATATTATCCATTAAAAACCTCTTAAAAGGTGCTGAGATACACAGTGTTATAATTCTGCTTCTTTATTGACTTTCTTGTAGCTATGACAGGACTTTTCTTCCACTTTCTGGAAACTATTCTATGCCCCATATCCTGGAACAAGGCTTGTTTACAAACTAAGAGAGTTCCTTCCACCATCCCTCCACACACGCCCCCAGCTTCCCATTTCTTCCGAACTCACTCTGCAGCATGATAATGAGTTTGAGGGAAGCTGCCTCATGAGGGCTTCCACTGTTAATTCGTAGATATCAGTCAGGTTGGTCTAGCTGTCCATCCAGCCATCCATCTAGGCACGATATGCAGCAAAGAAGGAACATGGAGGCGGGAAAAGGGAGAGGAATGCTGGCCTTCGTCCAAGCCACCTCCTTTGACCAACACAACCTTACAAAGCTGAGACCTTGACGATGTTGCTGCTAGCAATGTTCGTAGAGTGGCCAGGACTGGACGGAGGAGGCCGGCTTTCACCTTCTGGTGTCAGCGCCGGTGGTGTTGGGATGCTGATGATTGCTGTTGTTATTTGGGAAGCTTTGCAGTTCGGTCTCAGACCATCATCTGACTTCATATTTAAGCTGGAGCGACTATAAGGAAAAAGAAATCATTTTAAAACAATTGTTAAAGAAATAGAAGTGAAGACTAGAGCTGCTCCAAACTTTTGATATTCTTGGAAACAAGAATATGGTGGGGATACCTGTGCAGACCCAAGGGCTGAACTTTACTGAAGTTCTTGAAGGTCACATTCTAGTGGTAAATGGGCCAAATGCAAAAGGGTGGGACCAAAACTTACAGCATATTTTATGGTTTAAAGCTCTCATTGCCAGCAACAAAGCCTTAAGAGAAGCATTCAGCCTTTTGTAATGGAGAAAATGTGTACAGAAACTGGACAGCTACCAAATGATGCTATCATGGTTGGGACTAAGCCCTCTAGGAAAATATCTTGAGCATGAGATTCCCCAGCCCTGTTGTAATGGAAGGCCTCTGTCAGAGGATGTTAAAACAAGTCTAAGGGACTTGTTTTACACTGAGTCACACCCTTGATCTATTTGGCTCAGTATTGTCCACACTGGCATCCAGTTGTTTCAGAGAGGGGTGCCAAAGACTGAACCCAAGGTTTTTGCTTGCACAGTTAGCACCCTCCCACTAAGCTATAGCTCTTCTCCTACACTGGCAACTATATGTTGAATTAATTTTTCTTGTCCACCGTTATAATATTGGCCATCTTAAACTGTGTTCTTGATCTGATTTGCTTCAACGTGAAAATGCTCCAGGTCCCTAAACATTACCCTGAAGGTAGGGTTTCAACACAGGAATATGGGAAGCTGCCTTGTGCTCACTGAGATATGGTCAATCTAGCTCTTCATTATCTACACCAACTAAGAAATCTCAGGATTTTAGGCAGAAGTGTCTCCAGCTCTCTTGAAGATGCTGGAGACTGAACCTAGGACCTTTTGTCTGCAAATCAGGTGCTTTCTAACTTCTGTCCTGATGGTAGGCTCATTCACACAATCAGGTTAGCCTGTTTAAGTAGGCATTTGGTTATCTTTAGCTGGTCTTGCTGATAACTCTATGATAACTCCAGCTGATAACTCTATGGCCAAAATTCTTTCTGGCACAGCATAGTGTAAATAGCTCCACAGGTGGAACCATGCCACATCTCTCCACTCAACTCTCCTGGCTCATTGATGCAGACTCTTCCCATGGGTGTTCAGTGGCTGGTGGAGAGTGGAAGGGACTAGAGAAGTGTCTGGGTATGTGGCCATAGCCAGACAGAAACAGATGAGTTCCTCTGGAGGCCTCCACGGGTGATGTAATCATCCTGCATCCGGCTACAGGGACATAGCTAGACACTTCTGCGATTGCCCCTCCTCTGCTCTCCAACAAAGTAAGGCTGGGAGTGGGGCCTGAAGCTGCTAAACAGTGAGTCAAGGAGGCTATGGTCATTATGGAGGGTGTAAGAGAATATCAACCTCTGCAACAACAACAACAAAAGACACACGTGGACAGAAGGTGGATTTAAGACTGTGTATATCATTAGGAATGATGCCAGCCTATATATTCTGCTAGTTTTTGGGATATTTTCCAGAAGATAGCAAATTATAGTGAACATTCATAAGACCCATTCAGCATACCAAAAATCAAAAGTCAGTTACGATGTTTGAATGTCACATGTTAGCCATTTAAAAGCTTACTCCATGGTGCTTGCAACTGCTTAGGGATATTGTTATTTGTAGATTCTTAATCCCAGCATTACCAGCCATCTGCTTCCCTGTGACAGCAGCAATGTAGTAATGCCAAGATTAGAAACATCCACTATCTCACATGGAGATGTCATACAATCATTTTCAGTGTGTCCCTCCTCCCAGGCAGAAATTTCAAATCTGTATTTGGAAATTTCAGATTGAATTTTGAAATGACTTCTGGTGTGCGTAAAATTTCACCTCTGCTCCTATCTGTACCAAAGTGGACTCATCTGGGGAAAAGCTCATCGTACATTCCCAGTTCAACATAATGGGGAAAAACTGATCCTGAAGAGCACTTGGCCCTGCTGAGAACTGGTAGCACAAGCATGAAAGTCTTTCTTCAGGCTGTAGAATGCCCTTGTACCTTGTTGTAAGTGAGGGCTGTTCACTGCACTGGATGTGTATGGTGCTGAGCTCCTGCATGCTCCTCAGCCGGGTTGCTGGCACGCTGGAATTGGGAAGGTGTGTTGTCTTCTTGCTGCGTCGAGAACAGCAGGAGGTGGTCAAACCGTGGTGACTTGAGAGGGAGGGGCTGCGAGTGGATGGATAGTTCTCCAGGCAGTTCTGCTCAAACAGCTGCTCATCAATGAATTCATGGTTCTGCCAGGAAGAACATCAACCAATCTTAGTAGCTTCCAAAATGACTTTTAAAAGTCTACTACCACCCAGCACCACTACTCACTGGCTGACCTTTCAGATAAACACTGTCATGTATTCTCTTTGGTTGTGGCTTTAGAAATCTCAGCAGAATGTTCTTTCAGGTAATCACTATTTGCACAGCATTTGGTTGGTGGTACTTCCTGCAGTGGCTGGCATGGACACAGTTACAGGGAAACTTGTTCCAGTTCTTAGAAGATTTCCTCTCTGTTCAGGTTCAGGCTTGGACACTATCATGAGCTGAGTGTGGAAGCTACTTGTGCATTTGGCTGGTGATGCCTCAGATAACCAATATGTGAAACTGCTGTCCTTGGAATTTTTGTATTAAGTTCCTGATTTGTCTGTATTTTTAGAAGAAAATCTGTGATTTAAATATTCACTACCAACATACATTTCTACGTGTATCAAATGCCTCTTTGAATATGTTCACTTTGTTCATATTTGTGCAAACTGGGCAAACTGACTATATTTGGGCCCATGAAAGCCCAACTAGAACTGTTCTTGATATGTGTTCCATTATTAAAGAACTTTGTTCCCTTGGAGACTCCCCAGTTCCTAAGCCTAAACAACTTCAATTTCATTTAATTTATATAACTTATGAGTTTCCTTTTCACTGCAAATTATGTTTCATATACCATACCGCTATAAAAGCTTTGGAAGATCTATGTTATTTGGGGCTGTCTTTTAATAGCTGGGGTTGAGTGCCCATGGGTAATTTATTCTGTTGTTTGTATGTTACTTTATTGCCTTTATAGACTAGATTTTTTAAATTAAATTTTGTTATCCACTCTGAGCCCTTTCAACTGAAATGGGTATGTAATCCTATGAATATTATGTGGCTAAAAATATTTATAACTTACCAGTGTCAAAATAAAGGTTTAGTGCAAGAGGAAGTAATCTTCTGCAAGTCCCACTTTTATAATTTCAGTTTTGGATTTTGAACATAGAGGTTCTCTTGTACAGCTCAAATAAATTTCAGTGGGACTTATCTAGGAGAATTCCTTCTGCATTATGCTGGACATAAATAAAATTAAAAGGACTCTACCAGGCCAGTTTACTATATGTCCAACGAAGCTCAGCAAAGTCTGCCAGCCTCGTCCTGCACCCTACTAGATACTTGGCAATCCTGTGTTTTTCCAGCAAGGAGACAGAAGGGACTGTCCAGCATACGGCAGGGCTGTAACCAGTTCCACTGGCAGATGAGATTCAATTTGTAAATCAAATGCAGGGATGCTCATCTTTGCTTAATTCATTCTCACTTGCAGAGCAACAAAATTCAATAATTTCCCTGTCTGCTCCACGAGATGCTATAATTTCTGTGCTTTCTTTTTCTTGGCCTTTGTGAAATTTTCACAAAAGTTTTTTTTTTTTTGCATTCCAAAGTTTGCAATTTTCACAATGTCACAAAATCTGACCAAAAAAAAAAAAAAGGCAGAGCTCTCTTTGCTCTTGCAAAAGGGGAATAAAAATCTCATGGTAGTAGACAACTTTTTTTTTTCCAAGATGGTGTCTTGAGGATAAGATATTGAAAGATTCTTTTTATCTCCAGCAAACAGTGAATGGGTATGGAAAGAATCTCAAGGGTTTTTATTTTTAGCATGTTTTAGCCATCAAGTGGCAGGTAGATTTGTTAGTTAAGGTCCTAAGGCACAAGACGCTCTTGACTAAAGCTAGAGAGAACATATGACTTGCCAAGTCAAATATAGCTATGTGTTATTGTTGTCTTCTAGGTGCTTCTCCTATTGTTGCAGTTCCAGGCAAAGGGAAAGGCTGGCATGTCAGGGGGATTAAATCTGGCAGATTATAAACTGTACAAGGCCAAGAAGCTGAGTCTTAAACTTCTGTCTTGATGTGCTGAGGGCATAGAGCACATGCAAAACATCTTCTGGATACTTTGGGGCAGGCATGCAGAACACATGGCCTCTGTATGTAGTTGGTCTGCAACTTCCTAATTCCTTATCATAATCCATACTGGTTAGAGCTGATGGGAGTTAAAATTTGAATGGCTCTCAGTCAAACAATCCCCACCTAGGCTCGCCCAATATCCCCCATCTTAGGGGATGCTGTATTCTTTCCCATGAATATAAAACTGATAGGTATACCACAAATTTTACTTTGTAGGGACGTGTGGGCTGCAATTGTTCTGGTTTAGTAAACAGTGATCTTCTTTGGCTTCCTACTTCTGTTTTCTTTGCTTGTTACAATCTCCTACAGATAATCCAAACACTTAAAGTAATTCAAATAATAGTAATAGTAATAATAATAATAATAGTAATAGTAATAATAGTAATAACTACTACTACTACTGTTACTACTACCACCATTCAGGTTTAGGTTTGCACAAAAGAAATGATTAGCCTAATCAAATTCTACTAATGGGGAGGGGGGAGACAGGATATAAAAATCAGTCAGTCAATCAATATTGGTAAATGATGCCCATTTACCCAGAGAAAAAGGACAACAACAGAGGGAGGAGCTTGGAAAAGTTACTTTTTGGTGTTACACCTCCCAGAATTTTGGGATTCTTTGAGTTGGAGCACAAAGTATGGCTAAAAATGGGCAATGGGTAGGTTAAGCACAATGTGGATGGATGGCATGACATTTTTGGCTAGAAAGCAGAATGCAAAATGTGGGAGGTGTGACTTCTACCACACCATCCCCCTTCATGCTTTTCTGTAACAGTTTGCCAAAGCCCCTTCCTGCTGCTAAGGTTCCAATCCTTGTGGCAGCCTGAAATGAACTAAAAGTAATGAATAGTACAAAGGAAGACATTACAGTATGAAATTGCCCTCTCTTTCTAAAGCAAAGACACTGGATTCCATGGAACATCACCAGTTACATGTGTAGCATCCCTCAGTTTTACACTCAGGTTATTCAAACAAGGAAAGATGGACAGAGGAAGCATGAAGGACTAGTGCTACATGCTTTTGCATTGCCTAAGTCAAAACCAAAGTGAGAATCTTGCTTATCTTCTGCAAGGTGAGATGTGTGAGCGATGGAGATGTATAGAGCTTGTGTATCTCCACATGGGGATACTTCATTCCACTTTGCCTGCCTAAAAACAAGCACACTGGTCACTCATGCTTCCTCTGCCACTGCTCTTTTGAATGTGCAAAGCTGCCTTTAGTGTGAGTAGGCTGCAACATGACACATTGTGCAAGGGTGTTTAACTACCTAGCTGGATAATCCAGTTCCTGTTGTAAATTATCTTGATTATGCAATGTGAAATGGTATGCCTGACTTAAAGTAATGAAGCTGAGACCTAAGTGAGGCATGATTGTGGTTAAAATGTTGAATGTGAGTGAATAGAACATGCTCAGAGAAAGGACAATACAGATATTTTACAAGCAGTGTAGTTAAACATCATAGGACCAAAATGTTTCTAGGGAAGAAAAGTGCTTAGAATCTTCTGCTTTCAGGCTTGGAGGCAACTGGTGAAAAAGCTTCAGCTTCATCCTTATACGCTAAGCCACAGCTATCCCTCAAATGTTGTGGTAACTTCTTATTGAGTCATCATTCTGTACTCTTGCCTGTGGGCAGGGCCAATGAAGAATTTGCTTCCTATGAAATTGTCACATGGCCAGATTCAAAGATGACAATCTGGTGGGGCAGCCTTATTCAATTGGCACAACCCTGCCAACCATGAAACACTAGTATAAGGCAACATTTCCCAAGGGAATACTCTCAAAATGTATTGGACTGCAACTCCCTGACCTTTGACTATGTTGACTGGGGCTGATGAGAATTCTATTCTATGATAGGCGCAGCCATCTAAAACATCTGGAAGACATGTGAGAAAAGCTGCCCATCCTGTTGGTTAATCCCAAATAGATTAGACCCTTCAATAAATCAGTCAATGTATAGGCAAATCCAACTGATTCAATGAGTCTACTCTACTCAGGACTAATAATAGAATTTAGGCCAATTAAGTGGCTTCCACACCACTGTTGTAACATATATAGAATGCCCTAGCAATATCCTTACAATGTTGTATAATACAGTATAGCAATTACAACCAGATCTGAAATATGAAGATATATACGCATATAAACACACACATCAAACACATAGTGGGAGTGAGTGATACCTTGCACTCATGGATAGGGAATAAGAGGGAGGAATCAGCAAACACATAACTGCCACAACCACATCAATAATGCAGGTACTTAATGTTTACATTTAGCATCTTCTTCTTTGATCTAACAAATGTTAAAAATTAACAAAACAGTTTCTGTTTTTCATAGCACTCAGCACCACCAGATAGCAAAAAATGCTCCAGCATGCACAGTCTGCTAAGAAAAGGATCACTAACAAGGAAGAAAACAACACTCAGGACAAGGCACAGAGAATGTGGTATACAGATTGAATTAAGAAGGAAATACCTTGAAGGTGGAAGCTCGTACAGATAACAGGGGATCATCCACAAGATAGGACAATCCCTACAGGACAACATGTCAACAAAAGATAAAAACACCATTGATTGTCCATTCCAGCATTCCCAAGTTCAGTCTCAGCATTCCACCTGGAATCACACAAGTTTGAATGGACAAGTGGGCCTTTCCTTTAACATACCTAAAAGTCCACTCTCCAAACAAGAACACAAACCTAATGCCATTGGAAGCCTCTTTTGCTTCCATGTTGAGGCCCAGGGGAAAAAAAAAATCTAAACAGTTTAACAGAGTTTCTCCCAAAGAGGAGCACCTGAGGATCACAAACCACATAGCTGGATTAGAGTTGATTGGTATAATCAATTAGAATTGCTAAAGAAGAGACATGTGCATACTGATATAGAAAGGATCAAGTACGTTTTCAACTGAGTATGTGTTTATTTTCTATGTAGGGGCCGTTCTCTCCAGCTTTGTTTCAACTTGATTTACTGACTCTGGAGACAATTTGTTACAGCCCAGACATTTTGATCTTGCAGCAGGCACTACTGCAAAAATTAATCTGAGTAGTTGGAGGAAAGGTAGTATTGTCCTTTGAAACCTGTGAGTAACTCTTATGTATGGATCATTCCTTCATTCCACTAGCAACAATGTGACACTGAGAAATGACTCCGTGACATTTCAAGAATTCATAGTCTACAATGAGAATTTACTTTGTTAGTGTGATGCTTTTTTCATTAACTGGTTAAGTATGATGGAAAGACATGCATTTTCAGCATAAATGCTGATTGAGCTGTTTTGATGGGTGCATTGAAAATCATACAGTAAACATGCTGCATGTCAGCCTGCGACTGACAACCTGTATGTTGAAAATGATAGCTGGTTTAGGCACATCCTTTCCAATAACAAAACAGCCAGCTAGCATTGAATGAAGCTGCAGTGAGTTACATCTGAGTTCATCCTTACCACAACCCAGCCCTGATTTCTGTTCAATTATTTCTATTTCTATGCAGATTTTAGCTAAATGGAGGATGAAGGGTCCTCAGGTTTTGGGCACTAGTTACTACTTTAACCAACTAGCTTTGCATGTTTGCACCACTCTTGTCTCCCCATTTATTATAATAAAAATGATTCAGCAGCAAATTAAAGGACCGTGCTGGCTGAAAGATTTTGGGAGATGTTGTATTATAATTACTATTATTGCTTTTACTACTACTGTTCTTCTTAATCTTTATTTACATTTTTTCCAAAAAATCTGGGACTTGAGGTGGCTTAGACATTAAAACAAGTGCATTAAGTGCATTAAGTGTATTAAAACAAGCTAAAATATACAAAAGTATATTAATATGCAGTTAAATGGTCTATAACATTAAAACCAATTTAAAATATACGACTAAAAATAACAAAAAACAATGTAAAACAGTGCAATTGAAAGCAGAGCAGCAATCTAAACCCCCCTAATTTTTCCAAGCTCTGATCAACTTATCTAAATTCTTCTCCTGAGGTTTACCGTCATTTTGAAACTGTTGTCCTTTTAAGACAACAAGTATCTGTAAAATTAATATAGGGAGAATTGCCAACATTGTGCTCTTTGACTTTGCTTTTATCGAAAGATCAAATTTTCTGAAGCAAGCATGTAACACATTTGTTCAAAAGTTTCAATCAGAGCTTGAAGTTGGGAGAAAGTCAACTTCTTATAGTCCTTTCCCATGTTGTTTCTATGCATGCTTATTCACTGAAAAGGGGTAATATAAAGATCATCTCTATTTCTTTATAGTTTTGTATCCTTACATTTTATTCACAGTATTTTGAAGACTATGGATAAAGAGGCCCCTTTTGATTCCAGACATGACCCTCTGAGATAGTTTGTGTAAATTTACTCAGCAAGACTCATGGCTAAGGAAGAACACTGCACTGCTTAGTCCATGTGATTAACATTTATTGGACATTATAGAGTTCCTTTGTTACAAAAATCACTAATATTGTCATAGGAGGCGCTAATACAAAATGATTACAATAAGCATTATATTTTGCCATTTATTCCCCCACATTTGATACTTATTTTTAATGGAAACTCTGAACTAGTATGCTATAGCGGTTAAAATGTTGGCATTTGCTTAGGCCAGGTAACTTCACCAATCTCATATATCTGCTGAGAAGATAAAGTAGGGGGAAGGAAATGAACTGCCCTGTGTTCACTGGAAGAAAGGCACCTAACTAATAAGTAAGCTTAACATTTACAATATGTTCAAAGCACTTTACAAATTTTTAATGTATCTTTACAACTCTTTAAGGAACATCAGTAGTAGTAGTATTTTCATACTGAAGATGTGGGAGAGAGGAGGGATTGCTGAAGCTGAGAGATGAGGTGTCTAAGGCCACCAAGTGAGCGGTTTGAACTTTGGGCTGCCTGAGTCATAGCTCAGTTTCCAGGGACTTTTTCATGCTATGTAACTATGGTGCCATGGTTCCACTTTAGCTGTCATGGTAACATCCTTTGAAATCCTAGGATATGTAGTTCTGGGAGGGGTGTTTAGAATTCTCTGCCAAAGACTCCTAGTGCCTCCCCAACCTGCAAACCTTAGGATTCCCTAGGATGCAACTATGGCAATCAATATGAAATCATAATGCTCTACCTGTATAGTATGAAAGGTTCCCAGGGCAATACATTACAGCAGAAATTGGAAGACCAACTTTGGTTTAAATAACTACTTGTGATCAACATCCTTTGATATTTTTGTCACACTATTTATATATTACAGCCATGCATGGCCTTGGTTTAAATACTGTGGTAGTGTTGGAGACAGAATAAAACATGCTCACATTTACTGTTCTCCTTGTTCAGCATGACTGGACTGATTTCCTTTGTTTGCTGTTACTGTTCACTCAGAATTGGGCTGCAGTGAGATTCTTTTCTTCATATACTATTTCTAAAGCAGCAGCTTAGTATATAAGGAAAGACATTTGTGTATGACACAGTTTATAGTGCAAGCTCACATGAAACTCCCATCCTGACTTTTTCAGGACTGATTAAGAAACTTCCCTTGATTTTAAAAGAGTGATATAGTGCATCAGGTTAAATTAATGTAAACATATACAGGTGTACCTCAGTTAACAAGGTAGATGCATCCCTGTGCATCATTTCCTTAACAAAAATTTCTTTCTTTCACCATTCTGCCAATGCCAATGCTGTTTAAAAAAACCCTTCCATTTAAACAGAGGACAAGCAGGAAAAGAGGGCTTGAGTGGGCATAAAAAGACTTTGTAAAATGGAGCTTCTTTTGTCAGAGGCTTTGTTAACTGTGATATGCCTGTATTGGCAGTGAAAGTTAAGCTTCACATTTCAGTTAAGGGAAAAATATACTGGCAATTTCTTTTGAAGTCTAACAAGAATAATATAACTGAACCGTGACAATAAGTATTTTATGAATTCTGCATTACTTCTTATCATGGAGATGACATCTGCAGTCCTTATTTTGTGTAGTAGGGATGGTAGTAGTGTTCAATGTACCTATGTTACACATCAGTCCCTGCAGTGCATGTGTGCCATATCTCTGGCTATGGTAGTCTTCTACCTGTTCCTATAGCAGGCAGGAATGATAGCTGTGCATTCAGCACCCACTGTTAAGTTAGAATGTCCCTATGTATACTGCTTGTGCTTGGTCTGCTGCACTGCACGAATAAAAGCACACACAGCAAAAGGCTGGTCATAACCTTCTATTTTCAAACAAGGGGAGTGTGACAACAAAAATATGGCTCCCATTGCAGCTTTAGTCACAGGCAAGTAAGGTCACACATAACAGTCAGTGACCCTGGATGGAAGACATGCACTGTGGTGGCCATCAAATGATACATTCAGCCAACTGAGCAGGGCCCAGATGAGCAATATGATAACAAATGAGGATGCACTGAGTAGTGATGGTGCACTGTCTATGTGCATAAAAGACTGCTTGCCCTTTTTGGACCTCACAAGGACCATGTTGATCATTCTAAAGGATTTCCAGTCATTTATTATCGTAGCGGAGTAACTTGAAATGGAGGACTCTCTCCATCTCTCAGACAGTATTGTTACCAGCTTGAGCTCTGAGTGCTGCTTGTATGCCAAGGTGTTACCTGACAACCTATAGTCCATGTAGCTCAGGTGCGTTGCAGGCATCTCAACTTAGTGCTGGCCCACAGCAAAGAGATACATCCCAAGTATCTCTTTCTTTAATTCTCAGTGGCAATATCCTGTTAGTTACCAAACTTTATAACTGATGGAGTTTTTGAAAGCAAAATGTCTGAAGGTCACTAGTAAAAAAAAAATACATGAAAATTTAAAAAGTAACCATAGTCTGGGCTGACTAGTACTGATCAGGTAGTTATGGGAGCAGATGGAAAGTATGATGTTAATTGTATTGTGTGGAGAAGTAGAAGAATGTGAAAAATGCCTGAGATGGTGGGAACCAGTACAACAGAAGTCTAGTAACTGGCAGAGTAGGAGATAGTTTGACCATGTTATGATTACCTTGTGCTTTTATGTAAAGACTTTTATGTTTAAAAATCTGTTTGATACCTCTCTCCCTATTCTTCTCACAAGGATTAGTAGTTAATATCTATCTTTTTGTTAGACATAACAATAACAACAATACTAGATACAGAGACATTGCCAAAAAGGCACCACACCACAGAGTTTCAGGAGTTTCATGCTTTTTAAAACTGTCCTGGTCCTATCTTATGGAATCCTGGGAAAAAATACTTAGAATTCTCCACCCGAGAGCTCTAGAGCTCTTTGATCTTCCTTCAGCAGGACAGCTCTCTAGTGAAGAATTCCAAGAACCTCAAGAATCTACAAATCCCTGGATTCTATAGGATGGAGTCATGACAATTAAAGCAGCATGAAATTCCTGAGGCATACATCAGGCCTTAGTTCAGTGTTGGCCAATCAAACTGAGACACAAGAAAAATAACTTCTTTTTTCATGTAATACATCATCAGACATAACAACAGTGATGGATATCTGTCACTGTAGTTATGTTTGACAATGCCATTCGCTCCCCATATCTACCATTTCAGCCTGGCAATGCCTTACCTGAAGGGTTTCTGAGGCACTGCAGACCAGGGTGCTGGGTAATGATGTCTGGAGCACTCCTTCTGTCACAAAGGGCATTGAGAACAGGGAGCTGGAGAGATCAGTTCTTCCACAATTGCTTTCCTCAAATTGTCTCATGACCCTGAGAGTACTGCAGTACCACTATCCCAATCTGCTGAACCTCAGAAACCCTTGGCTGCTAAGCTGAAATAATAGGTTTGGGGTGGTCACATTAACAACCATAAATGTAAATCCTCAGCAGTCCAACCTACAATATCATAACTACTGGACAGGATGCCAGGGTCTTGTTTATAAGGCATTGGGGACAAGACACAAACACAATAATACCTACATTTATATCTACCAAGAGGCTGATATACACATCTATTTGTGCAGCATCTGTGTCCCTTCTTCAACTGAAGCCCACTCTAAGAAGGATGACATTAAAGTTACACGTGTCCTTGCTTCTACTTACAGTTGTTTTTTCCAAACAGTGCAGCAGGTGGTGGTGCTGACTTTCAATGAGAGAAGTGGCTTTATTGATGTTGTGCTCATCATCCATAGACCCCTAAACAGAAGAAAAGGCTTTAATGAGATCGTTGGCAGAGAGAGAAAGACAAGGATGTTCTGGATCTGGAAATGTAACATGAAAAAGATGAGATGAGCATATTCACACTGTTTACATCATAGTCTGAAAAAGAAGACGCCCTGATCTTTTCACCCAAGGTTAGTGCAAGACACACAGCTGAACAGAGAAAAAGAGGAAGACAGTACTAAAGGGACATTAACCACGGCAGGGGAAGGCAAAGCTCCCAAATGATTCCTGACAAATTTATTCACTGTGAATATCAGAGACCCATATTGCCTTCTTTGTTACAATAACTGGAATAGGATTTTCTTGTTGCTACAGTACAATAAATAAAATAACATTGAATTACTGCCAAAGGCTGTAATACAACAAAAACACATCAGACGTATCTCATATGGAGCTCAGGTTCTGTGACCTAGGGACAGCTCCTGGTTATGTCAGAGAGGGCAGGCTCTTATAACATTATTAAGCACAATACAGTAAGTATCACCCATAGTTGTTCAGGAGATGCGGCTCACATTAGAAAACAACAATCTACAAAATCTAACAAATGAGAGAATAATTTTCTGGCTGGAAAGTTTTCCAAGACCTGCATTGACTGAAACAAAAAACCCCAAAAGCAAATAAGCCTCTCCCACCTATTGTTAACACCTTAGCAAGCACTGACTTCTTATAAACACATGGGAGTTATAGCTCAGCCAGAGGAAGATTTCCAAATTCTGCTTTGATCATATTTTTTCCCTAGCTGTTTTAACATTCTTCCATTTTTTTTTAAATAACACAGGAGTTGCATTCCAATCAAAGAAAAATGTCCAAGCCAAAAGCAGATCTCTGTTTTCAGTAAATTGCTCCCATTAAACCATGAAGGTCACTGTTTTTCGTTTTTCTTACAGTTAGGTTGTATATTTATCCACTATCCCTAAATCATAATCATATACTCTACTACTACTAATCAAATAATTAAGGGAGAGGAAGATGAGAATGATGGCACCAACAATGACGACAGTGATGATGAAGATAGACCAGCAGGGAAGGAGAAGATGTTTAGTCAGCAGTTTGGAGGGCAAGAAGAGGAGAAAGCTCATTAACAGAAGGAAGGAATGAAAGAAGGAGGAAAGGAAGGTAGGTAGGTAGGTACAATCAAGAATTAAAAGAGAAAGCAATTTCTTAACTTTCTTAAATTCAATTTCTTAAGCAGAAAAGGTGGATTGGAGAGGGGACTTTCCTCACTGTGCAGTTGGCAATGAATTATGATCTTTGCAACAACTAAAAAAAGAAATGGCAATGGTGTAAGTGAGTATGACTTACATCATCATAATTTACCAACATGATGCCAGCCCCTACATATGTATGTGTATTCTGAAGCAAGCCCTAAGGAATTTAATATGACCAAAATGCTGAGAATCTAACATACTTTAGTCATAGTTTGTGACAGGTGAAGAAGAGAAACTTGGATAGAAAGAGGCGAAGGAAGGAAGAGAAGAGAAGAGAACAAAAAGAGCAAAACTAGAAGGAATAGGAGAAAGAGAAGGTTGAAGAAGGATGGAAAAAATAAATGTAATCAGGAGAACTGGTAAGGTGGTGAAGGAGAAAGATGGGAAGGAGGGGACTTGGAGAAGCAAGGAGAAAATGAGTACAAATTGATGTGGGGAGGTACAAAAGAGGAGAAAGAGGGAAGAAAAGAAGATATTTGGCAAGGGTTGTACATGGGGGGCAAGGAGAAAGAGGATAACAGAGAAAGACATACACATACATTGGCAGGGTGGGGGGAGTAAAGACATTTATCCAGGAGCTGGGAAGAGAACAAGAGGACAGTTCAGGGCAAAGAGGAAAAAAAAAATTAGTGTTGGCAGGAACTGAGGTGAAAAGAAAACAAGAGAGAGTGAGAGAGAAGAGATGGGGGGGCAAGATGAGGAGAAAGAGAATGAAAGGGAGAGAGAAGAAGAAAGGAAGAAAAGTAAAATCAAGAATTAAAAAAGAATGGTATCCACACTCTCAGAATTGCACTGTGGCCTCAGCCACAGGGACAGTGAAGAATGGTAACAGGTGGGAAGAACTATAAAGTAGCAACCAGGTACTACCATGTTCAGTAACTCTTGGAACAGTAATCCCTGGAAATGTTCCACCTGGCTCTTCTTGCCCTGAGATTTCTCCTGCCCCTCTGAGAACTGGAGACAAGGATACATGCCTTGAGATCTGTGGACTCTATACTTGGTAGTGTCACATATTTATGTTCTGTGCAATCAGTTGGAGCAGAGCATTTAATGTAGTACATTCTTTCTTTAGAATTTGACAAGATCCAACTTTTATTATTTTTATATGCATATTAAAAACATATTTACTTATGCAAATTCTGTTTAGTCCAATTAACCTCTATTTTATAGTCTGCATAAAGAGTAGATGTTAATTTATGTATTGTGCATATTTTATGTTTGATAGGTGCATGCTGCTATGAAATTTTTGGATCCAAGTTATGAATGAATGAATATGTATTGAACCGTTTTGAACAACAGTTTAAGGTTTCACATCTCCTTTTTTAGCTTTCAAAATATGTCGGGTATGTCCCCCACCTCCACAAATGCATTTTGATCCCTAGCAATGTCACAGAAGAGACTGGGAGCCAAGTCTTAAACTGTGTGTGCTGTTCAAAAAAGAAAGACCCAAATGTGGACTGCTTACTTTATTGGATCAGCTCTGGTTCCACCTTCTTGTGATGCAGTCTATATTTCAGCTATGTTTCACAATCTATAAATGTGTACTAATAAAGGAAAGGAAACTGTGAATGTGTTCATGTGGAATCTAGTCACCTGAGCACTCAAAAACTGTGAAGCATAGACACCTGAAATAGAGACTAAGATTCTGCATTCTCCTTGCTCCTCCTTGACCTACCTGTTTTCTGGCTGGATATACCGTCAATGGGCATTCACTTGCCAATGAGGAATGGGGGAGAACATGGGGTTGCCAGACAGCCAGCCATCTCAGTTCCTGCAGCTGTTGCAGGAAGAAGATGTCATCATCCTGGACTTCTGGAGTTCCTTAGAGGAGTCCAGAAGAACACTTTTCTTTCTCTTGGCATGAGGAGCACCTAGCTGACTGTCTTGATGCTCCTCATTTGGTTGAATGCTTCTGTCTTCCATGGTCACTGAGGGACACCCAGCTAGAAAAAAGTAGATGACTCAAGGAGCTGTCACAGTGAATGGAAGTGCCAAATTCCTTCCTTCGTCATGACCATCAATGCATGCATGTCACTAACATGATTACAGCCATGACATGTACACTAAGGGAACTCTAGAAGTGTGTTCTTCAGGGTTATTTTGTTTTTTAAATGGATTAGTTAATTTTAGTTAGTTAATTTAAATCCGTCCATAGCATGTATCTTTAGGTAATAATACAGATATATGCATTTTCCAGAGGGCCTCTAGAACCATGGTATGGAAAACAGCATTCCAGGTACAACTTCTTCCTTCTACAAGGGACAACTAGCTGGGGGCAGAGTGCACAGTAAGTGATGATAGGAAGGGCCACGTGTTAGGTAGAGATAATGGTAGATGGGACTGGAATAACACTGGGGAGAGAGTAAGCTGGATTTCTACTCCTTTATTCCTGAGGCTCTAACGGCACTAATTTCTAGTGCCTTCAGTGAAGAATTTCCTTAGCCTTGCTCAGCAAACAGCAGAAAGACAGCAAAAACAATTCTTTCACTCTCCGTTTTAGCACTATGATTCTACTTTAACTGCCATGGCAACATCCTTTGGAACCTTCGAGTTTTTTGTTTGATGAGGACTAGAGGTCTCTGGCAGAGGATTCTGAAGATTTTGGTTGAGATCCTGTATCAAACACATAGCCACAATAGCGAACCATTGCTGTAATTCCCTATCTAACCCTTGAAGCCCACTTTCAAAGTGAGTCAGCCATTCAGAGTGAAGGACCTCTGCATTACTGTACAGGGACACATGACCAGCCTTCTCCTGCCAATGAGTGACATTGCAACGAAAAAGTGTGACAGCTCCCTGCAGAGGTCTCCCCTTCTGCTCTCTACAGTGTCACTTGCTGGAGACGGGGGTACTGATAATATCCTCCAGCACTGTGCTTGTCATCAGCACAGATTTCCATCACTTGAGGCAACTGACTCTTTTAGGATGGGTTTCAGGGTCATTTGCATTGTGGCAATACTGCCACAATCACAAATGAGAATATAAAGCAGTGACTTAAGACATTATTACTGACTGGCAGGATGCCAGCCACAATTTTATGGTGAGCAAAAATATTCCTGTTCGCAAACTACATTATTCAGCACCTGCAAGGATGGAATAGTCAAAAATGTACTCCCTTATTTAGAGAGCTTTTCCCAGGTCATATGTAAATTCAGTTAATATTCCATGATAGTGTGGAATCAAAATCTATTTCCCCCTGTGTTACAGACGGTTTTTCATGTTACGTTTCTAGATTCAGAAAATGTTGGAAAGAGGCCTCTCCCCATTATTCAACAGCAATGCTATGCCACTGGTAACCTGCTACACCTTAGAGTATAAGCTGCTTCACTGTTTATTTACTTGCTTAATTCATATCCTGTGTTTTTAACCTGCATGGGACCCAAGGTGGCTCCGGAAAGATCCTGGAGCAGATAATTAAGCAGTCAGTTTCTAATCACTTAGAAAGCAATGCGGTAATCACGAGAAGTCAACATGGATTTCTCAAAAATAAGTCATGCCAGACTAATCTTATCTCTTTTTATGATAGAGTTACTAGCTTGATAGATGAAGGGAATGCTGTGGATGTAGCATATCTCGATTTCAGTAAGGCCTTTGACAAAGTTCCCCATGACATTCTTGCAAAGAAGCTGGTAAAATGCGGGCTGGACAGGGCTACTGTCAGGTGGATCTGTAATTGGTTGACCGACCGAGCCCAAAGGGTGATCATGAATGGCTGCTTTTCATCCTGGAGAGAAGTGACTAGCGAGGTGCCACAGGGTTCTGTCCTGGGCCCAGTGCTGTTCAATATTTTTATCAACGACTTGGATGAAGGAATAGAGGGTATGCTGATCAAATTGGCAGATGACACCAAAGTGGGAGGGGTTGCTAATATGCCAGAGGACAGGATCAAAATTTAAAATGACCTGGATAGATTGGAGAGCTGGGCCAAGGCTAACAAAATGAAATTCAACAGAGAGAAATGTAAGGTCCTACACTTAGGTAGAAAAAATGGAATACAGAAATATAGGATGGGGGACACGTGGCTGGATAGCAGTATGTGTGAAAGGGATCTAGAAGTCTTAATAGGCCACAGGCTGAACATGAGTCAGCAGTGTGATGCGGCAGCCAAGAAAGCCAATGCAATTCTTGGCTGCATCAATAGGAGTATGGTGTCTAGATCGAGGGAGGTACTGGTACCACTCTACTCTGTTTTGGTTAGATCTCATCTTGAATACTGTGTCCAGTTCTGGGCACCCCAATTCAAGAAGGACATGGTCAAGCTGGAGCAAGTCCAGAGGAGGGTGATCAAAATGGTGAGAGGCCTGGAAACCATGCCCTATGAGGATAGACTTAGAGAACTGAGTATGTTTAGTCTGCAGAAGAGAAGGTAAGAGGGGACATGATAGCCATGTTTAAATATTTGAAGGGATGCCATGTAGAGGAAGGAGAGGGCTTGTTTTCTGCTGCTCTAGAGACCAGGACAAGGAGCAATGGATTCAAGCTGCAGGAAAGGAGATTCCACCTGAACCTCAGGAAGAACTTCTTGACAGTCAGGGCTGTCCGGCAGTGGAACATGCTGCCTCGGAGTGTAGTGGAGTCTCCTTCCTTGGAGGTTGTTAAGCAGAGGCTGGATGGCCATCTGTCGGGAGTGCTTTGAGTATGTTCCTGCATGGCAGGGGGTTGGACTGGATGGCCTGTGTGGTCTCTTCCAGCTCTACATTTCTGTGATTCTATGATTCTATATGGTCTTTCCAATTGTCTAGACCCAAGCTAGATAGGGCTTTAAAGGTCGTAACCAGCACTTTGAATTGTGCCTGGAAATAAACCTTTAGCCAGTAAAGATTTCACAACATGGAAGTTATGTGTCCACTTTATTTATCTGCATCGTGTTGGACCCGCTACAGTTTCTGAAGAGTTTCCAAAGTCACAGAGTGTATTATAATAATTGAAATGGGATATAATCAGGGCATGTGCTGCTTATATCTCCAGGAATGGAGATGGCTGGTGTGCTAGTTTTAGTTGTGAAAAACACACTTCTGCCCACTGCTGAAATCTGAGCAGAGCCAATCCCAGGAGTATGTCCGTGCTGCAAACCTAAGATTTTAGGGGGAGTGTAATATCATCCAGCACAGGATGAATCCCTATACCACTATACAAATTTCACTGTGACGTGGTCCCTGTATCCCAGTCCTCTAAACGCATAGGAATAAAGCTAGGAGAAACAAAGGGATATTTCTAATGCTGTATCTAACTCTTGGTCCACTTAACTCAGCATTCTCAACAATAACTTCAGGATCTTTTGGAATGAGCCATTGTTCGTCCTGAAAATCAGAGCAACAGTTCATTGCAGGTTGCCTTACTTCTTTCTCCATGCCTGCCTTGTCCTTCTTCACATCCTTTTGAGAGGCAAATTCACATTTAAAAACCGCCAAAGGGCAAAGTATGGGATTAGGCTCTAAAAATGTAATAATGGCATATCTCACGACCAATGTGCCAAATAGAAATTTCAATTTCTTTGAAATGGTCTGTAACTTAAACCAAACCAAATCTGGTATCCTTACTTATCTTTTTTTGGTTTATTATGCTTGACATCTCCCTTGAAAACGTGAAAAAATAGACATCTTCAGAAGCTTGGTTAAGTGACCTATTTTCCTGGACTATAGTAATCATATTGTTCCAATACAGATGCTCTCTATTTTAAAAAGTATGAACTATGTCAGTCCTTCCCTTGCTGATATGCTTCTGTGTGTATTTTGGATGCCTAAATTTTACAAATGAGTTCTACACATCACTGATCTTTTGATTCAAGGAAAAGATTGTCCCAAATCACAAATAAAGATGATAACAAGATGCAGACAATTAAGTCTTTCTGATGTCCTGAAAACACTGTTCTTTAATTTCTTTCAGTTTAGTTTCTTTTAGTTTGGTTTTTGTATCTATGTGTGTGAGAGTACCTTAAAAACTACTAGTCTAGGGATTTTGTGGTACTAGCTTTAGAAACAACATTGCTAAGCGTGTGTGGAGGGGTGGGTGGGTGTGAATACAGTTTAAACTCTTTGACCGTGAACTCCATCTCAGTCTCATACTACATCTTCTGTGATCACTATCATCAAATTTATTTGCATTCAGTGGCTGGGATTTTCAAACACCATTAGATGCATTAAAATGGTAATTATGTGTCCAAAGCTGTTCCTTAAACATTAGTAAATGTTTGACAAGGAGATGTCTTAAGGAATACCATTCCAACACTGTCTACAGATTCATTAAAAATGTACTTCCTATTGTACTTGCTAGCAATACACTTATCGTTGTTAGTATAGACTTACTATGTTATGTTTGCACACTTTGAAGTAGATTGTCATGCCACTGAAGAATTGTTTCTTATAATTTATACAACATTTCCACAGTGTGTAGAGAACTGCCAACCTCTCCCAACCCCATAATTGCCAAAGAGTTCGGTAATGTGGGTCACTATAGATTCTGATAAAGAAAGTTCCATAGACATTCAGTAAAGATTGATGCCCCAACAACAAATCTCATCAACAATTCCCAGTGTTTACACAGTGAATTTATTTCACATACTATTGTGCAAATTGTATAGTTAGGACTAAGTGAAGAATGATACTAATGGCTTGTTACTCTCCAGAGGTCACTACAAATCTTACCAATTCCAGCCAGCACAGTTGTGTTTCAAAACACCTGGATGCAAATAGGTTAGAGGAAGCAGACACCATGAAGAACTTTTTGCAAGAGAAACTTGCAAAAATAAAATTTGAGTTATAGGAGGGATATTTACTACACAGCTATCAGCTCCTGCCATGACAGTCTTTAGTGTAAATATGGACAAAAAGGTCAAAGGGTAGGAGATGTAACTTTATAGCTTGAATGCTTTAGATCCTTTCTTCTGTATGGAGTCCTTTACATTCTGGCATATGCTGAGATTAATCCCTCTCTCCTCAAGTCTGGAAAAATGGTAACAAAATAATTGAGGGTTAACTTTGATTTTGATGGTTTAAAACTTTTCAAAATAGAGAATAATTCCATGTCCGCTTATTATGGAAGATATATAATGAATGGAAGAATTTCTCTTTGTTGATTCAGAAATGTACATAGATACATTGCCAGGCCATACACTCCTAGGTTTTGATATGGTTTAATTGGCATAAATACAAATTATACACTGCTATGGTTGCACGGTCATGCTGGCTAAGAAGAAGGACTGGCCAAACACATGCAAACTAGGTCAGACAGGACGTCAAGGCATGGCCAGGTCATAGTTAGGAAATAATCAGGGAACTCCACTGACAATGGACTTGCAAATGTCTGTCAACAACCCAACCTCCAGAAACAATGGAACCCAAGTGATCTTCAGCCCTCTTTCCACTCCTCCCAAAGTCTTCCTTTATTCCCTTTCCTGCTCAGCAATCAAGGAGCTATCATGATTCCCATCAATTGTTTGTCACCTAATACTAAGGTCATTAGCTCATTCCAGACCCCACTGTCCACTCTCCAGACTCCATTGTTTACTCTGCCAGAGAGCCATTAACACTTTCACCCTCCAGGCAGAAATAGGGTATTTAAACCGCAACTTTGGACTAGCCAACTTGTAGTACTTCTGGAGTACTGACTGTCACTCTGCTGCTCCAATTCCTGATTTGTACTACCCTTGGACTTTAGTCTAAGCCATGATCATTTCTTTGCTTCTTTCCAGATTGGTAAATATCACCCACTTTGCCCTAAACTCTCACTATCCAAACTTTTTCTCCCTTTTCCTTCAGTTAGCCTTTTGTAATTGTGAGACTGCTTGGATTTTGTGTGCGTGCAGTTGTTAATTCCCCAATAAAACAAATAAGCTTACTTTTGACCCCCAGGCTGGTTTTTCCCTGCACTATTACCAGTATGCATAGGTATAAAACAGTGGTTCTCAACCTGTGGGTCCCCAGATGTTTGTGAACTTCAGCTCCCAGAAGCCCTGAGCATTGACCATAGTGGCTGGGGCTTCTGGGAGCTGAAGTTCACAAACATCTGGGGACCCACAGGTTGAGAACCACTGGTATAAAAGATCTCATATGGTTACCCCTCTCTCACAGGCCTCCTCTTTGAGCTAATATTTTCCACTGTGTCACAGAGGCACTAGCACCACGGGTGGACTCCTGAGTCACCCACATTTTGGGGTAACAGTTTACAGCAATGTCATTAGAACAGAAACTTCTCTTTAGATGGAAGAGTTCTCATTAAGACCCAGTGCACAATCCACTTGGTAACTTGTAATTAAGGAAACAATTGATTTACTGTACAGATTAATAATGTAATACTCTCAGCCTCAAAAGTTCTGAACTTAAAAAAAAAATAACTACATAGCTAATGCCAACAAACTCAAATTAGTATCTCCTGTGATAAATGGAAGCAGGCAGGCTAAGCACTAGTATTGCACGAGTAGTCATAGAAGCGTGGCTGTGAATTTCAAGACTGCATCTGAGCAGAGAATGTGTCTCAGGTTGCTGTAGGCATAGAAAGCCAGACTCTTCATTAGCAGAATAATCTTTCTTTGCTGGAAAAAAGCCCTGAAGAGAATATTTAGATTCTATTTTAAATTTTAGAAGTTGAGCGAGTATACCAAGACTCTACCAAACATCTTCACTCATTGTCCTGCTCATTCCAAAGACATTGCTCACTGCATCTTATGAAGCCCCAAATATCCAACTACATTTAAAGTACAATAAATGGTTCAATGTCCCATGTACCACAGCTGAGCAAAGGATCAGACTGTGCCTCTCAAGCCAACAATTTAGTTTAGCAGTAATTGAGACTTAAACAAAACACTGTAGGTATATCCCACATACAGTCTAGAAAACTGTGCAGTCCCTAAATGTTCTTGGACTCCAGCTCCCATAATCTCAACCATTGGGCATGCTGGCTCAGTGTGATGGAGCATGCTGTCTGAGAACATCTGGAGAGACACATGTTCCCAAGCTCTGCCATAAGAAGAATGTTGCAACCAGCCTGGAACACAGATACCTTGCAGCTCTGTTTGGGGCTTGGAGACCAAAAGTGGTGAACAGAGACAGGGCATCTCCCCCTTTTCTGTCCTTTTGCAGATTTTCCTTTGTGGTTCTGTACAGTATATCAGGGTTTGGGTTTTGGGGATGCCTGCCTGTTTTAAACTGGAACACATTATTAATATATAATTGGGGTAGGACGCTTCTAATAACAAAAGACAGACAAAGGCACTATTTTTCCTTTTGTCCTTCCTGAAAGATTTCCATACAGTGCAGGGAGGGGAGATTTTTAGTCTTATACCCCACATTGCTGATGTCCCATTCTTTCCCTTCTCCTTATCTTCTGCCCCACTGATAAGTAACGTATTGATATTCCATGTCTCAACTGCGGACTAAGCTATGGACATACACAAATGCTCCCCAGGCTTTTAAAAGTCCTAAAAGTGGGGTATGGGATGGGGGGGCACACTTCATCCTTCTTTCTTCGATCTTTATGTTTCCCTTGAGCTGAAGCTGTGACCACATTCTGCTAAACATATTTACAGTTCTCCACTTTTGGTATAAAAAGGCTTTGCAGGAAAACAGATTTCCTGTATATAGGAAACAGAATTTTGTGAGAAAAAAAAAGATTTTTTTTTCAAACACAGCCAAAAACATGGGTTTTCTTCCACAGACTAATTTTTGTGCAACACTTCAGGATAAAGAACACCAAGAGATAATTGTACAAAATTCTTGCTGGTTTATTGCTCTTCCTGAGAGGGGTTCCTAACTGTCAGGAAAACTGTTTGTTGACTTGGGATCAAATAATAGCAGATATTCTTTCCAGCCTTGTAACAAAATTCTGCCAAGGAATATTAGCTGTGCTCATCTGAATGTGATTTCAGCTTCCATTCAGAACTTCAAGTTTGTTTGTTTATTTATTTGTATGCTGCCTTTCTCTTGGAATGGTGGTTTCCAACAATAAATTAAAAATATAAAAACATTTAAAACAATTAAAAAAACATTAAAAGCATGTAAAATCATAAAAACCTAAACAATAATCAGGTTAAGACAAGCGGATAAATAAAGCTCCCTGGCTTACATAAAAGCCTATTTAAAAAGAAAAGTTTTCAGCTGCCGGCAAAAAGAGAGCGGGGGGGGGGGGGCTTGCCTGGCCTTCTGTGGAAGAGTGTTCCACAGGGTGGGAACAGCCACTGAGAAGGCTCTCTCTTATGTTCTCACCAGGTGAGCCTGAGATGGTAGCGGGACTGAGAGAAAGCCTTTCCCAGGAGAACTTAAGGCTCTATCTGGTTTGCACAGGGAGATATGGTCTTTCAGATAGCTTGGACCTAGTATAGGACTTTATAGGTCATAACTAGCACTTTGAATTGTGCCCAGAAACAAACAGGTAGCTAGTGGAGCTGTTTTAATGAGGGAGTTATGTGTTCTCCATAACTGGCCCCGGTCAGCATTCTGGTTGCTGTATTTTGGACCTGCTGAAGTTTCTGAACAGTTTCCAAAGACAGACCCACATAGAGTGTGTTATAATAGTCCAAATGATATGTAATCAAGGCGGTTGTCACTAAAGCCAGATCTGACATCTCAAGGAATGGGTGCAGCTGGCACACAAGTTTTAACTTTGCAAATGGACTCCTGGCTACTGCTGAGACCTGGGCATCCAGGCTCAGAGTTGAATCCAGGAGAATACCAAGACCTGTAAGCCTGAGATTTCAGGGAGAGTGTAACCTCATCCAGCACAGGAAAAGTCCCGTTTCCTGATCTGCCTTTCAATTGACCAGGAGCACCTCTGTGTTATCTGGATTAAACTTCAATTTGTTTGCCCTCATCCAGTCTATTACTGACAGCATACATTGGACCGAGACAGATTCTTTGGAATCAGATGGACAGGAGGATACAGTTGGGTGTCATCAGCATATTGGTGACACCAAATCCCAAAAGGCCAGATGACCTCTTCTAGAGGTTTCAGGTAGATGTTAAACAACATGGGGGACAATATAGAACCCTGAGGGACCCCACAGGCCAAGAGTGCCCCCCAAGTCCCATCCCAGAAAGTCAGCTCAGAAGGATATTATGGTTGATGGTATCGAAGACCACTGAGAGGTCCAGCAGTACCAACAGGGACACATTCCCTCTGTCTAGTTCCTTGTGTAGGTCATTCACCAAGGTGTCCAAAGCTGTCTCTGTCCCATAATCAGGCTTGAAGCCAGATTGAAATGGATCTAGATAATCCATTTTCATCCAGTAACCCTTGAGAAGATCCAAGAGCTGAGGTGTCTGGACAGAGGAATCAGTTTAATTCCTCCTCCATAATTAGACTTTCAAACATCTGTAAAGGGGGATGATGTGCAGTTAGTTCCCTTAAAACTGGGATGGGAAATCTTTTTCATTTATGGGGCTGAATTCCAGTTCTGGAGAGCTTTCAGGGCAGTTGGTGTTATACTATGGGCACAGCACATAATCAAAGGAAAGTAAGTGGTGTTAGATATAATTCTTTTCAGCTTGGATATTTCCCTGCAAAATGTATAAAGCACCATACAATTCTACGCATTCCTCAATCCATCCTGAAAAGGTTAGTGGAAAATCATTTGATTGGGTGTGCCTACAGAATTAAGCAACAACAACAACAAATCCTCTTATAGTAGTACAATGCAATAAACTTGGATTAAGCAGGCCTGAATGCCACTTGGAGAGAAAGATGGGATATTCATTCAGGAAACAGCTAAATCATGTCAAGACCAGACTACAAGCCACTTATTTAAGGTAAACAAGTATCTACATTGTAGTTTTTAAAGAAGTAGTTGTATTAGTCTGTTGCAGCATAAAAAGGAGAAGGTGGGGGAGAAAAAGGAGATCTATCAACGTCTTTAGGACATTTATTTTTATTTTAGCATGCGATTTCATAGTTATCAAGCTACTTCTTCAGATGTGATACAATGTGATATTAAAGCCTCAGGTTATCAAGCATGCTTATACAGTTGTGGGAGTGGGATGGAATGTAATAGGATCCAGACAGATGCCAAGATTTCTTCCTCTCCCTTTTTCCTTTTCAAGTATCTATATATCTTTCCTATCCTGTCAGATGTTCTGTGAAATCCTATACACATTTACTCAGAGGTAAGTGTCATTCAGTTCAATGGGTTTTTATCCCCAGTAACTACACTTTAAGAGTGAAACCTGCGAGTGGCATTGGTTTATACCTTAGAGTTGCACAGTCACATGACCTCAGAACCTGCTATGGGAAACTTGGAAAAGTTGCCTTCCTATTTGCAGTCCCCTATAAATTAGTAATTCCTGAAAATCTGGCAACAGAGGGCAAGATAAAAGTTGTGTTGTGATTAGTCAAGCATGGTCAACACATTAGTCAACACATGCCTAAATGGGAGCTGAGCATCTTCAGAAAGTTTCCACTTTCACAAATGCCAGCAACTTGAACGTGGTCCAAATGATTAATATCCCTGTTTATTTCCAGTGTCATCTACCATTATACCTATCCTTATGAGGGTCGAGAATTACAAGAAAACTTGCAGCTCAATAAACAGAATGGAAACTAAGGGATAACTAGAACCAGCCCCACTCTCTTTCCAGATTCACTGGAGGCCAGTCTAAATATCTCAGCAACTTCAGTTCAGCTTCAGGGAAATGAGAGCTATAATTCACATGCAATGTGGTTATTGTGAACAGGAAATGGATAAGAAGCACAGAGCATTGTGCATCCCTGAAGTGCTATATGAGCTGTAATCCTAATTGATATATCTGTTTATTAGGTTCCCTGTGTTGTATTTTATTGATATTGTTTCTGAACTATGCTGCTAGGTGCTGTGCTGTACATTAATAGAAGAAAAGAATATAAGTGTTATTGCTACTGCTACTATTACTAATTCAAATGTCACAAGATCTTGCAAAATTGCTTTAAGGATCTGAATCTCTAGTGTCTTTTTTAAAACAAAGTTTGTGACAGAGCTCAAATGCTATTGAATTCCTTATTTTGATACTAATTTTGAAGGTTTCTCCTGCCTTAAAAACAAATAAATTAAAGGACAAAAGAAAAAGCTAGAAATAATCTTCTAGAGCAGTGGTTCTCAACCTGTGGGTCCCCAGATGTTTGTAGACTTCAGCTCCCAGAAGCCCCAGCCACTATGGTCAATGTTCAGAGCTTCTTGGAGCTGAAGTCCAAAAACATCTGGGGACCCACAGGTTGAGAACCACTGTTCTAGAGGCTGGAAAGTTACTTTAAAAAGTACCTAGTTATGTTTACAGTTTTAAGGGCCCCCAAAGTAGTTAATTACTGTTACAGTTTTAGAAAACTAACACTCTTCGATTTCTAACAACTAACAAAAATAGTTACTTCTAGTTATTTTTTAAAACTCACATCTAAGCACTGCAGACCTCTGTCACATTGCCAGTGTTCACATGCCCAGCACAGCATAAGGCAGCAACACAAGGCACAGTACAAGCTAGCACCTGAACTATGTGAGAGCCCCCTTCCATTATTAATTGAGCCCCCCCATAACTATTAGTGAAAAGATTACAGCTATGCTGAAAAAGATGTGAAGGTTGCAAGCATGTAACTCAGTTATACTTTCACTACTGCAAAAATAAATTCACTGCAAGTAACTACTTATTTTTAAAACATTTGCCAGAATCCTGCATGACCTGCTTTGTTACATAACATTATATATACCTAGCTATGTAGCAGAGGTGCTAAGAAAAACCTTTACTGAATTGTGAAGATGCATAACAGGACATTGGTGAGTGCCAGATGTACATTGGTGCCCAACACACATCAGGACTCATGCAAAGTGCACTGGGACTGATGAAATGTACCTGCTGTTGTGCATTGGTCCCATTGCACGTTGGTCACTTTGCCAGCTGTGCTATGCAGTAATGTAACAGCAGCCATTTATTGGATACGAATATTACGGAACTGCCCACTTCTAATTTCCACAGATGTAGCTCCACTTAGGAAAAAGACGTTAAGACCTCAACAGCATTCCAGCTTTTATGTTCGAAATCTGTAAGATCCAGTAAGTTCTCTACATCTGTTCCAAAGGACCATGATGCTTTAAAACATCACCCATTCCTGAGCATAATTTAGATTCCTGCTGCATCCATTCTGTGGCTGTGTCATTAAATCATAGAATCTTATTAACTCATCTGAGCTGGCACTCGGAGCCTGAGCCAAGTCACGACAATACTGTGACTTGTTCAAATGGTTCATTGTGTTTCGCTTGCAATCTTTATTTCCAGGGATTCTTTCAAAAGTAAATGCAGTATTTAGTATTTCCTGTGGGCGTTACTGGCACCTGCTTGCATCTAAGAGGGAACAAGGCACTTGGCTTGTATAGAACAGAACACTGGTATATGCATATAGAAACAGGGTCAGATATGGCTAAGCATTGTGCTGAGTGGGCCCAGAGTATGGAAAAGTGACTTTCTTGGATTACAGCTCCCAGAATCCCACAGACAGCATAATCAGTAGTTATTCTGGAATACAATGGCACCTCTTTTTTCCTTAGTTGTGCAATGGAAGCCAAACAGGGCCAAAGTGCATTTATGTGGACAATCACTGGGTCATTGTGCAGCTGAGAAAGGAGCATCTTCCTAGACATGTCATAGGGCTGTTAGGGTGAATGGTATTCATCCCCACAGCTGTGCAATGGTAGTTGAATGATGCTCTAGCACAGTTCTGATTCTGGCCACTGACCGTACACAGGAGCGCAGCCTGTCATTGTCAGGAGCAGTCATGGAAAAGGCATTGCACAAGGAGGTACTGAATAGTTCCTTATGCAATAACCCCAAAGAGTAAGTCACCAAGGATACTAGCAATCAAAAAGATTCAAGCTGTGATGCTTACTAAAAGATACAGTTTTTGCTGCTGCAAATATTTCTGTTAATGAGGCCCAGGTGCAGATGCGAGTACCGTTTGGATTAGCAAATAAAGACACATTACCTGTGCATTCGACAGCTCCTGCAGCTCAATTAGGCAATCTCTTCCTGACTGAAGGATGATTTATTTGAAATGAAATCCATAGAAATGTGTTAATACTTGTCCTGGACTTCATCAAGCTTAATAAAATAACCACTTCTCAGCAACATTGAGTCTGCCGAGAAATCGGACGAACTTCAGACATTCCCTTATTTGGAAGTTGCTAGGATTAGCCTCCACATGCTTTGCTATTAAAAATGAAATGGCTGAGCCATGTGGAGTGTGTGTATGTGTGCATGCATCTGGATGCATTCTCTTCCCTGTTTTGCAAGGCTCAACTTTTGAAGTCCTCGCTGGGTGGAATTTAAACATCAGAGGTTGGATTCAGGCTAGGAATGTAAATTTTTTTTTTGCAATTTTTCTCATCTTGGTTAAGAAAGGGTACCTTGAGACAAAGAGATACCACATTGGGGGGGGGGATCAAACTCTACGTAATTTTTTTTGCTCCTGTCTCTATTTTTCCTCACTGTCAAGAACAACAAAAATTATTGGATTCTTTTGTGTAGAAAAAAAAAATCTGAGACTTTCCTGAAAAACAAACAAACTCCATTTTTGTGTTGAAAAACCTGTATGTTTTTTTTTTTTTTTTTTTTTGCAAAAATGGTCCAAAAATTATTTCAAAAGGCTCAAAATCTCTTGAAGTCACATACCTTGCAAGGAGAAAAGTTTTGAAATATGTTCTTATATGCAGGAATGAAATTAGCCAAGATTTATATGCTTATTCTCGGGAAGCCACACATAGAACAGATCCATTAAAATAAGTGGGACTACTATGTCCTATTGATTTCAATAGGACTCTACTCTAAAGAATATTAAGTAGTATTATTATTACTCTAAGTAATATTAAATAGAGATATGGCCCCATGAGCCTATAAACATCTCAGATTAATTGTTCTTTCACATAGTCTGGATATGATGTGACATTAACTCAGCTAAAGCTAGATTACTAGGAATTCCTAATGGTTATACTTATTACCTTCCTGACATACTCTTACAGGTTGGGTGTCTTTCTTAATGCTCAACCTGAATGCATGCTTTTATTAACCTTGATGGAGCACCAACTAAATTAGCGATGGAGAATAGATGTTGTTGCATATCCACTCCCATCAACACCAGCCAGCAAGGCTGGTGGGCTGGGGATGATAGGAGCTGCAGTATACCAACAGCAGGAAGCCCATGGGTCCTCACTCCTGCACTAGAATAAGGGCACTGAGCTTGTACTTTCAACATATAAATCAACATAATGGTCAAAGTTTTATATTCAGGATGTGGAGGGGCTCGTAGCAATATTCAGCATTACAAATATAATGGCAGTTGCTTTCTCCATTCTACAGATGGTTGCTGCTGATCTTTGACCTGAGTCTCATCAGTCATAGTTAACACAAGGCTGCTATAGACTGATGGCTATTCATCCAAATCTTCAATTTGGCTTGAAGGCTGTTATCCAAAGAGGTGGAGGACCTTGAGGTCCACTCATAACGCCAGTGTTTCCTTAGAATTTTGGGGAATTATAGCTCGAAGGAGGCCTGTGAGAGGAGGGTACCACCAGGATCTTTTCACCTGTGCGTACCAGTGCTAACTGTAAAGAAGACTCCAGTTAAAAGTTAACAAAGTGTTTTATTTGGATTGACAAACACACAAGAAATCAGACACTCTCAAGAAACATACAAGGCTATTGGAAGATTTGGATGATACCTTCCTAAAACAAATGACAAAACATTCAAAAAGAAGAGTCACAGTAGTAAGGGGAGCATTCAACTACCCCGACATTTGCTGGAAGTCATATTGTGCCAATAGTGCAAGGTTTCATTGTATAGGAGAAGGTGGAGGAGACAACAAGGTGACTAGCTATTTTGGATGTGATCCTAATCAACACCAATATGGTGAAAGCAGTTGGATTCTTAGGTGGGAGTGAACATATCTTCTAGATTTATTGTAGAGAAGAAAGGGGAAGCTACATATAGGCCCTTTCCGCATGTGGGAAAGGAACCGCGTGAAAACGGGACTCACTGGATTTCTTCAGCGTCTGGTTGAGTCTGTCGAGATGAGGAGCAGTGCGAGCTCATCGCTCCGCACTGCTCCGGCATCCAAAATGGAGGCTTCCGGTTGGTGGAGGCTCTCCACCAACCGAAGAAGCTTGCCAGCCTAAAGCCCACCCCCGGCAGATCTGCAGGCACGCACTAGTGTGCGCCTGCAAATCTGCACCAGAGTACAGCGATGGAGCAACACGGAGTCACGCGTTCTGTGCTTTTTAAAAACCTCTAAAAGGAGGTTTTTAAAAAACACACCACACGACCAGTTCCAATCGCTCTGGAGTGGACTGAGGTGCGGAACTGCAAAGAGCTCGCCCCAGTCCACTCTATGGTGCAGAAGACCTCCGTCGGAGGTCGCTCTGCACCATTTAAAAAGCCCGGTGTGGAAAGGGCTATAGTCAGACATGCAATCTTGACTTCAAGAAAGCTGGTTTCAGTAAGCTTAAGGAAATACTGAGAGTCAGCATCGTGTAGTGGGTTGAGCGTTGGCTATAACATTGGAGACCAGGGTGGAAACCAACTGGGTGACCTTGGAAAAGCCACAATCTCTCAACCTCAGAGGAAGGCAAAAGCAAGGCCTCCTTTGAACAAACTTGCCAAGAAAACTCCATGATATGGTAGCACTAAGTCAGAAACATCTTGAAGGCACACACCAACAATAGAGAAATACTGGATGAGACCCCATGGTCTGGTACATGCTCAATGGGAAAAAAATTCATGATTCATGGGTGTTTCTTTCTAAGAGGTGAAATACTGCAAACAATTCCAGTGATGATGAAAAATGGGAGGTATCTAAAGGGTGGATGTATAAAGTAATTTCAGATAAGCTGATACTTAAGAGAGGCATGTATAAGAAATGGACGAAGAGGAAAATTACCAAAGAGGAATACAAATTTGTAGGGAGAAAATCAGGAAATCTAAAATTCAGAATGAGGTCGAGCTTCTTAAAGTCGGTCAAAACAATAAAAAGGTGTGTTTTTTTTAGCTATTTTTGGATCAAGAAGAAGAACAAGGAAACAGTAGGGCTACTATATACAGAAGACAGAGAAATGCTAACAGAGAACATAGAGAAAGCCAAACTCTTCAGTACCTTCGTCTTCTCTCAAAAGTAAAACAGTGCTCTAACTGCTGAAAATAGAACAAATAGTGCAGTAAAGGGACTGCAGCCCAGAATTGGTAAAAGAAGTGGTAAAGGAATACCTAACTGCTCTAAATGAATTCAAGTCTTCAGATGCATCCAAGAGTACTAAAGGAACTTGTAGATCTCTGAAACGCTGTCAGTAATCTTTGAGAATTCTTGGATGACAGCAGAGGTCCAAGTGAATTAGAGGAGGGCAAATGTTGGCCCCATCTTCAAAAAGGGCAAAAAGAGGATCTGAACAATTACTAATAAGTCAGCTTGATGGTGATACCACGAATGTTTCAAGAATAGATCAATCTGTACGTACCTAGAAAATAATGCTTTGATTACTAATAATCAGAATGGGTTTCTCAGAAAACAAGTCATGCCAAATTTATCTCTCTTTTTTTTATAGAGTTGCATCTTGGTATATCAGGGGACTGCTGTGGATGTAGTATATCTTGATTTCAGCAAGGCCTTTGACAAGTCCCCATGATATTCTTGCAGACAAGTTGCAGAACTTTGGGCTGGACAGTGGTACCATTAGATAGATTCATAACTGGTTGACCAACCAAACCCAGAGAGTGTTCACCAATTGTTGTTTTTCCTCCTGGAGAGAAGTGACTAGTGGGGCACTGAGGGTTCTGTCCTAGGCCTGGTATTGTTCCACATCTTTATAAATAATTTGAATGATGGAATAGAAGACTTGCATACCAAATTTGCAGATCATACCAAATGGGAGGGGGTAACTAATACCCCAGAGGATAGAATCAGAATTCAAAATAACCCTGACAGATTGAAAAACTAGGCCTAAACTAACAAGATGAATTTCAACAGGGATGTAAGGCAGGTATGTAAGCAAGAAAAATGAAATGCACAAATATAGCATGGATGACATGTGACTTGAAAGCAGAACATATGAAAAAGATCTAGGGGTTTTAGTAGACCACAGGCTAAACATGAGTCAATAGTTTGATGCAGCAGCCAAAAAGCCAACACCTTCTCTCCCATTGCTATATCCCTGCACACTGCTATCTGCCTTAATCTTCCTTTTCAGTAGCTCTATTTTACTATACTGCTGCTTTTTCCATTTTTTACCACCACTGATCTTTTTCAGTTGTTTCTCTCCCTTTCCTTTACCAGTCTCAAGTATCATTTTAAAAGCTTTCACCTCATTTCCCATTCTCTCCACTGTACATTCTCTCCTCCCACTTTAAAGATAGTTCCTGTTCCTAGGCCCTCACATTATAATACGTACCAAGCGAGGTCTCTGAATTCTGGTCAAGGATATGGCTCACTTAGATTCCTTGTATTTTTGTCTTTACTAGAGGGCCAACTTATTGTATTTTCATCAAAGAGCTCTAGTTGCTTCCTTTGCAATCCCTCCTTTTTCTGCAATTGTACTCCATTTAACATGCTGAGTAAAATTCTGGTATAATTATAGCACAGCTCATGCTTGCCCACGAAAATGTCACACAGAGAGACAAAGGAAGAACAAGAGGTGGAGATACTTTCAACATTCATCTGAAAGGAATTGCTTTTCCTTGTACGTACCGTCAACTCCAGTGCTTCATTAAGGAGGCCATTGCGCTTACTGTGAAGGTAGGCGTTCGAACTGCCTGTCTTAGCCACACGAATCCTAGCAAGCCGAGCTTTCTGTAGAAGGAAACAAAGTGGTAAGGGGTGAGGTTTGAATCTATTATCATCTTTTATATCTCATTCCACTGTTAAATGTGAATAATGATGACCGGACCTCAGAGGCTTATTGTGATGAAAAAGGCATGGATACAATCTTTAACATGACTACTTCATTGTTCTGTTGAACTCAGTGGGACTTCCTTTGGTGTGTGCATGGGTATCATCATGTCTTAAAGGTGCAACTACATGTTACTTTGACAAACATGAAGTCCCAACTCCACAAGGAGGTATTTTCAGTGAAGTTCACAGTTCAAGAATGATATTGATAAGCTGGAATGTGTCCAGAGGAGGGCAACCAAAATGGTAAAAGGCCTATTAACCATTCCCCATGAAAAGCAGCTTAGAGAGCTGGGTATGTTTAGCCTGGAAAAATTAAGTGGTGACATAACAGTTACATTTAAATATTTGAAGAGATGTCATATGAAAGGTGGAGCAGGATTGGTTCTTCCTGCTTCAGAGACTAGGATAGGGAGGAATGGCTTCAAACTTCAGGAAAAGAGATTCCTTAAAAACATTTGGAAGAATCTCCTGGTGGTAAGAGCAGTTCAGCAGTGGAATATGCTGCCTTGGACTATGGTGGAGTCTCTTATTTGCAGGTTTTAAACAGAGACTCTATGGCCATCTGTTGGGAATGCTTTATGTTTTCCTTCATGGCAGGGGGTTGAATTTGATGGCCTCTTCCAGCTCGGTGGTCTCTTCCATCTCTGATTCTATGACTTTTCCGCAACTTACCTCTGTTCTGGCAATGTCCACTGATGATGGCAGCAATGGCTCTCCCAGGAAGGGAGTGCAATGGAGTGTTCCCCTCCACACTGGCTGCCTGTAGGATCAAGGAAATGTGATGGCCATGCCTCTTCCTGCCACAGTGCAGCCAGCTACTGTCCCAGGCTGTCCTGGGGCAGGAAGTGCAGCCATTGCATTTCTAGGGCCTGTGCAAGTGAGTGCAGCAGGAGGATGGCACAATCACCAGTCACTGATGAGGAAAACCTGTCAATATTTGTTGTGTGATAGCAGTGCCTGGGGATGGGAGAAAGACTAGTCAGGGACTATGGCCCTTTTCACATGCCTTTTTTTTTGCGCGAGAGCCCCTTAAGCCTCGTGTGAGTGGGAGTGTCGCTCCATACGATGCACTCCCACTTGCGTAATGCTCATGAGGCTCAAGCGGGGCGAGCGCACATTTTTATTTTCGGCTCTAAGCCGAAAATAATGCGTGCTCGCGCAATGCTTGCCGCGGCCTCGCACATTTACCTGCGTGTGGTGTGTCGTCCCAGGCAAGCGGGTCACGCTTCCTCCCCCAGCGCAGCCTACAGCTCCCAGACTGCGCTGCGGAAGGAAGGGGCAGGGCACGAGAGCGACGGTCACGCTAACAGGAAGTGACCTGCGGTATGGAGGAGCGGGGAAGCGGCAGCATTTTGACTGAGGCTTCTCGCGCAAGCCGCCCTCCCCCATCATGCAAACAGGTGAGATGCGAAAAGGGCCTATGTCATGCATAAGCGTTATCCTGGCCCCATCCTCCTGTCCTCATGGGGGGTTGGGCGCTTCCTGCAGAAAGGACCTATGATTCTACCATTCTAAGTACACTTCTCTTACATAAATCTTTCCTTTCAAAATGCCCTGCCACTCCACATTCGTATTATTCAACAAACACAGAAAACTGTGTTTCCTGAAATAATGCACAGTATAGTTTTCAAATATAGTATACGTGAATGCTTAACAATAATACTGTATAAGCACTCTGTTAAGTTTTAGACTCTTTTTAAAATAAAGATAATAGACAGAAAGCTGGAACAAACCCTTCAAATTCTGGTCAGCTTTCTTCATCTCATAGACCAAGAGCAGGAGTGGTAATAAAGTTATTTTTATTTTGGGCGGCCAAATGCAAAAGGATAAAAGGATCCAAAACTTTAGTCGCTTTAGTTGTTAAATACTTATATCTTGCTCTACATTTAAAAAATTCAGGACAGAGTAAAGACATCAGAACAACAATTTAAAGTAGTTTAAAGCAAGGAGGAAATCATAAGGAGTTCCAGATGTTGTTGCAATTGTGATTCCCAACATTCTTCACAATGGACTATGCTGGCTAGGGCTGCTGGGACTTGCAGTCCTCCATCAATTGAAGGGGCACAGACTTTGCAGCCCTAGTTTAAAACAATTTAGGCTATTCTAAAAATATTTTAGAACACTTTTAAAATGATTTGAAACATTTTAAAACAGAGTATGCAATATCAAAGCTTTACAACTGAGTCAGTAGGCTACAATTCTCTGGACTTGAAAGCTTTGGTGAAAAGCCATATTGTAACTTGGCACTAAAATCAGCCCAGCTGCAGACATCAGAACAGTCTCCAAGGGGATGGAATTCTACAACTGGATTGCTAGAGCAGTGATACTGTGCAGATGAGAATTTCAGCAGGTATAGTTTGATGAGGTTAAACCTAGAGAATTTCCCTTTTCTACACAACTGTGAAAAGTGCAGGGCTTTTTTTTTTCTCTTTTGATTTCAGTCACTGGATTTTCATCCTGATTTTATAGAACTGAAAGCATCCAAAAAGTAGCAGCAACACAATGCTTTTACTGGGATCAGTTAAACGTCGCAACAGAATGAGTTTAGTTTCAAGCATCAGGTACATTTTTGAAAACAGAAAGACCATGGCTTCTTTAACCCACCACATTTTGCAATTGCACTGGGCACAAACAAACTTTATTCATCTTTGTTACTGGGCCCTGAAGAGATCATTATCTTGCTGCACAGTGCAGATGGACCTCTTTGCTGTCCAACAATGCCATGCCAATAACATCTTCTATTATTCTCTCCAATTCTTGTTTGTTTAGTTTCCAGCACAAAGAATACTTTTGTGAAACTCACAACCTAGTACCTTATATTGTATCTTTCAGTTGGCATTGGTGTTGTTGTGTGCCTTCAAGTTGTTTCTGACCTATGGCAGCTCTAAGGTGTGTCAAAGGCTTATCAAAGGGAGATACTTCCCTCTTCAGGTAAACCAAGGGTTAATGAGGTGTTGGGATTACATCAAGGGTCACAGGGTGAGAGTTGACCAACCAAAAGGAAAGGGTCAGCATCATAGGTCACAAGGTGAGAATTGACCAACCAAAAGGAAAAGAGGTGGGCATCTTGGAGATGCTTCCAGATCCTTCCAAGGAGGAAAATATAAAACTTCTGAGAGGCCATGTGGCCAGAAAGAGAGAGAGAAAGAGAGAGAGAGAGGAGAGCTGGGCCAGTCGAGCTGGCAGGCATGCCGTGTCTCCTGGACCCTCCCTCTCTTCTCCTTTAGACCATCTACGCCTATAACCTAATTGTGAGTAACTAGAAATCAGTAGTTAGTCGCATTAGGGATGTTGTTATTTTGGGAATTGGCTGATCTTAAGAATGTATCTGTGCTGTTATATCTGTTTTGTAAATTCTTGTAACTAAGTGTACCTGGGAGAGGGGAGTCTCCCAAGTGTATATTGTTTATTTGCATGCTTTGATTAAAACACTTCTATAAACCTCCGTTTCTCTCCATTTCCACGCCAGGGTTGGCACACGCTACATAGGACTTCTCTCACTCAGGGAAGGGGGGAGGTGGAAGATCCTTACGCTTAGAGATTGGGCAGGGTCCCTCCTGTCCTGTCCAAATAATTCATAATTCAAGGGGGTGGTGGCAGGATACCTGATAGAGCTGGGGAGATTGCCAGTCATTCCAAGCGTGGGAATCAGCTTTGGGAGGATGGCAAGAACCCTAGTAAAACGCTGGGAGGGAATTTCCAGTCTTGCAAGGCTGGAAGTCAACTTAAGAGACTGGAAATAAACCTACAGTGTCACAAGGTGAAACTATCACAGGATTTTCATGGCAAGTTTTGTTCAGGGCAGGGAGTTTGCCTTTGCCTCCCTCTAAGACTGAGAAAATGTGACTTGCCCAAGGTCAGCCAGTGGGTTCCATGGCCAATCGGGGATTTGAAATCTGTTCTCCCGAGTCATAGTCATAAGTCCAGCGTTCAAACCACTGCACCAAGATTAGCATTAGTAAAGATATTACGTTGCAGTTGCAGCTGTGATTCTTCCCCCTTCCCCAGTGGGTTCCAATGTATCTGCTTTTTCTGGTGGGGAGTCCAAACTGAATATATTTTTCCTGTTTGGATTATTTGAAAGCACTGCCCATTCATTCCACTTGCCCAAACACTCTTCATTTTAATCTCTTACTTCTTCCCTGCAAATGCATCCAGTAATTTAGTGGCAGAAAAGGTAAACTGCCTTTCAAGAGAGCTTTCAGGAGCAGCTAAGATGGTTTTAGGAACTCACAGTGTTCTTTCAGGAATTGGCTGATTGCAAATGGTTGTGATCTTTAGTGAAATGTAACATTTCGCATTCAGCAGCACCTTTTTTGGCACAGAAACTGTACCAGTGTTGCCATAGCTACAAAGCATCTATCTCAGTGCTGATGGCAGGCATGGGGCTCTTTCTGAAGAGAGGTCAGTGTGTGCTTTCTAAAAATAAAAATATTAGAGGAAAAATACAAGCTTTTAAAAATTGATCTCATCTACAATCAGATTTTTTTTTACTTCTCTCACAAAATATTTCAAGTAGAGATGTTTATTTTCATCCAAGGGCAAGAGAGCAATCCTAGGGATGGGAACATGAAGGGAATCATCATGTGTTTAGTTTGAGGAAATGCATTACTAATCTAACTTGGTGTGTCCACACCAATTAGCAGCTCTTCAGTACTGGCACAAAGTTGGAAGTTTGTTTCAAGGAATTGCTTGCTTTCTACTACTGAGGTTGGTCTACAGAAGCAGGAATATGAGCTGGCAGAGTCCTATGATTTTAGAATTTATTGTACTATTCAGCATGTAGAGGAGAGGATATAATTTTGAAATGTGCCCCCTCCCCATTCCATGCCAGCAAAATAAAACAAAAACTAATTTCCAGTAGAAGACTAGGAGATTAAGGAGACAAATTTTAACCAATGCTGTATTTGGTCTGCTAGTTTTCTAGGTGAGGAAAACACTGGAGCGTTAGTCTTTTCTGCTAATCTAACAGAGATTAGAAAAGTAACTTTTCTAAGAATCCCCTCCCCGCCAGCTTGTGCTGGCTAGAAGGTTTTGGGAGTTTGATCATTCGACTTATGATTTGCATGACACAAATGGTTGTATCTACAATACTTGAAATCTGCTTCACAAAAAATGGGCCCAAATAAGGAATTAAAAAGAAAAAGGTAAAATTGCGTATTGCTCCCAACCTCAAATGCAAATATTTGGGATGTCAACTTTAATCTATCAAATTTGGTTAACATAACCTCATACATTTACATTTCAGGGGAAAACAATAATGCAATACAATACAATACAATACGAAATCTGTAGCATTTCTTCTGGAGGTATACAAAGCAGTTGACAGATTAGATCCAAGACATTTCCTACAGCCTTTGTTTGGGTCCCATTAGATAACACCAAGTTTGCTGACTCTCTCATCAAGCATGAGAGCTTGTATAGAATAACAAAGGCAAATGAACACTATAAATTATTGCATAGGTGCTGGCTATAGAGCAGAGCTCTTAGAAACTGATTGAGTAATCTCTAGTAATCTGGCCTCTCAAAATCACATGGGTCAAAAAAAAAAAGAGGTTCAGCTCAATTGTTGAGGCTGGGTTGCATTATGTTTCATTTCCACGGACTACCTATGGGAGTTTAGCTCTGTGTAGTATCCTCTATTCGTTTCTGAGAACTGCTTTTCTAACAGGCCAATTTGGTCCTGATTTCTTAATGATCCCCAAGACAACAAAGAATATACATTTGAGATCACTTCTCTGTGATTCAGTCTTGTATTGCTGTGACTATACCATGCAACTGTTTAAGCTGGCAGGAGTGATTTCTGAGGATGCGTAGGGTGCTATGGATCCATGGTCTTCCTCACCCATGAGACTTCTGTATCATTCATACACAGCTACAGTTATTCCCTCCAAAACCTCACAGCTGGCAGCAAAATTTATTTAGCAGAAAGCATGGACTTATCCATGTCTGAAAGGGTAATAAAACAGAATTGTAACTAATGCAAAGGCAGCATAGTGTAAATGCTAAACAAGCTACAAGCCAATATTCATTTTCCTGGAAGTAGGCCTGATTGAGCTCAGTTGAAATTACACAGAGTAGTAATTTCACAGGATTGTGTACAGGATGTGTACAGGATTACATATTATTGGTGAGCTATTGGAATGGGAAGTCTGCGGCCATTTCTGCACTACACGGTGATAATGCTATTATCCATTTTCAACATTCTATGGAATCCTGGGGTTTGCAGTTTATGGAGGGGCATTTAGAATTCTCAGCCAGAGAACTCTTTGGCCTCAGTAAACTACAAACTCCAGAATTCCACAGGATGTTGAAAGTGGAATAAGAGCACTTGAACAGTGTAGGGCAGAAAGGCCAGAGTGTCGCTGTGCTTAGCATGTTGCACTTGAGGTTTGAGAAGCCCAGGTTCAGTTCTCTGTTCAGATATGAAACTTTCCATGGGATATCTCTTAGCCAATTCACAGGATGGCTGTTAGGCTAAAATAGGGACAAAGAACTATGTTCCTTAGGGTCTTTGGAAGAAGAGCAGGATAAAGATGCAACAAATTGACACAGATATACCTCAGTTAACAAAGTAGATGTGGACTTGGGCATTAGTTCTTTAACAGAATCTTTGGTAACAGATGCAGAAGTAACAAGAATAGATATAGGTTCCTACACCACTAAAGGAGGAACAGTTCAATGTGCTTCAGCAACTTTTTTTTCCCTTCAAAGCTAACAATGTGCACATGTGAAGTGAAACAACTAGATCAGGTAAGCCTTGCATAATTAAACTAAACATCTTGATCCTTCTAGAGAAAGCTTTTTCCAAAGTGTTTCTTTCTTCCAGGGATGTTTTTTTTTTTCCTTTTACCAGCTTCCACTTTTCTTATGATTTCCATTTTGGTGGCCAGATTTATATTCCTTGAGGTTTTTCTTAACATGGCAGGGGGAGTTGGCCTGCATTTCCCTCTTCTACCTATTTTGCTGTTCACATGTGCTCAGTAATGGATTCTGGAGGCAGCTGCTCTTTACTTGTCCTGTTGTAGGCAGGGACACATAACCACAGTAAGACTGGCTAAAGCAGAAGCCCATTTTGTCCTAGCTCAACCCTTATTTACTGCAGACATGCTGCTGCAACCTAACACTGAAAGTCTGTGTTTCTTCAGCCCTTCACCATCCTTCCAATGCTCTTTTTTTAAATGTCCAGACAGAGGACATGGAGGAAAAGAGATGTGTGGGTGGGTATAAAAAGACTTCTTTAAAAAGGGGTGCTTTTTGTCACAGGCTTTGTTAACTGAGGTGTGTCTGTATATATTTCAGGGGAGTGATATGTAAGCAATCTATTTTAACCAGGAATGGGCAACTTCGAAGGGACTGAAGACCAGTTTTTTTTTTAATTTTTATACTCAGCGTCAGCCATTAGTTGTAGCCTTTGAAAGTAGAAGTGAAAACATTTTTTAAAAAATCAGAAATGAAACTGGCTACTTCTGAGTCCAGTTTCTGTGTTGGGGAGGTTGAGGTCCACAAGAAATGGCAAATCCCCATACCCAAGAATTTTTTCCCCAGGTCTAATGGGCTACTGGAGAGCACAAAAGAAGCCCAGGGATTACTGACAACAACAATTGCAGCAAAAATGCTTTATGTAACTTTATCCCACTTTTTTGCCAGTCTTGGGACTCAAGGCAGCTTAAAAATATTAAAACAGGCATCTAAAAGTATCTACTGTACAAAAGTTATAATTAATCAATAGAGCTAAAAGCAATTAAAAGCATACCCATTAAAAACTGCCTTTGGGCTGTATTGATTGGTTTCATAGCTTGATCTTTATACACTGTTTACTCAGAAGTAAATTCCACAGAACTGAATGGAATTTCCTCCCATACACATATGCAAGGGACGAACATATCCATTTTTATAGTGCAATCTTGCACCAATCTTCTCAGAGATAACTGCCATGGATTTCAGGAAACCCTACTCCCAGGCAATTAGTCACAGAAATGCAGCCTTAATTACCTAAACAATTTTAAAAGCAATACATTAGAGTTAGCTGCAAAAATAATAATTTGAGTACAGTGGGCTATGCTTAAAATGGTTCTGTAGGTTTCTCTTGGTAAATCTGCTCTGCTTAATAGACACAGGATGTAGCAAGAGGTAAATATCTACCATGGACTCTCCAGTGTATAATGAGCCAACAAGCTTTATTAGCGTTTATGCATCAGTGAGTCTGGTGCTCTGTTAATAAGAATTATTTAACCTTTGCGCTCTAATGTACGTACACAATATCCTGGACAATGATGTGGTCTGAATATAGCTCTGCACACATTAGTTAGAGAAAAAATGGCTAGAAGGCAGTTATATGTGGAGCTATTAAGTAAAGAGCCTCTGGAAGCTAGAACTGGAGTACTCTGAAATTATGCCTGTTTTTTCCACGTTCTACCTATGTTTTATTGAAAGGATGAAAAAGTGTGGCTGTCTTGATGTTGTTGAACTGCAGCTCCCATGATCCCTCAAGTAGATATTCTGGCTAAGATGAATGGGAGTTCAACAACGTCTGGAGGGTCACACATTTTATTTGTATATTATTGGCTTCCAAAAATTATTTCTCAAATGTATCATCATAGAATAAGGCATATTCTCTGGCAGTTGTCAAAGCAAAAGACTAGCACTAAATCCATGTTCCATACAATTTGGCAGTGTACAAAGCTGCATTCTGGGGGTCAAAGCTCTTTTTGGGCACACAAAACCCATGTTTTAGAATGCAAAATCTAGGTAAGGAGCCCATCTTTTTCTAAACGGCACTTAACTTTTATTATAAAAATTAATATTATATGGGCAATTAATGTTAATTCCTTCAGATATTTTGAATGTACAGCTTGGAGTTTCAGGCATTTTTGTTTCAACTCCTCAGAGGATATAGAAGATACAGAAACAGACTTATAAGGTAATTCCATTAACATATTTCCTCCAATAATTGGTTTCTGTTGAAACAGTGTTTTAAAAATGGTTGGGTACATATTTACAAATTCTATTGATTTAAGAAAAAAACTAGAAAACTTAGAAAAATTATATCCATTTAACAAATGGAAAAAGGCAGAAAAAAGCAACTGTGGAGGACATTAAAAACAATATATGCATAGTTCTTAAGATGCCACTGTCGCTTATTCATCACACATTTTATTTTAGCTCTGCTCTGTGCAGTGGTTCGATCACTGTAATGTAAATCCATTAAGGAAGAAAAGACCAAAGAACTGAACAGTACCTTTTGACTAGCAGTGCCAGCAGTTGTCTGCCTTCAATCACCCATATATATTTCAATATAAAATAAATAATATAATCACAATCAGGATAACAGCTCATTATAAAGGCCAAGCCAGGGACATAACTTCCAAAAATGGTTGGTTGTTACTGAGAAAATGAATAATCACATCTTAAAAATATCTTCATGTCTTTTCCCTTTACAAATATTAAGAATCTCAGAATTTCACAATCCTGTCACAGTAGCACGATTCATGTGAGATCCACTACAGATATACTGCTGACATTAGTGGCTCTGCCAAAATCCATTTACCGGCTGCCCTGCACTGGAAGCAGCATGTCCTTTGTGCTCCCTTCCATAGGTAGCTGGTCCCATATGGAGGGAAGCACTGCTTGTCATGTTCTCTTCCCGTCAGAGCCACTGTTGGGATCACCACCAGGTGCTACTGCAAGAAGGTCAGCTGTGGAAAGGGCCCTAGGAGGCAGATGGGCTTTTAAAATCTTATTCACAATTTCCCCACTTTTGTGAAGATCCTGTGCCCCTAAGTCTCATGCAAGTGGAGGACCAACTGAATTTCTTGGGACCCCATAGAGAGAAAAGACTCCTTTCAAAACTACATAATAATGAAAACTATTCTAGAAATATTCTGTTCTATCACTGATAGCATCTGCTGCAGATTTATTTTATTTCATTCTATTCTAAATTCTCCCAACAGTAACCATTCTCCATATAGATTACATAACATACCGCCCCCCCAGCTGTATAAATTTGTCAAGGACAGCTCTGGTTAATTTTCTGCTGTCCCACTGTCTCACCTGTTTTTTTAAAATTTCCCCATTTTTTTTCTTTCTCTTTCTTCTTCATTCCCAACTTACTTCAGTTACTGCAAACTGACTTCAAAGTGCAAAAGTAGTTTGAACACAATTCACTCAGCAGGAGGGACTAAATCCATCCCATAAATTCTAGGGTTTCTCTGCTTAAAAGAAATTCTTTCTCATTAATAACTTTCGCCCTCTTGTTGCCTGGCCACACCCTTTTGACTGCACTTTGATGTGGCTCACCCACATGTGTCACAGTTTTCATCTGTGTGCTATTGAGGATATGAAAGGAATAAAAATGCAATATACATACCTAACAATCAACAACTCAATAGTTCAGGAGGGAAATAGACATGTAAATGAACATGAGACATTTCATGTTTCTTATATCTAAACTTTGAAATCTAGGATCTAAGAGGAGAAGGAGTCCAGGAGAAGAGGAATGTCTTTATATGGTGCACCCTCTCCATAGCAGTGTAGTCACCAGGCAAGGCCTCTTAGAGAAGGCATGTGAAAAGCAAAGCCCTGCAACTAAGAAGGCCCTTTGTTTTGTAGCTATCAATCTAACTTCCTTTGGCCATGGAGAGAGCCTCTGCAGATGACCATTGCATCTGGGCAGATTTCCAGCTTTATATGATATTTGAAATTTTCAAGTTCTGTTTTTCTATGCAAACTTCAAAATAGCATGTTGATATTCCATTTAAAAAATCTGTTAATGGCCCACAGTCTCATGATGCTCCTGTCACTGGCGCCCATGTGGAATGGGCGGAAGCACAATCTAGGTGCTTTCTTCCCTAGTGCAGCATAGGAATGAGGTTGGCTGAACAGTGGAAGGAACGCATGTGTTGCCCATCTGCAGGCAGCCAGCTGGGTGCGGGGGGAGTGTTGGCCGCACGCTCCCATCCCAGTGTTGCTGGGATGACGCCAGGATGGTGATGGAAAAGTGTAAGGGTGTGGAAATGGCCTATGTCTTCTCTACTCATTCTACCAACGAGCTAGGAGTTAGGCAGTGTCCTCGATAATGCCGACACCTTAACACAGGCATCTTGGCAAGAGTGCTGGACTAATCTGATATACTCTGAAACTCTCCTGTATTCAGACTGCAATTGAGCTGCAAGATTTACCAATGATTCCTTACCAAAGGATATGCATGCATCTGGCATATAAATCTAGACAGCCACTGTGTAAAATTTGGTTGTAATGTACAGAGTTTATTTACAATATAGTGACCCAATTAATTGGTTCCAAATTTTCATCACAGATCAGGAACCTAATGTCACTTTCTGAGTAGCTAGGAAATCTATCATTTTAGTGTTCTTTATGAATTTTTGTCTTTCATATTTCCTAACATTCATGTCAACAAGATATAGTCTCCTAGCAACTCCCACTGCTATTTCTACACAAACAACTTATTTGTATGCATATGCACTGTTATATGTTCTTTGTAGGGACAAAAAAAGGTGAGATATCTGTGCCAAAATACTATCATAATGCCAAAATATTAAAAAATCAAAATAGGGACTGCTGACTGTATCACACTAGACTTTGAGAATTACTACTATGAGATATTGAAAAAAAAAGAAGAGCTGATTTTACTTAAGTTACATGCGGCCAACCAATGGTTTCTACAAATCTCATAATCAAAACACACAATTTATTATTGTATCAAAAATACTTTCTGATGACTCAAAATAAAAGGAGAAACTAAACTAAATTTCCATATCCTAACTCTGGTTTCTAGAGGAATGGTTCTAACATTTTTACCTCCTGATGATTTGGACTTCAGCTCCCAGAATCCCTGACCATTGCTCAAGCTGGATGGAGCTTCTGGGAATTAAGTTCAAAACACCTGGAGTACTAAAGTTGAGAACCACTGCTCTGAGAGATATAAGCATACTTGTCACAAATCCTAGGAGATCTGGTGATACTGTGGTGTTTCAGATGTTGTTCAATTCCAGATCTCATCAGACCCTGCCAGACTGACAAAGTGTGAAATATGATGGGACCACAGGTTCCACACCCTTAAGGCAATGGTTCTTAATCTTTTCTTTACTGGAGACATCCTGTAAATACAATTTGTGCTACACTTGCTTGATATAAAGACGTAAGAAGTTGTTTTATACTGAGCTACTTCCCTGATTGCCTAGCTCTGTACTTGGACTCTGGACTTGGCTCTCTAGAGTCTCCAGGAGAAATTGTGCCTACCTGACCATTTAACTACAGAACCTGAAAACAAAACTTCTATTCGTTGCTGGTTCCCTAGCTTTCTTCTTAGGCATACATAGGCCTTTTTCCCAGACAAGCCAAACACCCACAAACACAAATGCTGTGACTGTGATAATAGCAATAGAGGAACATGGCAATTATTTGCTTCCAGAGCTTGGAAAAGTTACTTCTTTGGACCACGACTCCCAGAATCTTTCAGACGTCATAGCCATTGGCCATACTGGCTGGGAAACTATAGTTATATTGCCCCCCCAAATAGCTTTTCCAAGTTTTCATTGCTGTACACCTACTCTAAAAATCAGAGTCAAAATAGATTCTGCATTCATCTGCAGAATGAGCTAGCTCTTCTACTCTTTGGTCCCAAAATCCTGATGTGTTTTGTAAGCTGAGATAGCTATATTTGTTCTATTTTTCTATTTTTCATTTCCCTTCATTTTTATTTCTATGATATTGTGCTGTTTACTAGAAAAGAGCTTCAAACTCTTTAGAATTTAAAGTTTAGTTGTTCTGACACCTTGTACAAACACAATTTCCCTCCACCAGTATCTCTGATCTGTGAAATATGATAGGAATTCTAATTAACATCTGGAGAACCACTAGTTCCTCTCCCCTCAAATTACACTGTGGTTACCTATCTTTCATTTTTTAGCTAGTGAATGGCTTACATTAAGTTCATGGAGGCATATTTTCTTTTCTAAACTTGGAACAGCTAAAGGAACTTTCAATAGTAATGGAAAATGGTGCAACACATGTACTAAATACATGACTGATCTAAGCTGATTCTCTCCAGATTATCCCCTTGGGAATAAGCTGCCATGACAGGTGAATTCCCTCTTTCTGTAGCAATTGCCTGAACACCAGTAAGTAATTACTGTTGAACATTAATAAGTAGCCCAGGGCAGTTTTGTATTTAAGGTATGGGTCACTAAAATGTGCTAGTTACAGGTCACCTGAAAATGCTCTGAGAATTCCTTCTTTTTGGCCAGGGTGCACATACAACTAAGGACAGCAGGACAAGCCTTAAAAAGCTATCTGAAATGTCTCTGCTAATTTCCATCAAATTGCACCAACCCATGGTTTTCTATGTAGTATTTTCCCTTTTAGAAGTAATAACAGTAGATGAAGTCTCTTATGCTTGAAAAAGGGAATAATAGACCAAAACAGTGAAGCAAGAAGACAAGGGATGGAAAAATTTTTCTCGGTTTGTTCTTAGTACACTTTCTCAGTAGATGACTTATCATACAGGTGATATGAACAGAACTGTTGAGCCTCTCACATTCAAGAAAGTATCAGGACAAAGTAAACAGCTACCAAGATATTAACTTACCGATTTGACATGACATCTTAATGAGATTTGGATACATATTTAGTTACATTGCACTATATGCAACTTCCCTAAGGAAATACAAGTATTTCACAACTAACAAAGTAGATGTGTCCTTGCGGATTACTTCTTTAACAGAAAATTTGGTATCAGAGGCAGAAATAACATGGAAAGAACAAGCATAGATTTCTATACGACAAAAAAAGAGCATTTCAATATGTTTCAGAAGCCTTTTTTTTCTGAAATGACATAAACAAGTCAGTCCTGCATAGGTAATTTTTTTAAAACAACCTTTCCAACCTTCTAGAGACAGCTTGAAGGCTTCTTCCCAAGTGCATCCAGGGACTTTTTCTTTTACCAGCATCCACCCTTGTTCTGATTGCAATTTTGCTGGCCAGACTTATAGACCTGCACCCTCTTGACATGCTGAGGCAGATTTCTCTCTATTTTGCTGTTCACACATGCTCAGTAAAGGATTCTGGAGTCAGCTGCTGGTTACTTTGCCCATTCTAGACTGGCATACAAGTAAGAGTAGAATCCTGCTCTTTCTAAGCTTTTATTTCATTTTTAAATGCACACATGTTGTTGCAACCTGACACTGAAAGTCTGTTTTTCCAGTTCTCTTTCACCATCCTCCTCATGCAAAAAACAAAACCAAACTCACAAAAAACACAAAAAAGTCCAATTAGATAGATGTCAGAGGAAAAGATGGTGTATGTTTTACTTGTTCACTAGCAAAGGATTTGTTAACTGAAATATAGCCATATTGCATATATGAAACTATCAGGGATTAGTCTATTAGAACATATTTTCCCCCAAGGTTAGAACTTTTAGTTACATGTGTTTCAGTGTTCCCTCAAAAACTGATTCTATGTTCCTCCTCTAAAATGACAGTCATATTGCATTCATAGTACCTTTTGGTCTCATACATTTCTGGCTATTTTCCCTCCATGGTTTTTGGTTATGTTCAAATCACATGGGCACTGAAAGACAGTTCCACCCTCTGGGTTTATACTTTTTTTTCCTTTTTTTAATAGAGGGTAACTAGTTTGTCCCTCAGAAAACACATCCCTGTAACAATTCTCTCTTATTTTCCCCCATTTGTTCTCTTAGCACAAAGTCAGCTGTGGTAAACTAATGAAACTACAGCTATCAAACCATAGGAGAAAGAACCAAGGAGTGTCTAGGGCCATTTCCGCACAGGGCAAGGGAATCGCCTCGTGCCAGTACTTACCGGACTTCTTGGCTCCACGCTTGGGTCCCGGCTGGTCCGGAGCAGTGCGTGGCCACCTCTCCGCACTGCTCCGGGGACGAAAATGGTGGCTTCCAGTTGGTTGAGGCTCTTCACCAACCACTGAAGCTCACCAGCCTAAAGCCCGCCCCCGGCAGATTGCAGGCTTGCACTGGTGCGAGCCTGCAAATTTGCACCTGGAGTGGCGCACTCCATGCTTTTGAAAGATCTGTTTCAAGAGGTCTTTCAAAAGCACACTGGACGACCACTTCGGGTCATTCTGGAGCGGGCTGAGGTGCGGAACTACACTAAGTAGGTCCGACCCAGTCCGCTCCCAGGTGCAGACGTCCTCCCTGGAGGATGCTCTGCACTGTTTCTTAAGCCCGTGTGGAAATGGTCTAGAACACTTGTAGATCATGGTGAATACTTAACAAATGGTTAATATAGTTTTATTTCATAATCTGTTCTCATATGAACAGAGAGGTGATTAAAAAACAGGATTTTAGTTACAACTTCTCTGTTATCCATAAGAACGTTAACATGTTAGGCAGAGGTAGGGAACTTATGATGAACTATCATTCTCATCATACCTCACCACTGATTGGGCTGATCAGGGCTGATGGGCACAAAAGTTCAGTAATACCTGGAGGGCCACAGATGTGGCTCCGCTATGTGTGTATTATTCTTTTTATAGTGGGTCTTTCACTTACCACTAAAGGAGGTGGTTTTGGAGAAGATGCCTGGGTTCCAAACAGTAATACAGGCAGCCCTCCACATTTGCAGGTTTCACTTTTGCGAATTTGATTATTCACAGATTATTTGCTGTCAGTTCTGCTGCTGCCCTATGCCATTTTTAATAGGGACCACAAGCTTTGTGAGACAGAGAAACTGTGAATGAGGTTTGTAAGTCCCTGTTAAAAATGGTGTGGGGCAGCAATGGAGGTGGCACGAAGCCCCACCAGCCACCCACTCCTGCCTTGTGAAGGAACCTTGATGCCTCAAAGGTATCCATGGTGGGTTGAACATGGTGATCATACTCTTTTGTGTGTTAAATACGGTTTGGGAGGGTCTAGAGTTATTCACACTTTCATGGGGTCCTGTGCCCCTAATCCTAGTGAATGTGGAGGGATGACTGTACACAGCTTGACACTGGCATGGAAGACATCATTTTGCACTTAGCAGTGTTAAACCTCACTATTCCAACAGATATTCCAATGGATAAGAGTATGAATGAAGTTCCTGTTCTCCTGTGAGCATATTTCAGCCTAGTAATTTTACTTTGGCTTTGCTTCATTCATTCCTCCAGCTGGTAGAAAAAGGGGATTGCAGCACATACAATAGAAATGCCTTTTGTTTATCCATTTACTATTTAAGACATCTTTTTTTGAGCAAACCTCATCTCAAGGTGAAAGTACTCATGGCTGCTTAGGAACCTGACAACTTCCGGGATATTTCCTGTGGTAGCTTGTGGAGTCCAGCTACAACTGAATCAGGAGGTGTGCTTTCTCTGCTGTCCTTAGATGCTGTATCTATAAAACACCAAAGGCTTTGTCTCACCTTAATTATCCTCAGGTCTGTTTTGGTGTGACAGCCCTGATAGGACCTGATCCATAACAATCTCTAGAGAAATAGTTGCTTTCCTACAAGAAATCAGAATGGGGCAGAATGCTAGGATGCCTTCTTATGATGCCACTTGTTCAAAAAGTGAGAAATATATTAATACTTTTAATGAGGAGTGTACAGAAGGCTTGTCTTCTCCAAATAACTACAGAATAATTATACAGCATTACTACAATGCACATTTATCCATGAGCATGCATTTATTTATAAGACACTTTCCCTACATAATACTGTTATTGAAACATGTAAAACTGATGCTATTGCAGAGATGTACAATGATGATAAAGGGCTTTTTCGCACTTTGCAGGGAAAACGAGGCGTTCTGATACTTACCGGGCTGGCGCGCTCCCCCAGCTGATCCAGGCTGATCCAGAGAAGTGCGTGCCAACACTACACACTTCTCCGGAGATGAAAATGGCGCTTTCCGGTTGGTGGAGCCTCTCCACCAACCGGAGAAGCTCGCCAGCCTAAAGCCCGCCCCCAGAGGATTTGCATTTTCGCGCTGGTGCGAGCCTGCAAATCTACACATTAGCGCAGCGACGGACTGGGGTGCGCTGTGCTATTGAAAGACCCCTTTTAAGCGGTCTTTCAATAGCACGGCGAATCACCAGTTCTGGGCATTCTGGAGCGGGCTGAAGTCCGGACATACATAAAGTAGTCCGGACCCAGTTCGCCTCCAAGTGCAAACGTCCTCGCTGGAGGGCGCTCTGCCCTGTCGCTAAATCAAAGTGTGGAAAAGGCCAAAGACATACATTTTATTCAGTTTTTTTTTTTAAGGAAAAATGCATTTAGGAATTCACAATTAAACTTTCCAATACTCTCTGCGTTTGTGTCTGTGTGGCTGGGGGCGGGGGAGAGAAATCTTAAAATGATTATTTTAAAATAATAAGAACACACATGGAAATTCAATTGAATAAAACTCATTATATCTTTCTCTAATTTGATAAAATGTTGACAGAAGGTGGCTACGCCTTATTCTGGATCTATCTTCATTACTTTCCCAAAATGAAAGATTCCCTTCTGTTCTTTTGTGGAACTTTTTCTTAATCTTATTTGCCCTTGGCCCTATTAAAGCTACTGATCATCATTGTGAAGGCAGTGTATCATTTCATCTTCTTCAGCACAAGAGAACATAGTTTCCAATCTATTTATAGAACAATACACAAGAATATGGAACACAGTAAGCACAGATAGGCAAGATGATTAGAAAGAAAGATAGCTAGATTGGAGTGTTTTTAGTCACATATAAGACGGATACAGTTCCTTTCAAATGTATGGTAATAGTCCCCACTGGGCTAGATTTCAATCTGAATTAATGAAAGGATTGTTTCTTCCTCACATATTCATAAAGATAAAGTAACTTCACATGTTCACTTTTGGGCTAATGTCGTCTGTGCGATATACGCTACCACCCGGAGTGGTACAAGCTGTAAAGCTGCCAACCAGCTAGTATTTTATTGGTCCAGTAATACCATAGTATGGCAGATAACTGGTGTTGTGAGCTTAACAGCTACTGGTGTAAAAGCTATAACCTTCCTGATATCCCACCAAGTCCCATTCTAATCTTAGCGCCGACCTACTGGGAGCTGCTTTTACTGCACCTCTAACCATGCTAGATTCGATGCTGATTGGACTGTGTTTAACCATGGGTGGCATCAGATCTTGCCATGCAGACACACGCCTTAATTACTCTCATGCTAGACTACTGGAAGCGACTGTCTTTAGGACTGCCCATTGAAGAGTATACAGAAAAATGGAGCTTGTCAGTTAGAATGTCGGTCAGACTTAGTTACTGGAGCATGTGACTACCTAATGAAACAGCTTTACCAGCTTCCAGTATGTTTCTGGGTCCAGAAGAAAGTGTTGGTTCTTATCTTTAAAACCCTAAATGCCATACCTGAAGGATCACCCCATCCCATATGATCCCAGCCATGTGTTAAAATCTCCCAAGGAGGCCCTTCTTTCTATCTCAGCATCTTAGATCTATGTAAGGGCCTTCTCTGTATCTAGGAATGCTCTTTCACCACCCTGTCAACCCCTTTTTATGCTGCAAGCATTTGACTTACCAAGAGTTTTATTTATTTATTTAGGCTCCCTAAAAAGTTGGTAATGTTTGTTTTTAGACTTTCTAGAATTGCTGTGACACCTTTAACTTCTATCCTTGTTTTTCTTCCCTGTGTGTTTTTACTATAGAGGTTGTTTTATTCTAATATTATATTGTAAGTTGCTTTGAATGCTTTCATGACAGCAGAATGGTAGGATAGATATAATAAAATAAATAATAAACAAAATATCTCTTGCTTTCTCTCTTTTTCAAAGGAAAAAAAAGCTTCCATTTGTAGTACCAGGGAAAAGCATGATGAACAGGTCAATGTGTACTCATTGGGAACAGACAGTAACCAGGTAACAACATGGTACTATGAACAAGTGTTCAGGATTTGGTGAATCATAAGCACTACTTCTGTAAATGAGGTTTCCTTGGGTCATACTCCAGGTCTCCTTACCACTGATGGCTATTCAACTACCATAGATAGTACCGGGTCTGGATGGTTGAATGGCCTCCTTTAGTATAGTATAAGGCAGCTAATGAGGTTGAAGGGAAAAGGGTGAGACCAAAAGTACGAATGGATTTTAGCTTAATGCTCTTTCTTCCAGGAACTAGGTCTTTAAGAGATGTATTTCAACTTTTATAATGGCAAAGACCCACACAAAATCTGGAAAATCACCACTACTGGCATGAGGAAGAAGATGTGATCTTCTGAGGAGCCTCCTTGGGTGGCATGAAATCTCAGAAGGGTCAAGTTTAGCCCCAGGACTCAAGGTTCTCTGCCATATTGGGTAATTAGGAAAAGGGAATGAAATACAAAATTAGGGATGAAATATAATGGGATACAGAAGAGATGACAGATTGTCTTCCACAAGGCAATCCTTCTTTAGGTTTCCTCTGCAGAGTTAAGAGCAGAGAAGCTAACACTGGGTCCATACTTAGAACTTTCCCTCAAAACTCTTCTTGTCCCTAATAGAACTCTGTTAAGATTTGGAATCTTCCTCTGGGGATCCCTAAGGGATGCTCTTAGCCCAGGGAAATATAGCCTTTTCATATCTAAGAAACAAATGCACTGTCAAGCTGTGGGGCCAGAAGCCATGTTGTTGTTATTGTTGTTGTCACCACCACCACCTTTTTAACATAAGCTTTCCATATCTTCCACCCTGTGCCTGCCTTCAGGGTTGCATGTGAGGAGCAAAAGTTAGCTTTCCTTCTGCTGCTGTCTTACTCATCATTCTTAGCCAGTTTTCCAACCATCAGCTATTTTCAATTCAGTTATGCAGTCCTCCAAGCAGACTTCACTAAATCTAATAGCTGTTCAAATTCACCAATGTTTCTTAATTAACTCCTCAAGGAACTGCTTTGCCATCCAGTTAAATAGGAGATCCTGAGATTAGAATTTGCAAATTAGAATAATATTTCAGTCTACCTTTCATTGTTGGCTTGATATTACAAACCAACTTCTCTGCCTTAGTTTACTTATAGTATAAATTTAGATATATGATCTGAAAGCTCTATCCTGGGACTGTTCATCATGGTTAATGAACTAGTGGGGAAAAGCAGGTGGGAGGTTCAGAAACTGATGCCTGGATAGTTCTCAGGTTATCTGACAGTGGCAGTGACAGTCCCATCAATCACAAATGAGGCTCAGTGTCTCCAGAAGGTGAGACCCAAACTCCACATACTGTTCCCACAGCACCTTGTAATTCCTTTGTTTTGCATTGGTGGCTTTTTTATTAGATAAATGAGGATTTTCAGAGTTTGACAGCCTATCTGTTATGTGAGTCACTTCCTATTGACAGATGTGTGAGACATCTTTCTCAGAGGCAATATGATGCCATAAATCTAGTGTTAAACATTCTCCTCATCATCACTCTTCATCTTTGCCTCTGCCTCCTGCTGTCACATCTCCTCCTGCCTCTAGGGACAAGGGCTATGGAGCTGAGAATATTGCCATTGTCACATACATCTCACAAAGCGCTCAAAAGGAAAATGTTGATGCAGTTTACTACCCTCACTGTGACACTTCCACCTTTCTCTTGAAAACTCCTGATCAGAAAGTTTTCCATAAGATGGAAAGGGAGTTTGTGAGGAAAGAACTGGAGCAACTCCTCTGTGAGGGAAAATGACATCACTTGAGGCTGTTTGAAAAGACAGGTAAGTGGAAATATGACAGAGGTATATGAAAGAGTGAAGGAATGCAGAAAGAAGACAGGGAACAGCTTTTGTCTTTCTCTTGTAACATGAGGAATGGGGCCATCTACTAAAACGAAACGGTGGGACATTCAGAACAGATGAAAGGAAGTACTTCTTCACATAGCATACAAGTAAACTGTGGAACTCTCAAGATGTAGTGACAGCTGCCAATCTGGACATATTTAAAAGAGACATATTTAAAAGGATACATTCATGGAGAATGGAGCCATTAATGAGTACAAGTCAAGTTGGTGGTATACTGCTCCCCAACCCCCATGCCAAAGATAGCATTCCTTCATATATCTATTCTGTGGGGGAGCATGAGATGGAAGTGTAGCTGCATTCCTGTCCTGCTTGCTGGCTTCCCATAAGCCACAGATTGGCCCCTGTGTGAACAGAATGTTGCACTAGATAGGCCTTTTGTCTGATCTAACAGGGCAATTTTTATGTTCTTATTTCGTACAGTAGCATTTTGATACCATCTGACCACTCAACCGCTACCTTAAAGAATATCACTTCCCCCTTGGTCCTGGAATATCGTTCTTTAACATTTTCATCAGTATTTTATTTTTTTATCTGTAATTTATTTATTGATCCATCTAAACTTTACAGAGTGGAATCCCTTCTAATTAAAACATCACACATACAAATAAAAATGAGATAATTAAAAGACAATTCGTGCTACAGCATTCTACAAGGGAAAAGAAATGTAAAGAAATAAAAAGAATGGCAGCCAAAGATGTGACACTTGGCTGTCAAAGCTGGACCAGCCCCCCAAAGTTTTCTACAGCTCCTGAAAAGCCTGCCAAAAGAGATAGGCCTTACCATGCTAATTAACTGTCACTCATGCAGAGCATTTGTTTACCAAACAGTAAAATAACCTCTGTTTAATGCTCATCTTAATTTCCTTATGATGAAAGGTTTTATGAGCATCTTTCTCTATGAGTCTTAAACAGGAAAAAGAATAATAAAATATATCACTTGGAAAGAATAGGATAAGTCTGGCTCCATACACAGATGAAAGCCAAGACATGTGGGGCCAAAAGCGTCCGAGTGTGGTCAAGATGACAAAAGTTATTTATGAGGAAGAACACACAAGTTAGGAGAGGCTGCAGCAGTTTGCTTTGGCTCGAGACTACTGGGGAGGGTAAGATTCTGCCTTGTCTCACCCCCATTCCCCCCAAATTAATTGCATGTAACCTACTTTTGTGCTTTGAATTCAATAACTGAAGTAAGCTGAGGAAAGTGGGAGGAGGAGAGAGAAATAGAGTCATTTTAAAAACGTCTGAGAAATTAGCAGAGAAAACAGCAGAAGATTAACTGGGACTGTCTTTGCAAAATTGAGACAGCTGGAAGATACATGGCTCCCACGTCATTAGTGTGATATATCCACTCTGGGGCCATTTCTGCACGATACTCTTATAGCATGGTGACTCCACTTTCAGCCTCCTATGGAATCCTGGGCCCCTCCTGGAACTGCAAACCCCAGGATTCCATAGGAGGTTGAAAGTGGAATTATCGCACTATAAGAGTGTCGTGCGGAAATGTTCTGGGTTTCAGTCTGAACTTTAAAGGAGTTATCCAAGATGCAGAATCTATTTTGGAGAGAAAGATCAGTATCTTTATAATTTTATAGTTTGGACTAAAAGCCAGAGTGAATTCACCACTCTACTGAGATGGAACTCAAAAGCCATGAGCCACTATAGTCAAGGAAAGCTAACTGATTATGTAGAAAAACCAGTCCTCAAAATATATTGCAGTAGGAAAGAGAAAATGGAGGTGGTTTGGTAGACAGATTGAGGGTGACTATGTCAAATCAAGCAGGGAAGTCATCTGTTTTCAGAGCTGGAAAAGCTGTTATGTATCAAGAGACCCAAATACCAATGTCCTACAATATAATTTTTCATAAGTTTAACATCCACGTCTTTGCTGAATGCTTGGCTGCACAAAACAAAATAAAAACAAAAAGAGACTTTCTATACATTTGCTATGGCTTCAGCAACAAAATTATATAATGTTAGGTCATTAGCTAATAAATGGATGCAGGCGACATGGATTAAAAGGCTCAAGGGCTCAAAACTATATTTAGTCCATATGTAATGAACCACTTGTTTTGCAAAGCCCAAACTTTTATGCTCATGGAAGTGACTGGTACTGTTTAGACCCTGTGAAATGCATTGGTAAAGCCAAGCTAATCCCTCAGAGATTATCAGCCGTTTTAATATTTTTGCTGGCATTGCAAGTCTGGCCATTAATCATAAATCTACGTTAGCCGTGTTGTTCACAGAATCTGCTGGCTTGCCAGGACTTATTTACAGTTCTGCCTCAGCTGGTATGTAAAATAGTTGGGAAAGATGAAGCTTCTTGCATTGGTGACAGGGAAAGAGAACGGTCATTCACTTTTTTTAGACTTTGTGTGGTCATACAGCTCCATACCGAAACACACGCTTTGCCTGCATATGTTTTTGTGTGTAATCGTTGGTCTGTCCAGATAGACCTGGGTAAATCTTATGTCTGTGACAGTGAGGAGCTCTGGCCAATCAGGATAGGTCAGGTAATCCATCTAGATGTTTTTGGCCTACAACTCCCAGCATGATAATAGCAAGACTTCATGGGTACAGCAACTCAAAAACATCTGGAGGACCATAGGTATCCACACCTGGCATAGATATTGTATTTCTGTATACAAGCCAGCCTGAATTTTTTTTATTTTTTATTTTTTTTAAATTAATTTTTTTTAAATTAATTACAATACAATCTTACAAAAACAAAACGAAACAATACAAAATCATTCACCACTACATAACTTAAGAACACAAAACAAAAAACAAAAAACAGAAAAAACAACAAAAAAAACAACAACCCACTACCCACCAACATTAACTTATTTACCCTTCACCTATCTACCAACACATAACAAATAATAACCCCGATGTGAGAGGTGGTGATATCTTAAAAGTTTAAATCTTAATCCACCATTTTTCTCATAGATATCTACATATTAGTTACTAATGATATAGCTGATTAAATAGTCAATTCTTACTAATACAAATAAATCATTAATCAAGAGAAAAAAAGTATCCTCGAACATTTTAAGATCTTCAGGTTAGGGCTTTCTCTTGGTCCCAGTACCATCACAGGTGCTGTCCTGGGCTTGGCAGCCCAGCAGGACTCCTCTGCTGCTTAACAAACTAGATAATGGAAGATCTGTAATACAGCCTTGGGGATGAAGTAAATTCTTTGAAAAACACAACAACAGTCCAGAAATGGGATCGTCCAAAAGCCAAACTGATAATCCAAGCAAAGTGTCAAGGTCCAAAGCACACAGGTAGAGGAAACAAGAATCACCATGATTGTAACCACTAATAGCATCAGTAGATTCCAGCAACCTTCTATTGTTGAGGCCTCTGATTATATAGCCTTAGCCTCCAGGCCAGGTGTGTCCTAATTAACAAGCCCTTCCTATATAAACACTACCAAAGGCCTGCACTTTCCTTTTCTTCCTGCACTGGCTGCTGTAAGTACTGCCTTTTCATGTTTCTGGGTCCTGGGAGCCTGGGTCCTGGGGCAAAGGCATGACAGGTATATTTGGTGAGGACACAGGAGAGAGCCTTCTCAGTGGCTGCTTCCAGATTATGGAACTCTTTTCCCTGGAAGGTCCACTTGATCCCCTTTTTAATCTCTTTCTGCCAGCAGCTAAGACTTATTTTTTTTAATTAGACAGGCCTTTGGTTTTTAATTCATGTGGCAGAAGAGTGTTTTCAGTGTGATGCTTTTACCTTTTAAACTACGTTTTTAGAGTGTTTTACATTGTATTAACTATGTGCTTTTTTAATAGAATAGAACTGGGATTTTTAAAATTTTAGTGTGTAAGTCTTTAGCTGAACTTTGTTTTAAATTGATGTAAGATGCATTGGGTCCTATCCCGGAAGAATGTTGGGATATTAAATAAATACATAAATAAATAGCCTTGAAAACATACTTTAATTATCTGACTCAGTATAAGGAAACTTTCTATATTTCATTTTTTAAATATGTCTAGCTGCTTTGAACCATGTCCATTTATGTGTTTATAGCAGAGGGAAGGAAGCCACAGCCCTCAGTTTGAAAGACCTAAGCAAAGCTGTAGAGGATAGAGGCTGCTGGAGATTTCTCATTCATAAGGTCATGATAAGTTGAACCCAACTTGATGGTAAACAACAACAAGGAAAACTTGAGCTAGACCAAGAAGATAGCAGAGAGGTGGCCCAACAGCATTAACATGGGATGTGCAAGTGAAGGCAAGGAAACACTTCTTAACACCTTCTGAACTTCCTGGAATCATCACTCCAAGGCAGTACTTGTTTCTGAAAGTAATGAAGTACAAAGGACTTGATTACACTTACAGCCGCTTGGTGTCACATGGTTGAAATGTATCAAACCCATATGGGGGAAACGGCTTCACTTCACACCATGATCAAGCCAGATGTTCATTCTTGCAGTGAATATTTTTGACATGAAAAAGGATGTTTTTTTTTTAAAAAAAGTAAGTGTTGGTAACCCTGATAAGTTGTTATTCTGAAGCTTTGTTTTGTTTCAAAATTGTCATTCATCACAGTAACAGCAGTGTTGTCATGTAGTTCATTAGATTTGGCTAGATGACAGTATTTGTGAGATCAAAAACAGTTACTTCATAGAGAAGGCAAAGCTTATTCAGGAATCAGATAACAAATTAGCTTTGTTAGATGTCGGTAGTTGGGCCATAGTTATTTATTTAGGTAGGATTTGGGCCATTAACTAGCTGTTCTGACCATTAACTAATTTTTAATGGAAGAGGAGGTTCTGTACTTTTTCCTCATCTGGTATGTTTTACACAATCTTAAACTGTTTTGTAATTCATTGTTGAATCATCATCATCATCATCCTTGGGACTCAAAGCAGCTCACAATTTAAAACAATACAATTTAAAACATATAAACTGTGAATATTGAAATAGAATTATACTGTTTACAGAATTAAAACAACAGTTCAGTAAAGAATAAAGAGACAATTAAAAGAGATTGTGTGATCTATAGGTGGCACTTGCCACCAGTTAGAATTGCTAAAATGTTTACTAGTGTGAGTAACAGATGTTGGAAATTTGGGAAATTTGAAAGGGAATCAGGGACCTTTTTCTATCTATGGTGGAACTGCAATAGAGCAAAAAAATTTTGGTTTATGATAAGAGCCAAGATGCAAAGGGTCCTTGGTATTGGGTTAGAATTAAAACCAACTCTTTTTCTTTTGGGTATCCCCAATTCAGTAGATAAAAAACAGGAAGATATCTATGGCAAACTGATATGGCATATGTTAGCGGCAGTGGGAATTATATTTGCAAGGCACTGGAAGAAAACCTTTATTCCAACAGAGGAGGAATGCTTAGCTAAATTAATAGAATTAGCAGAAATGGACAAACTCACCCATATGCTAGAAAATGAAAAGACTCCTAAATTTCTTTCAAGTTGGAAATCTCTGATAGATTTTATACGATATGAAATGGGCAATGTTAATCGATTTAAATGCTAGGACGGTAACAACCCGAGCTAAAAAGTCTCTCTTTAGGAGGCGTCCTTTGTCAGATTCACTAGAATACTTTAAAAACTCACTCTCTTCTATTATAGGAAGTAAACAAAACAAAGGCGTTAAGGACAATATGGATACCATGACAGCGTTTGTATTTTTTTCCTTTTCCTCTTCCTTTTCAAATATTTAGAATTTGGATCTAGTATATTGGTTAACTCTAAAAGCCCCTTAAGAGGTAAAGGTAGTTAACCCTTTGGCAGAAACAAATTGTTATCTTCTTTTAGGAAAGGGAGGGAGACTATTTAAGGAAAATAGTTGTTTAGGGGATCTTATTTTATTTTATTATAATTTAATATCATGAAGTTATGTACTAGTTTGAAGAAAAATGATGAATTACAGAAGGGTAATAAGGATTTACATGTCAGATGCTGATTCTGTCCAGTGGGGGAAGTTCTTTTTGTGTCCTTTGTTTGTATATCCAGTGAAATTTGTTAAATTCCTTTTTTTTAATTAGATTATAACATACAATGGATTAAACCTATGTGGGACTTTTTTAGGTTAGAATTAGAATATTAAGTGGCATGTGTCCCTTTGACTTATTGTATATATGCATGGATACTGTATACCCTATTTATTTCATATGGATCTGTTTATATGTGTAGTCTTGTTTTTCTCCCCTTTTTCCTTTTTTTTCCTTTTCTCACTAGAAAAATTCCATAAAAATATTTTTTTTTTTAAAAAAAGAGATTGTGTGGTGTGTTTTTTTTTTAGCTGTATCTATGTTCTGTGTTGTGAGCCACCTTGGATCCTGCTCTGTGGAAAGGCAATAGTGGGGTGGGTAGATAGACAGACAGACAGACAGAGGCATCTCATAGGGCCTTTCCACACTAGACTGTTATAGTGCTATTATTCCACTTTCAACATCCTATGGAATCCTGGGGTTTGCAATTTAGGTAGGAACATTTAGAATTCTCAGCCAGTGAGATCATTGGCCTCAGTAAACTACAAACCCCAGAATTCCACAAGATGTTGAAATTGGAATAATAGCACTATTACAATGTAGTGCAGAAAAGCCCACAGCCTCTACTACTGCAGCCTCTTTAGCTTGTGTGTTCTTCATTAGTAATCTTTGCCATCCTGACTATATTGTGATTTTATGTGGTCACATGGGTCTTAGTTTTCATCTGTGAAATATTGAAGGATATGGAAATTGCTGCCTAGGGTTCAAGTCTTGGCTTGGTTTACTGGAACGTTGCTGAATATTACCTCGCAATGATTGGAGTTTGCTTTTGAATTTTACTGAAGTAAGCTTGCCTTAAGGCTCTGTTCTAAAGTTATCTCTGGAGCTGTCTCACAATAAAGGATTTAGGTTAGAGATTAGCAAAGTACATCCTTCCAGGCCCAATGCTGCATTGAAGTGGGGGTGGGGGCTTCCAGGTATCTTACCAGCAGGAAAGTGATACCTCTTAAATCCCTGTAATCATCTTTTCTGCCATGGGCATGTGTGGAATCTTTTCTTCTCATACTCTTTTGCTGTATTAAACACTGGTTGTTCTTGTTGTGTGCCTTCAAGTTGCTTCCAACTTATGGTGACCCCAAGGCAAACCTGTTATGGGGTTTTCTGGGGGCTGAGAGTGTGTGACACACCCAAGGTCATTCAGTTGATTTTCACAGCTGATGAGAATTGGAGAATTGGACCCTGGTCTCCAGGATTGTAGTCCAGTGCTCAAACCACTATATCACATTGGCTCTCAAGCACTGGTTAGCTTCCAGGTTTTGTCTATTGATCTCATTGCCCAGCTTCACACATCTGCTTTCGACACCCTTATGTTCATAACATTTTCTCTCAGGCTACAGTCATAAGGCTAAAGTCATTTTCCTTTGTTTGTTTTTCCCTTCAGGCATGTCATTCTTTTAATTCAGTACAGCCAGCTTCAAAGTGTTTCAGCAATGCTCTGCCCACCCCCACCCCCCATTTACCTTTTTTTTTTTGCTTGTTTTGGAAGGGTATCAACAGACCTGTTACTAATCTGCTGCCATGTTATAAGCCTGGGGCTAGTCGGCTGGCCGCCAGTTTTTACTAGGTAAATGTGTAGTTTGATAGCTCCAAAACTCATAGCTTTAAATTATTTAGAAAGGAGAGCAGAATTGCATTATACTTACACATATGCAATGCAAGTGCCTATGGGCTGCTGCACAGCTTCCTTTTATTCCTTATTCTATAATCCAAGTGATATAAATAAGCTTCTAGGATGGGTTTGGCCATCGAGCTTGACAACTTCATATCAAGTAAAAGTGAAATATTGTCTCCCATATTTTTCTGTATGCATAAGAGGTTACTATATTCTTTATTAAGCTGCCTAAATATTCTAAAAGCAACAGATCCCATCTGATCTTGGAAGCTAAGCAGGGTCAGCTCTGGTTAATACTTGGACAAGAGAGTGCCAATGAATACCAGGTGCTGTAGGCTATATTTGCCTTCAAAGTCACCTGTCAACCTTTGGTGAGCCCCTGAAATTCACAGGATTTTCTTAGGCAAGGAATAATCAGAGGTGGCTTTTCCAGTCCCTTTCTCAGAAATGTAGCCTACAGCACCTTGTAACTGTTGGTGGTTTCCTATCCAAGTACTTACCAGAGCTAACCTGCTTAGTTTCCAAGATCAGATGGGTTCTGGTGCCTTATTTCATTATAGTAAGATGTATTAAATTATGGCAATTATTTCTAACTGTGCATCCAAAAGTACGTGAAATAGCAACACTTTCATTTTCATTTTGAAAGCATATAAATGGTTACCCAATTCCCAAAGCAACATTGAGGAGTCAGCTTGAGTGAAGTGGAGAGTGACAAAGCTTCTGTGATCTGGAGAAACATGGTGAATGAAAAGTGTGTGGCATAAGATGCACATTTCCTAACGACTCAAGTCCATTCACTGTTACTGAAGGACATCTGCTCCCTAACTAGTGATAATTGCAATGTTTTCAAGGAGATAAAAGCTATTAATTCTGCTTTGAACAACATTAGAAAGCCAAATCAGATTCTTCACGATCACCAAGATTAGGGAAGAGGCGGAGGATATTTGGCCTTCCAGATTTTGTTTGACTTCAGCTCCCATTATTCATTCCTTGCTATCTTAGGCAAGGTTTGACATGATGGAATTGTAATCTAGCAAGAGTGAGACCCCCTGTATTACGCCGTACTACATTGATAGCAGTTCTTCATAGGAGATAGCCTTTCTTTCTTTCTGAAATTGCATTATGAATTCTACATTTTTCAAATTGTGTTTCAAGACTTTGGAGCAATCACATCTCAAAAACAAGCTTACACTGCAATTTCCTATTTAAGGCTTATGCTGTATAGCAGTCATAGAACTTTGTACGAATGAGTTTGAAGTGTCAGAATTAGCTAGTTTATAAATTGAATCAGTTCTGGAGGACCCCTGCTGTCCATGCCAGAAAGAAGGGCTGGATTTAATGAGTCTTTTTCAAAGTCTTTAATGCACCAGATCTTTTCACTTTGTGACATCCAACCACAGCAGTGGGGGATGCGATGTATTTAACCAACACAAAAACCTTTGCAATCAGTGTTAACAACAGGATTTCTTTTTCTATCTCCTGAGCTCACCAACCTTCTTCATTCCCGTCTCCTATTAGAGCAACAGTGCTAAAGAGGATCTGCAGCCATTCCTTTTGAGAAGCCTGGTTTCAGTATAGAAAATGATGAATGGAACAAATAAATGTGATTTGTTACATCTAATAGAATCTTTCTGGCTCAATGAGGCATTTCTAGCTGGTTATTTTTAAAATAGGACAATCTAAGCAATACAAAGGCCAAGACATGTGTCAGTGTTGTACTCGAGAGAATGAAACATAAAAACCTATCATACCAGTTTGGGGAGAATATATTCAGTTTGGAAACAACACTCCTGGCAGATTCTTTTCTTTGAGTGTGTCACTTTTTACTCTGTTCTTCCTCTTTCTTCATCATTTCAGACTCAAGTGATTTGTAAAGCCTTCCTCTTGTAAGGCTCATCACCACGTTTGTCAGGCATACCATTTCTCCCAAGTTTACTCTGATTCAAACTGGCATTTGAGTTGGTTTGGTTTGATTTGTCTGTTTCTATATTTTCCACACATCTTCCTCCCTTACCAGCTATGTATATATATCTAAAAAAATAAAAATAAAAATCTGCCATCAGCTTTGAAGAGGATATAGGAAGAGACATATTAATCGATAGAGAATGCACACCTGATTTAAGCTGAAGATCATTTAGACACATCATGATGAATCATTTTGAAGGATTAGATCAAACTGGGCCTTAACATTAGATAGAGTGAGGTGGCTGATTTTGGTAGCAGATGGTAGGGGGATGCATCCAGAGCCTTTGGCTGTTACTTTTGGGTCCTGGCTGGTTCCTTGTATTAGAAGGCAAAGGTATACATGCCACATAGCTTGTCCAGGGCTTCCTATAATCCATAGTAGCCTGCAGTCTTAGGTATAGTGGAGGATGCTATAGTAGGAATATTAAAATTCATCTGTGAATTCAGTTGGCTTCTGTAAGCTGTATAGAGAGGACCACCATATTATCCTTCATTTCTTGGCAGCTAAATGTCTTGGGACTGCCCTGGACTAAATATTGTGTACAGTGTATACATTGGATGTATGTTACCATTCCATCTGCCAGTATTGCTGGGCAACACATTAACCCTGTGTGGGTGTGTGTAATGTGAAGGGTATTTGGAACAGGGGCAAATTTGTTGGGAACTAAAAAGACTAGTGGGCTAGTCTATAGTCTAAATCAAGAACGGGCTAAAATGAAAGTGCTTCAGGCTTGGGTCACAAGAGATATCACAGACAGAACAAAAGCACAGGGCATGAGATCTGCAAGAAAGCAACATAGCAGGTAGCAGTGGGCAAGCATACCTAGAAGATTTGTATGAGAAAGTGTTCAAGATGGGGAACAAGGAACTATAACCTCCATTTGCTTAGTTCTAAAGAGAAACATGGAACAATTCTTAAAAAGCAATTTAGGATTAACAAAATGACTAATTAAGAGGAGGAGGAGGAGGAGAGAGCGTCTGTATCTCTGAGATACAATGATATAGTGTATGATTTATTGTTTGTATTGAAACAAGTGTTGGGAATGTGAAAACCCAATTTACTGCATCCAAAAAGATTCTTAGCTGAAAGTTGCTATATTCTACCTGGGCACTATTGAAAGTTCAACATGGATGCTGTACTTTGTAATCACCAAGATTTCCATGGAGATTTCCTATGGAAACCCTTTTCTCTAACAAGATCAATGCTGGCCTCCTGCAGCAGTGAGGTCATTGCCAAAGGAGGTGACACCAAAGGGGGGCTCACCCCTTTGGGGGAACAACCCCTTTAAAAGTGGAGTGAGGGAAAAGGCCCATCCCCTTGTTGGGAAGGCTGGAGAGGTTGTTTGGTATGCCTATTGGCAGATCCAATATTTCATATGGAGAGCAGGGTGTGGCAAGCAAGCCTGGGAGCAGCTATAATGGGTAGAGGAAGGTATGGCAAGGGGAGACAGTTACATTACCATGTACATTACCAGAGGGGAATGTCACAGTGTACTGGTTGCCCCCAAACTGTTCCCCACTTCAAAAAGCCTTAACAATAGTCTTAACAACAGACCTTCTGTGTTGAAAATGCTACTGCTGGCCAGGTCAGTAAATGGAAAAACATTGCTGATCCATGATCTGATTCTGAATGAACATGCTGACCCACCCTGCATTATAGAACCGCAGCTGGATGAAGCTGACTGGGGTGGGGTGGGGGTAACCTGTGTCAGCTCTGTCTGCCTGGGTTCTCTGTAGAGCAGCAGGGGAGGCCTGGTGGCGGCGGGGGGAGGTGGAGTTGTGATGATCTCTTGTGATTCAGTTATCAGGTATCCTGTACCACAGTCTCCTGGGTTGCAACATGTGCATTTGAAGGTAAGTGGACAGAATAGGAAAAGAATGGGGCTACTGTTGGTTCACCACCCAAACCACTGCTCAGCAGTCTCCCACCCTGAACTGACAAAGTTGATGTCATCAGTGATGTTGGAATCCTCTCACCTTGTTTGCTGGGAGACTTCAATATCCATGCTGAGACCAGTCTGACAGCAGCAGTTCAGATTTCTGTGTCTTCTGTGACAACTACAAATCTGTCCCAAGTAGTATCTTGTGCCACTCATGCTGCAAAACATATGTTGGTTTTCTGTGTTCTGTAGGATGATGGTGATTTGGCTTTCAGTTTTTAATTGGTTGGGGTGGTGTAGTAGGTAGGTTTTAATGTGCTTTTAATTGTTTTAAACTAATATTTTGAAAGGTTTGTATTTAATACTTTTTAAATTTTTGTATTTCAGAATGGTTTTGGCTGTATTTGTAGGCTGTAAAATGTAGGGTGTGAGCTGCTTTGGTTCCCTTATGAAATTAAAATTGGATATACATTAAACAAATAAATAAAAATATAAAATAAATTATCTATTGCAGAGGTGGACAAAGTGTGCTTTAAAGATTACCTGCCCATGTGTTACAGACCTGAAAGTCAACACATGACTTTTATTTGGTAAGAATGCTTTATGATGGATTATGATCCATCATCACAATCAATCTTAGTCTACCAAAATGGACATCTGAGAAGTTACCCTTTTTCATTCTTCTTCATGCCATTTTGGAGCTATTTCAGAAATCCAGTTCCTAACAGCCAAGAAAACAGTACAATACCAACCTTGTTTAATCCAGAAAATCACACAGTGATTGAGTTAAATATATTCCTCACACTACAAGAGCCTTATTGATCATTTAAGCACAGACTCCTATCAATTTTCTATTCTTAGAATATCATTAAAGAAAAAAACACTGAGAATGTTATCGGCTTCTAAATAGGAGGATAAAATCAGGCAACAGGGTACCATACTATACAATGGGAGAGTAAGGCCATTTGCAGTTTAGGGAGGGACATCTACAATTCTGAGCCAGGGAGCTCTTTGGCCTCAGTAAAGTACAAACCCCAGAATTCCACAGGATGTTGAAAGTGGAATAATAGCACTGTAACAGTGTAGGGTGGAAATGGCCTTAGACTTGTTGGCCAACTTGCTGGTTCCTTTACGTCTATTTTTTTTATAACCTAGCTGCTTGTGGCCACTCTAATAACACTGTTGCTGGATGTTATAATCTTATATCTAGATGCAATTCCTGATTCCAACTAGTGCAGGCCCACTGAATCAATGAGAGGTTGGCAAATCAGCACTGATATAAGTTCCATTGATTTAATGGGTCTAGTCTTGTTGAGATTAGTAATGAATTTAGCTCTTCATGTGCATCAGTTTTTGTTCTGCTTTTTTAGTTCATCATCATGAAACTTTGGCACAGTGGTACAAAAACTAATAAATAATCCAATTAATAAAATATGAAACTGATTAGAACTGTAACAAAGTAGCGTGTCAGCTTATTTCATGCACACAGAAATAGAGATGTTGTGTTGAGGGTTTGAAACAAACTCCATCAGTAGATTTCACTCCCCCCCCCGCCCTCTAACTAATGAAAGTAGAAGCTGCTATTTAGTATTCATGAATGTGTTAAATCACTTCTGGATGTCCATTCATTTATAATTCACTATGAATCAGTTGTTATTTGATTCCCCTTATTAAAATTAATAATAAAATTCTGAAATTTAGCATGCACTGAATAATTTAGTTTCAATTCTCGCAATAAAATAGGTACACACTGATTTAAGATAGAAACCCAAGAAAGATGCTTAACCAAACCACTGAACCTTGTCCTTTGCGTTCAGTGTAACTTGAATACGATAACTTCTTTCTTTCTTCCTTTCTTTCTTTCTTCCTTCCTTTCTTTCTTTCTTTCTTTCTTTCTTTCTTTCTTTCTTTCTTTCTTTCCTTTCCTTCCTTCCTTCCTTCCTTCCTTCCTTCCTTCCTTCCTTCCTTCCTTCCTTCCTTCCTTATTCAGTTTAGACTGTATATTACTCAGGATGTTTATTTTAAACTGACTTTATTTTAAACTGAAGTTGTGTTAAAGTACATGGATACAAATTAACAAGACAAATTTAGTGTTGTAAGGCTACTAGACTGAGGAAATCAAATGAAGCAAAATAGTGTCTTTCCTCATTTGCACTGGTACAAGTCTGATTAATTAAAGGAAACCAATCTTTCTAGCTTGCTGCGGCAATACTTACAGACATATTTCTACTAAGTGACTTTCCTTACTACAAGTTTACTGCCTGTACTAGAATGTTTGATTCTACTGCAGTAAAGTAGAGTCTGTGGAGCCCTGGGGGTCTATGATGACTCCATGCTTTGCATGCAAAAGAGCCCAATCTGAAGAGAATCACTGCCAATCTGTGTGGACAGTATTATGGACAGTATTGAGCTAGATACTGTCCACAATACTATCCACACAGGTTGGCAGTGATTCTCTTTAGACTGGGCACTTTTCGTGTGTTTGATTCCCCTCTCAGCCATGGAAACCCATTGGGTGACCATGGATGCATCAGACGCGCTCAGCTCTAGAAAACCCAATGATAGGTTCACTTTAGGGTCACCATAAGCTGGAAACAACTTGAAGGCACACAATAACAATTGAGCTAGATTGACCAATATCTGACTTTGTTGTAAGCAGCTTCCTGTGTTCCCTGCCAGCAATTCCTGGGTGTTAATTATTGTACAGCAGCTTCTTTGATCTGGAGAGATCCAGCTGTTTTGGAATTCAGCTCTCATTTTCCTTCCCCATTAGCTATATCAGCTAGGAGTGGTGGGCACTGCAGTCCAAAATATCTGAAGGGCATCAAGTTGGGAGAGGGCTGTACCTGAGCATTGCCAACACTCCTATCATTCAAAGGAAGGACTGGAACTTATGACCTTCTCAATGGCTGCCCCTAGGCCCTGAAACTCCCTGAAGGTTTTAAAAGAAAGTGCTTTTAAGAATGGGCTGTACTGTTTTAATTGTAATGTAATTGTAGATTTAATTGTACATTTTATTTTAATGTTCCTTTTTTGGTATGTTTGAACTGTATTCTATATTTAGCTCAGAGTCACCATTGTGTAGTAGTTGGAGTGTTGGACTACAACCCTGGAGACCAGAGTTCAAACCCCTATTCAGCCGTGGAGATCCACTGGGTGACCTTGAGCAAGTCACACTCAAATCCCATCTGAACACATCTTGCCAAGAAAACCCTGTGATAGGTTCACCTTAGGATCACCATAAGTCAGGAACACAAAATGACGGCTTGTTTCATATTTGTAAGCTGCCCTGAGTCTTGATTTTGTGGAAAATGCAAGGTATAAATACACTTCATACTAATTATCCCAGCCTCATCCAGGTGCCACTCCCTCAAGAACCATGTGGAAAGGATGAGGGAAGAAAAAAGTAGAAACAAGGAAAAAGCCAAGCCAGCTCCTTGGCTAAAATGCTAGCTGGAAAGGGGAGGGGTATCAATGCCAAGAGTTGTGGCAATGTCATTGAAGTCAGTGGCATGCATCATATGACATGATCTAGCATGTGAGGGCCTGGAGGGATATTCAAACCACCACATTATACAGGTCCACCACAGCTGCTCTGTAGCAGTCTTCTACAATAGCCTTGTTGTTTTTGTTTTCTTTGTTTAGGAGTGGAAAACTTACCCATCTCTCACAGCATGGCCACATTTCATGTAGCATCCATTATCTGCCTCACTTCACTCCACCTGGTTTTTCATGCTATGGAAAGTGAGCATTACTTGAAAGTACAACCTAAAGGTATCATCTGAAAGCATCAAACAGCATACAATCTCCTCACTTCCCAGATCCTAGGTTTAAGCCTGAAGCCCACTATACACCCTCAAAACCACCTTTCAAGGGCTGCAAAAGATTCCAGAAAAGGTTTTCTGGCAATGCCAACATTTTTTTGCATGATTAGGGTTTTAGGCCAGGTCCTCTCGTTACTGTTTCACTAGATAGCACTGTTTTTCGTTTGTTTGTTTCAATTTAATCTTAAAGGCACCCAACTATACATGCCATCCTGAATCAAGCCCTTCTATTGCAATCTCTTTGTTCTCTCCTTGACTCTGAAACCTGAGGTGATATATGTGTTGCTTTCCTCTAAGAATCAAATGACAAGGAATTGCAGCTGTTTTATTCCCACTTAATGGGCACTGTAAAACGACAAAGATGTGAAGGAAATCATACCTGAGCCTGATGTGCAACAGGGCTAGAGTTTTAAAAGGGAAGCGCAAATACATAAGCCAATGAAGAATTAGCATAGTGTGAACTTAACATTGCCTGGTTATCTGCAGACAAATGGGAATTCATGCCCGTTCAAGTTTTATTGTACCCTTTGTAATATTTCATTGGTTTCTGAAATCTCATAAATATCCCAACCCATTTCACCATATGATATAATGAGCACATTTTCACCAGCAAATAAAACAGAAAAGAAGCTGCTTTGTGATCCATGAAGAGAAACAGTATTCAGGGCTGAGTAATATCTTTAGTGGATAACCAAAATGCCACAAATATGGATGGCTTTTGAGTTGTGCTAGAGCTCGTCTTCAGGCCTGGTAATATACAATTAGGGGACAGGGGATGAAGATAGATTTTTGTACTTCTTGTTTCTTCCCCTATCCTTTACTTTTTGTACCCCATTTGTGATGTATTAATGATCCAAGATAGGTATTACTCAACACTGAATTTTGTTTCTATAATGAGTGTACATTCTTTCATCTAACTCATACAATGTTTGGCATATGAAAATTGCTTACCAGTTTAAACTCAATACAGCTTTACTAATTCAGCAATTTAGCCAGAGCTGGAGAATTAGAAATGCAAATGTGACGGGAAAATATCACTCTGCTTGTTTCTGTGTGTGTGTCAACAACACTAACCTGATAAGAGCAGCAATCAATCATGTCAGGACTGAAGTTAGCAACAGATAAACTCTTTGCAAAACAGAAAAATCATCAGAAAGAAAAAAAAAGTGGTGGGGAGAAGAAGCTTGGCAAAAATGGGGAGCAGGAGCAGAGGGAGACTTTCTTTTATCTGGGCATAGAACTGAGGTTTGGGAATGATCTGGGCACTTTGGGTGTTTCTTGCCTTTAAAATGGTCCTAAAACCCTTCTTTTCTCCCATGGACTGAACATTTTTACATGATAAAAAGCCTTGCATCACATTACCATTTTGCCTTTCTGCTTTACAGGGTGTTATGTGTACTGTCTTTTTAATCTTTATTGCTACATTTTCAAAACAATTTAAAAAAGTAATGGTATTTTCATCTGATGTTTAATTGTGTTTTAACTTCTTTTTATTATCATGTTTCTTAAGGTTTGTATTAGCCTTTGTAAATTGCATTGGGTCCCAAGTCCAGAGAAAATGCATATACATTAAATGAATAAATACATAAATGTGTAAAACTAGTATATAGGGATGGGACGAATCCAGAATTTTCTGAATCTGGATCCGGATTCAAATCCCCGGAAGTTTCTGGGAATCCATAAATCTCACAAATCTTGAATCTTTTGAATCCTTTTTTTAAAAAGAGTTTAAAAAGCAAGGGAAAGAAGGATAATCTTGGACAAGACACACTCTCTCAGCCTAGGCAAAGCCTAGGCAAAGGCAAACCTCCCTCTGAAGAAATCTGAACAAGACAATTGTCCTAGTTTTGCCTCAGGATCTCCCCAGATTGAAAATGACATGAAGGACCTTTCTACACAGGCAGGAAAATGTGGATTAATCCCTCATTTTCCTGCCTGTGTAAACAGGGCCACATACTACAGTAGAGAAATAACCCAGGTCATAAGTGGCTTTTCTTTGCATAGCTGCTTCTGCATCCTGGAGTTTGTAGTTTGATGATGCACCAGCACACTTCGGCAGAGAAGGCTGTGACCCCTTGTAAAACTCCAAACCCCAGAATTGTACCTGAAAGAGGAGCTCTGCAAAAGAATGTTTCAACTGTCCTTGAAATCTCAAACCTGTAGCTTCCAGTCAAGTATTGAACTTAAATATGAAATGTTCAATTTAAATATCTTAGAATACAAGCCCAGATGTAATTTCTGAATTTGTTAGCAAAGGCCATTATTACTCCAAGGAAAAACCTCACCTATTTACTATCTTCCCTCGTATGTATGATCTCCTTGGCTTTCAGGCATCCTGGTCTCCAACAATCTATTTAGTTGGCAGAGTCAAAAGATTCGGTTTGCATATTTTGGCACAAGGATTCGGATTCACAATCTCGAATCCTTACTCAGGAGTCGAGGATTTGAGGATTCAAGGATTAAATTGGCCCATCCCTACTAGTATATTTTAACTAATGAAGAGGGAATATTAATACCTTTCACTGTGGATTTAGTAAACAAATATGGACAAATGCTGACAACCATGCTGCTGTCAAAAATAAATAAATAAATGGGGGAGGGGTTGTGGACATTTGTTCTTATGTCCATCCCCAAAATCCTTGAGTGCACTGTGTAATGTAACACTACTCCATTTATACACTGATGTCTTTAAAAAACTGATGGTATTAGGATAGGCTTAGAGACAGATGCCCAGGATCTCACCTGACAGATTGAGCAAGGGGATCTCCCTGATACAACCTACCCAGTTTAACACACTTTGAAATCAGTGAAAAACTGAACATTATCATGTAAACAGCAGGATCCTGGTATTATTTAGTCTAGAATCTAAAATGACTTTACTGGACCATTGACTTAAGCAATATTACTGACCCACTGATCTTTGGAAACTACACAACCACCACTTAAGGAATTACAACAAGCCTGTAATGTAAATCACAATAATCTGCAGTAGAATACGATATTCTCTTGAAAACATTTGCTTCCTTTCAGATTGTGTGTGATCACCAGTCTTATTTTGAGCAGGTAAAGTGCTGTTTTTGATAAATGAGAGATCTGAAGACGTGAATGTTGCTGTTAATAATCACAGAATAGATTGTGTTTATGAACAGAATCTGAATGATTGAGAGGGTTAGAGTTCTGGGATGTTAAAAGGATGGGATTTTGTTGCATTTTATCCTATCATGTTTTAAAGTTTAATATTGGCATGCACGAATAACTTGGATGGGGTGAATGTAAAAAAAATTCTAGATTTCCAAAAATGCACAAGGTTGTGGCTGCATTATATTCAATTATAATGTTGCTAAGACGAAGTAGGTTAGTTCATTACCTGTTGAGCTGCAATTTTTCCCAACAGTAAATGCTAGTTCAGATTGAATTGTTCAATCAAGAAGGTTTTTATGTGTAATTGTAAAATTGGATTGGAGTGCTGGGAATAAGTGCTGGAATAAAAGTACTAAAAGCTGATTCTGTGCTAGGTAATGTGCAGAAATCATCAAATAGATGTGGGTAGGATAAAAGTGCACTTTTCAAAGCAGTCCAGCAGCATTGTAATTTCAACTAGAGAAACTTCCTTTCTGGTTGAAGTACCATACAACCGTATTTGTGTTCTGCATGTTACTAGATTTAGGATGCAGCATAGACTTCAGCTTTAGGTTGTTGCTGTTGTTGTTGTGTGCTTTCAAGTTGTTTCCAACTTATGGCAACCCTAAGGTGAACCTATTACAGGGTTACTAGCGCTGAGAGTGTGTGATGCTCCCAAGGTCACCCAGTGGGTTTCCATGGCTGAACGGGGAATCAAACCCTGTTCTCCAGGGTTACAGCCCAACACTCAAACTGCAACACAATGCTGGCCCTCAACCTTAGGTAGCAAGACCCTAAGGACAATGTTCTAATTCTTGCAGTATCAAAGAACGTCAACATCAGTCTGACCAGTGGTGGATCGAGGCTCAACAGTGCCCAGGGCAAGGGGTCGGGGTGAGCAGGGGGGAGGGGTGATCCATAGCAAGGGAAGGGGCAATCAGGGGCAGCAGGGAGAGTGGCAATCGGCGGCGGTGAGAGGGGTGATTGGCAGAGGGGGGAGGGGCGATCAACGACGGTGGGGAGAGGGGTGATCGATGGAGGTGGAGAAGACGCAATCTTCAGGAGGGTGAGGGGTGATTGATGGCAGCAGGGAGAGGGATGATCGGCAGAGGGAGAGGGGCGATCGATGGCACTGGGGAGAGGGACAATCATCAGAGGGGAGAGGCAATCAACAGAGGGGGGAGGGGTGATCAGCAGAGGGTGGAGGGGCAATCAGCAGAGGGGGTGATCAACGGTGGCAGGGAGAGGGGTGATCGGCAGGGGGGAGGGGCGATCCATGGTGACATGGAAAGGGGCAAGTGGCGGTGGTGGGGCAGGCGGGGGTTCTTCTTTTTGTGCCCCCTGACTTTGGCGCCTGGGGCACAAGCCCCAGTTGCCCCACCCTAGATCCGCCTCTGAGTCTGACTTACATGTGTGAATGGTCTATTCCAGCAAGAACTGTTGATAAGTTAAGACTTTGGTACAGATGTCCATGGCCTCACCTAGAAGAATGGGCAGGAGAGCTCCCAAATGCAATACTAGTGACTTACTATATTTGGAGTTAAGTCAATGAATTACTACATTACCATGCAAAGATAGTGGCCCCCAGAGGGAAACCATTACCTCTTGCATCTAAAGTTATCTAAATGGACCACTGATCACATACAATATTCTACAGACTGAGCGTTCATGATATGTTACTTTGCTTTAAACAATATTTTTCGATAGAGTTTGTCTGTACATACAGCTGTTAGCTATCAAATACTGCAGAGAAATCAGCTGATGTGCATACATGTGTGAATGTGGGCTTGTTGAATGGCAGCTGGATGTTTAGTCGGATTCCACTGAAAGGCATTGTGTTCAAAGTGACACGAAAAGAAATGAATGTTCTTTCTGTGATCTTATATCTGCAACAACCCATTCACACATTCACACCATGACTTGATGCTGCAGTCATCAAATGTGCTACATACATATATGCATCACCCCTGAGAGAGCAAGATGGGGGAAAGATGGTACAAAGCAGGATGCATACCTCTGTGTGGCCTTTTCATAATAATAAGGTTAATAAGGTTAAAGTATCAAACAACCTTGAAGATCAGTAAACAAAGGAGAAGAAAATCCATCAGTGTTAGACTTTAGAAATCTTGCCACGCAGTAATTTTGCACTTTTCCATGAAAACACAAATGGGTATCTTACCTTTGCATGCACAACTCACACTGAAAGATATGAGCAACAGAAGTATGATTTTAAGGGCAAGCAGTAAATAAAAAGACTACGAAGCAAAACACAGGAAGGAGATGCAGGGAAAACAAAAGGAACACAGGGAGTCAAATGAATTACTTAGATTCAGCTACCTGGTACTCAAAGACTTCCTGGATTTTTTCCCCCAATCAGCTGCTTAAGGCAGATCTATAACGAGGGAGTGGATCTTCTGGTAGATCTCATAGATCAGGGAGCTGCTTCAGTGCGCAACAGAAAAGGCACTTTTAATAAAGCCTTGGCAACTGTTCAGGAAAATGCAATGAAATATATAGAATATAGTATATAGAATCCTCGGTGCCCTAATGGATGACACAGAAAGAGATAATACTTTCTTTTTTTAAATGGCAGGCATTTCTTAAGCATTTGTATTTCTATGGAAGGGAGCTTCACAACCTCCCTTCCCTCAATAATTTTCCCTGTGTCAGCCAAACCAGTGGGAATGAATGAGCAATCTCCTCTCTGCATGTATTTCATTGTACTGAATGGAAGCTTAGCTTGTTTCACTAGAGTTTAAACAAAAGCATATCCTTTTGGATTGTACCTCATAGGCTGTTTCCTCACTAGACTGTCATAGTGCTTTTATTCCACTTTCAACATCCTATGGGATCCTGGGGTTTGCAGTTTAGGGAGGGGGCAGCTGGAATAATAGTACTATAACAGTCTAGTGTAGAAATGGCCACAATCTTTCACTCTAACAGAAAGGATAAATCAGAGGCATACCTTTTGAACAAGAGTACCTCCCCAGGCAGATTTTGTGCCCCATCAAGATTTCTCAGAGTTTTTCTTAACTGTTCTTCTTGAACCTCTCCACTCATACCCAAGAAAGAATATAAACTGCCTCCCTTGGAAGTCTTCAGAAGCATCAATTTACAATTTAAAATATGGTATACTCTACCAGCATTGTTTTGCACCAAGAAACACCAGTATTCAAAGGCAGAATTAGACTTTTCAGCATTTTCTAGTTTTTGTTGTTCTTTTGTATTTTTGACAGGCTGTGAGATCTCCAGTGGCTTGGGGTGGGGGTGGGATAAAATAGGCTACAGAGCTGCTGCAGCTGCCCAGCCCTACTTTTGAACTGTTTGACCCAAAACAGACTTACAAAGGCCTTGTGGCACCTTTGAGACTAACTGAAAGAAGTTTATAGCATGTGTAGACTCAGTTTATTTCACTGAGGTGCATTTGATGATGTAGACTGAGAGTACATCCAGAAAGGAAAAAAGAAATCTTGAGAAATATCAGGAGTTTCCAGTTCTTTGTGTTTTGATTTTATCTGCATATTTCCAGGTTTGCATCCAAACTCCTTCTTAGAATATCCTGGGTTTCCCACACTCCCTCTTTTCTTGTGTTCTTCCTCTTCCCCCTCCTGCTGATCATGTGTCACATCTAAACTCATGCAACATTTCAGAAAATGATTTCCACCAATTTCCTCCCCCCACTCCACCTTCTTGAGGAGTTATAGTCAAAGTTCTAAAGTGCTTTTGCAATATTATACAAGTTATACTGTAGCAACATTTTGCTTTGTTGCAAACATCCCTCTTTTCCTTGCTTGATCTCTGTTAACTCTGTCTCCTGGTGGTGACCATCTTACCTAGTTCTGGAATAATTCAATACATTCCATTTCAGAAAATACTGGGTCAACTTAGACTGAAGTTGGAATAAAAAATCCTTGGTAGTATTAGGAGTTGCCAGGAAATATTATGGGATGAAGAAAACATTACATGGGTCTCCAAAATAAAACAAAACATGGGACTTTCAGAGATCCCCCCCCCGTCATTTGGAGGGATTCTGAGTCTACGATAACTTATGCTACAAATTTCTTTCAGTTTGTCTCAAAGGCGCTAGAAGATACCTTTATATACTGCTACAGATTAACTCCATTTCCGCACGAGGCGAGGGAATCGCCCCGTGCCGCTACTTACTGGATCTTCTGGCGGTCCAGTCCGGTCCGGGGTGATGAAGAGCAGTGCGTGGTCATTGCTCCGCACTGCTCCAGCATCCAAAATGGTGGCTTCCGGTTGGTCGTGGGTCTCGACCAACCGGTGAAGCTTGCCAGCCTAAAGTCCACTGTCGGCAGATCGCAGGCTCGCAATGGTGCGAGCCTGCGAATCTGCACAAGGGAGCAGGCTCGCAGGGGTGTGCTCCATGCTTTTGAAAGACTGGAAAAATCAGGTCTTTCAAAAGCACGCTGGAGGACCACTTGGGGTCGTTCCAGAGCAGACTGAGGTGTGGATCTATGGTAAGTAGTCTGAACCCAGTCCGCTCCAAGGTGCAGACATCCTCCGTGGAAGATGCACTGTGCCGTTTTAAATACTCCATGTGGAAATGGCCTAACACAATAATGTCTTCGAATATAAAACAATCTTGGCACTTGTCTGGTTTTTCTGAAATACCAATATTTTTTTAACATTTTTATTTTTATTACAAACAAAAACAAAGAAAAAAGAAAAAGAAAAATGTATACTAACATAAAATTTGACAAAGTAACAGACATAGATATGGACATAATTGAGCTTAATCTCTATCTCTGTCCTTTTAGAAGAAACTTCCTTTTACATTTCCACAGATAATATTAACACAAGCTAATCCAAAACCCCCTTATCTACCTTTCACCCTTCAGTTTGCTTAGCTCAGTTCTGTTGATTCACAGTTTATCTGTCTATCCCTACCTTTTCTTATAATCTTCATCATATTGTTTATATATTTATATACTTTATCTAGAGTTTTATCTACTATCTATAGATGTTCATCCAGTGGTAGGGTAGAAAAACATGTATTATATATATTCAATTCCTTATTGTCACCGAGTTACTAATAGTACAAATGTTACCCCCCACCAAAAAAAGAACAGAGAGATTTACATTTTACATTTATGCTGTATCGTTAATTATAAATCCTCATTTCTTGCTTATTTAATTGAAATACCAATAATTTTAGAACTCCCGGAATGTACAATATAAAATGCTTCAGGCATTGCCAAACTTGACAGTAGAGGTATATACATGAAATGGAGCATTCATGCCAGACACATTAATAATTTCTCCACTGAATATTTCAGCAACATGCCAGACTAGTGCTTCTAAGCCTTGATGGTCTCCAGCTCATCTGTATTGATCCTACTTGTCTGATCTGCTTTGTAGATTATATGATGAGATCCCACCCACTCTTTAATGAAGTGATTCACTAATTTACTTTCATCAGTAAGGCTTCCACCTCTTAAACTGCAAATCATCCTGTAAGTGGGATAAAACTTGAGCTGGTCTTATTCTTAATTAACCTTGTGCATCAGTTGGCCTCACAAGGTAGACAGGCTACATAAACATGCAGTTGCTTGGTTAATGAAATTCATCCAAGGCTTAATTCAAGTTGAATCAGTCTATAATTCAAGTATCATTTGTACTAGAAATATCAATTAAATAACAGAAAACTCAGCTTAAAATCCCTTCCTGTGTGACCTCTAGACCATAGCTAAGCCCATGGAGGACTTTTGTATCCACTACAGGCAAGCTAAAGGGAAAGGGAACCTTTGACATGAATATGTACTGGCATAAATAGGGAGCCAGTGCGGTTTACTGGTTTGAAGGTTAGACTAAGACGCTGGAAGAGTGGAGTTTGTATCACTGCTCAGCTGTGGAAACCCACTGGGTGCCCTTTGGCAAGTCACACTTCATTAGGGGAAGATAATAGCAATCTCCTTTGAATAAATCTTGCCAAGAAGAAGTTGGAGTCAACATGAAGGTACCTGATCACAACAATGGATAAATGCCTGTCTGGAGAGCTAATAGCATATCATCAACTTTGGACACCATCCTTCCCACCACCACTACTGCTATCTGCTCACAGAATACCATCTGAGGTCATGCTTTTACATTGTGAAGTGGCCCAGTCAACATGTGGATGAGAGACTACCTAAAAGCTCCATGTCATTTAAGCTTCTCTGGGCTTTTTAAAGGAAGAGTAGAGCAAGAATGCAATAAATAAAATAAAATGGGAGTTTTAGGTGGTAGAAAGCTCCACTTAAAATCCAAGCTTTATTTTTAAAATCATATTGACGGGGAGTAAGAGGCAAGGAAGTAGGCTCATGTTTTATGTATTTTACCCCTATGCTTACAGCTCAGTCATTTCCATTTGCTGTTTCCTCTTTTTGTTTATAAACCACATATTGAATAATAGATTGTTCCTCATTCTTTGTTGCAAAGGAAAAAAAACCCTCTAGCTCATTATAGCTCATGTCGCTCTGCCTGTCATTTGGGCTTACGAGCAGTCACTGTGAAGTGCAATAGCTTTGCTCCAGCCTTTTCTGCAGAAGACAAGGAGTTGCTGAGGTGCTATTAGAGCTAATTAGAAGAAAGTCAATTACCACAGATTTCCTCCAGAGAATTAAAAACGCCAGACAGTCATATCAGTTGCCTTTTGTTTTATTTTTAAGATTTGCTGAGAAAATTATTTAATGTTCATTCTTGTTTCTAGGGGTGTGTGTGAGGCAAAGAGAGAAAACTGGAACTTTTTACATGTCAGGATGTACAGACTTTTTTTTTTTGTAATGTGTTGATTACAGTGCAACCCTTTCCTCAAATAACACCTGTTAGGCTCAGATGGGATCATGACTAAATGTCTTATGCCAATGGAACAAAATGTCAGGGTGACCCAGTGGATATATGCTGCTGCCATGTTATTATGGCACCAGTGTTATGTACAATCAGTAGTAAACCACTTGTACAAGGAAGAAGGGTGGAGCTAAGAACATGCTGGAGAAGTGAGACACGTTTAAATTGCTCCCTCATAATCAATGAGAAGGCCCAAATCAACACCATCTGTCTTCTTCACACACCCTTTGCGGCATGTCAGGAGATAACATTTCAACTATCTCAATAGCTGATCACAGAAGGCTGTCAAGAATATATGCTTGTATGTGCATGCATGAATGCACACACACAGAGGCTGGCATCCTGTTAGTGACATATATATGTGTAAGTCCTATTAAGCATCAGGACAAATTATTCACCATAGTCCAATGGACATATTCTACTGATAGCAGCAGAAACAGAGTTGTGCATAAAGCAATATTGTCACTATGCATTGTACACTGCACACTGTGGTTGAACATTGCATATTGCAATTGTGTATTGCATATTGTGGAACTGCACTCAGAGGTTGACATATATTCTGCAATGAAGCTAATTTGCATGGAGGTTCCATAGCGATGTCATAACATATCTCTGCATGTGGATATTTATGGTACACTGAGGAGATGTTAGACTGTAGCAACAGTAATGTAGGCCTATGATATGCATCTCAAGTTGTGTACTTTTGTGTGGCTCATACCATTCTTGGTAGTTTCTTCTTGGCTTTATGTGATTAGCTACTAATGTTGGGATCATGATGTTTCTCTTTGGTTAGCTGCTGTTGTAGTCTCATACATTATTCTCTTGCTGGAGCAGTATATAGCTATGTCTGTGTTGGATGCCTAAATACACTGAAAGCCCCAGTTGCCAAATGATCTTGGAAGCCAAGCAAGGTCAGGTCTCATTAGTATTTGAATGAGGGATCATCAAGGAATAGCAAGTGTTGTAGGTTATATTTCAAAGGAAGGAAATGGCAAACCACTTCTGAGTATTTTTTATCTATGAAAACCCTATGAAATCATGGTGTTGTCTTAAGTTGATGGGTGATCTGAAGGCACACATAAATATACATGTGTCTGTGTCTATATCAATGTCTGTGGGCCTTTCCACACTACATTATTATAATGTTATTATTCCACTTTCAACATCCCATGGTATCCCATTGGTTTGGGACCAACATTCTGCATTTGATATTATAATGATTAACTGAATGATTAATACACATGAGTGAATCAGCTGGTAAAAAGGAATGTTCTCTGAACAACTCTAGGGCATTTTTTTTAAAAAAATTGTTATTGGATGTCCATTGTACCATTCAAAAAGTTCATGAGTGGAAGCTTCTCCATTACACAGAATTCTGACATTCAGTTTGCACTGAAAGTCAACACAGAGCTGCATATATATTCACACACACCAGTATCATAGCATGTTTAAAAATTATTCCTGCCACTACCAGAAAATAAATGAATTAAGAAGAAGAATCCTTAAAACTCTTATTAAAGTTTAGGAAAAAAAGTGTATAAACACCACTGATCTAGATTGTGAACTATATATATATGATCACTTTTTAAAACGTTTGTTTTACAGTAATGTGGGGAAGGTGTTGATATAAAGGTAGGAGTCAAGCTTACTGATTTAATTATATGTGCATTTGTCTCCAGTGGGTATCCAAAAACCATGATTGCTTGTCCATTTGGATCTATAATTATTATATAAAAATGTCTTGAACTTCTCCATGCTGCTAAACCTCAGCAGTATGAATATGGCAACATCACGGCTGAAAGATGTACTGTATGATATGCCTTTCAAAATTTATAGTGTGATAATACATGTTGATCCCCCCTTTTCCAGAAATCCAAAATCTGCAAACCTCCAAATCCCAAAACTTTTTGCCACTAGTTCCCTGCTTCCACCTTCACGGTGATAGCTGAAGTCGTCTCACTTGTTCATCTCTCAGATCATCCATTTCTCTCTTTTTGACACCAGCTGCTTGCTTCTGTCTCCAACGCAGTTGATGTGGCTCTCCTACTTTTTCATCTCTCAGATCTACCCCAGCTAACACCTCAGAGGTGGAAGTGGGTGACTGGCAGCAAAAAAGAGAGAGTGAGAGTCTGTGAAATGGTGGAAGGCATGGATTCCCACAATTTCACAGACCTTCAGCCTCTCTACAGCCTCACATCTCATACACAACACAAGTAATGAATGAATGAAGCTATTCCAAAAAAGTATTGTATTCTAAAATCTGAAAAAAAAAACCCATCCAAATATGGAACACTTCTGGTCTCAAAAATTTTAGATAAGGGAGGCTCAACCTGTACCCTTATTATGTCAACCAAAATCACACAATGATTTGTGTAAGCTTTCAGGATCTCCAGGCCATCAGGCAAAATGGTACAAAAACAGGCAGAGGAAGGGCAGAATATGGCCATTTCCACACTACACTGTTATGGTGCTATTATTCCACTTTCAACATCCTGTGGAATCCTGGGGTTTGCAGTTTAGGGAGTGGCATTTAGAATGCTCAGCTAGAGAGCTCTTTGGCCTTATTAAACTACAAACCCCAGAATTCCACAGGATATTGAAAGTGGAATAATAGCACTATGGCCCTTTTTGCACCTTACCCGTTTGTGCGATGGGGGAGGGTGGCTTGCGCGAGAAGCCTCATTCGGAATGCTGCCACTTCCCTGCTCCTTCCTACTGCAGGTCGCTCCCTGCTAGCGCGACTGTCACTCTAGCGCCCCACCCCTTCCTTCTGCAGCGCAGTCTGGGAGCTGTAGGCTGTGCTGGGGGAAGGAAGCACAACCGGCCCGGCTCGCCGAAGCACCACACACAGGTAAATGTGCGAGGGCACCGTGAGCATTGCACGAGCACGCAGTATTTTCGGCTTACAGCCGAAAATAAAAAAATTCACGCGCACCCCGCTTTAGCCTCACGAACGTCGCGCGAGTGGGAGTGCGTCGTATGGAGTGACGCTCTCATTCATGCAATGCTCAAGGGGCGCTCGCACAAAAAAAAGGCATGTGAAAAGGGCCTATAACAAGGTAGGGCAGAAATGGCCTACAGTTTGATTTTAAAATCATGTTGTCTACATGTTGCATTAAGTTGTAATGGCAAGAAAGGTACTACAGGATCATTGGCTGAAGGTCCTCCAGGCTTTCTGGGAACAAGAAAAGCAATAAAAGACTATATATATATATATATTCATTTTGAGAATTCAAATCACACACAGCCCTACGTATTTAAAACTATAGCTCTCAGGAGACATGGATCTTACCTTCTGTGCTCGTCGCTTGTCAGCTCTTTGATTCTGATGGTAAATCCGACTGAAGTTGGAGACAATAACTGGGACAGGAAGTGCAATGACAAGCACACCACTCAGTGAACAAATGGAGCCAAAGATCTTGCCAGCAATTGTCTTGGGTACCATATCTCCATAACTGGTGTAAAAGACAGACAAAGGAAAATGGGCATATTAGGGTTAGGCTGACCACATGTAAACTTCTACAAATTCCATCAGCTGTATGTGGAACAAGAAGGATCATATACTTATACTTCATTAAAAGAATTCCAAAAGTTTTCCAGCACTCTGTGGAAAAGTCTATTGGCAATTGTGTGAGAGAAGAAGAGAGTTGGAATCCCTGCTTCATCTACTCTTAACTCTCCTTGTTGTTGTTTGGGTCCTACCTAAAACTGGTTTATTATAATAAATGCTTACATTGACAACAGTCTGCTTCTCAGATGCTCCATTTAGCAATTGATGTTCCAGCCCAAGTCTTAGTTTACATTCATTACAATCTCAAGTTGACAGACGAGTTAAGTTATACCTCTTTTTTTTTTTCAAGCTTTCTTAGACTCTGCCTCTAGGAAAACTGGGGTGGCTTCTGGTTTTGTATCAGAATCTACAGCTTCGTGAGTTCTCAAGCGAAGAGTTGAGGATCACATAGGACATTTGAAAACACTTTTAAAAATATGGCATTAGAATTAGGGCCAGCACTAGACAGAGGCCCTTTCTGCACCTTACCTTGTTCCGGTGCTGGGGTGTGGGGATTGCGTGAGCAGCCTCTGCCGAGAAGCTCTCCCTTCCCTGCTGCTTCAGCTTAGCACAAGCTGCCTGCTCGCATGAGAGCCCCTCTTCCTTCTGCAGTGCAGCCTGGGACCTTCCCAGCCTGCACTGGGGCAGGAAGCGCGACCAGCCCGGCTCCAGGAACAATGCGCAATCACACACCATTTTTGGTTTCAAGCCAGAAATGAAAAGGTGCATGATCGACCCCTGCCGGCCCCTGGAGTGTCGCGTGATTGTGAGTGCATTGTGCAGATTGCTCCTTGCAATCACGCAACACTCCAGGTCCTCTTTCACATGGCAAATGCTGTGTGAAAAGGGCCAGAGTGATCTGGGAAGCAAAAAATCCAAATACCATTCCCAATATATTTCAAACAGCACTCACTAGATACCCCCAAAAAAGAATGGTTCACACAAATGCATCTATTAAGGTATCACAATTCCACCTCCAATACATGTTGATAGTCATTGTCACAGCTGTCATGACACTAGAGTCTAAAGTTCATTTGCTCACCTTCACCCATGTGTCAAGCAATTGTTAGCGCTCCTAAAACAAGAACTAGAAACAGGAAAACTAAACAATTAAAAAGCTGGGGTCAATTGCAAAGTTTGACAAAAATAAATCTCCTCCTCCTTTCCACTCTCTTTCTCTCACACACAAACACTCAACTCAGTTTCTCTCTGCAAATCAAATCCCTCATAGGCAACTTCAGAACACACAGAGTAGTCAATTAAAGGTAGCATAAAAGCATGCCCATTTTAAAATTCTTGCAAGAGAAATTGTACTTTCAGACATCAATCAGCAAGTACAAGGAACTGCTGTGGGTCCCATATTGGGAAAAGGATGGGATGTAAATTAAAGGAAGAAAGGAAAAAGAAAGCAATACAAATGACAGTGTCTCTGGTGACAGAAAACAGTTTTCTTTTTACCACCTCCATTTGCTATGCTGATTTTTATTAAAGGGTAGGTAGAAGCAGTAGAATCAGCATAGTGCAGTGGTTTGAGCATTGGGCTATGACTTTAGAGGCAAGGGTTCAGTTTCCTTGCATGGTCATGAAAGCCCACTGGGTAAATCTGGGCGTGTCACACACTCTCAGACTCAGAAAATCCTGTGATAGGTTCACTTTAGGATCATCATAAGTTGGAAACGACTTGAAGGCACACAACAACAACAGATAGAAGCAACACCTCTGAATGCTGTAGACCAGCCTCTTGTGGGGTCTTTATGCCCTCTTCCCAGCCTCTGAGAAATGTAAGGACCATGCATCAACCAAACAAGAAGTTGACTATACAAACATCATGCCCCAACCAATAATAATTATTGCTGAGATCTCTTGAGGAGCTCAGATCTCATGGGGGTGATTCAGATGTTGAGAACAGAGGTGTGAACAAGCCATGGGGTAAAAAGGATCAAAATTTTGGTCCACAGCCAGGCAAGCAGGCTTGGGATTTTGATTTGAAGGCAGTGTCATCTGGCTCCCCAGAGTCTGAGGTGCAGGAAAAGATAGTTATCTCAGTACAACTTTGGCCCTTGCCATGGAGCAATAGACCAAAATGAGAAGATAGATATATCATTGTTGCTTTCTGAGTCCTGTTGTTCCATGAGTCTTGGGTTTTCCTGTTACAGCTGAGCCTGGATGGTTTCTTGCCCCCAGTGCCCACCCACTGTAAACGAAAGTCTACATAGTGCCAGGGTGAGAACTGTATGCTTTGGGAGATGAGCCCCAAGGCCACTTTTGCAGCCTCTAGAGCTCCCATTACCTTTTCCTTTTTTGTGGGAAAGGGAGAACTGTGTTCCCAGAGGTCTCCTGTGAGCACAGTTGTTTTAAACAAGACATGAATAATCCCTGCATTTTGTTTCACCACCACCCCTTTTAAAAAAGAGGAAGGAGACTTGTGATCATTAACGGTCTCATCAAGAGGGTTCAGGAGTGGTGGTAGAAAATGACCTCTAGATCTTCTGAAGTTATCTGCTGAAGTTGCCAGGCCGGAAGCATCCCAGGTCCTGAGATTTCAGGGCTGAAAACTGAGACTTATGGATAGTTTTTGGTGATGTCACGGGGGTGGCCATGACGATATCATAAGAAACACCCCCTTGTGAATGCACAGGAGGCAGGCCTGGTGATACCATTAAACATGATACATTAAGCAGCAACCACAGTTGCTCAAATCCCATAATCCAAATGAAAAATCAGCTTTAAAATGCTGAGATTTTAACATACCCTAGTCACAGGTTCAAGTTTTTTCTTTGGAGACAATGAAGAGTTGGCAAGGCAAAGAATAAGGAAAGGCGAAGGAAGTGGATGAGTAAATCAGAGAAGTGGAAGCAGAAACACAAAAAGGATGACAGAGGGAAAGAGATGGGGAAGGAAGGAGAAAACAAATGTAGTCAGAAGGACTGGACAGCTGGGAGGAGAAATAAGGAAAGAGTGTGGGGCACTAGGAAAGGATGAAAAAGACAAAGCTAATTAAGAAATGTTGGGATGGGGAGAAGGAAGTGGAGACAGAGTGAGAAAGAAGAGAAGAAGACATTTCTGCAGGAGTTGTCATCAGGGTGGAGGAGAAGGAGAAAGAGAGAAAAAGACAATGAAAGAAAAAATTAACTTTGAAACTTTGAAGAAGAGAAGAAGAAACAGAATGAAGGAAGAGAAACCTAAGACTAGGCAGGGTGAACAGGATAGTTAGTCTAACCACTGGTTTTGTTAAGAAAGGTACCACCAATGAGCCTCAGACCATGACAGGAAACTATACTGGTCCTCAGCCATGAAGAGCAGGAACAAGGAAGGGGGAGAGAGGGAAACAGAGTTAGTAAAATTAATAATAAGATAAGCTACAAAGCAGCAGTCTTATGGTACCATATTCAGTGACTCCTGAGGCAGGAAATACTGAAGCAGTATTTGTATTTGTTGTATTTATGCATGCTAATTGTTCCCTTTGGCTGAACTGTGATTTTTGTTGTTCTTTTGTGTCTTCAAGTCATTTCTGACTTATGACAACCATGGGTTTTTCTTGTTCAGAGGGAATTTGCCCTTGACTTCCTCTAAGGCTGAGAGAATGTTACTTACCAGTAGGTTTAAATGGTCCAGCAGGAATTCAAACCAAGCATCCCAGTGTACTAGTCCAACACCACTCCACTACATCCCAGTGTCCTAGTCCACTAGACCACATTGGCTCCTGGTGCTAGCTGCCATTTCAGAAATGTTGAAAGAAGAAGGAGGTGGCCAGATAGACCCTATGCAGAGTCTACAGCAGCCATTCCTTTTTTTTTTTTTTGGCCCTTTATTTAATTAAGTAAAAAAAGAAGAAAAACCAACACAAACTAAACATATGAAACAACAAAAATACATTGATACAAGCATCTACAAACATCCTAACCTACACATGACTAAAACAAAAACTAATGAAACCTAACTAAAAATTGGCTCCCACCCTTGTTGCAAACAGTTCATATTGTTTAAGCATTTACTCCTAACTATCCCATTTTTATTAATTATAGGTAATCACTTATCATTGTAGTTATTTATTTAATTTTAATTTAATTTAATTTTTCAAGTTCATAAATCATTGTTAACTGATTCTAGATTAGTTCATACTTATGATTAATCAGCAAAAGATAATAATCATCTATGCAAGCAATAACATTTTAAAACAATCAACAGATAATAACAATAACAGATAAAACAATCAACATCTTCTAAATCTACTTCACTTCTCAGGGAGTAATATAAATTGTATGTTTCAAAACCTATTATCATCAGATTGATTTCATTCTTTTTTTAAAAAAAATCAATCAACTACATTCAAACAAAAAATCATTTTGTGTTCTGTCTTTTATCATATGAGTAAGATTGCCCATGTCAACAATTCCTATCATTCTGTTTAGCCATTGATAAATCTGATTTTTTACAGTACTTTGCGTAAGGTAGTTTTGCTGCTAATGCACAGCAGCCATTCCAAAGCAGCCTGAAGCAATGGAAGCTAGCAGTACTCTCTTCGCAAGACAATATTCTTGCTCTGAGAAGGCGCTGAGATTTGGAAATATTATTGTGCAGTCTGGCATAAGAGAAATCTACAGTGCTTTACATGTGCAATCTTTCTGTTTGCAGATGTCCATGCCCAAGTCAGAGATAGAAGAAGTTGGTTTTTTGGACTACAGATCTCAGAATCCCCCAGCCAGCACAGCCACTGGCAATCCTGCTCAAGGTATTTTGGGATTTCTAGAGTGAAAGCCCTGGTGAATGTCTGTGTGTGGGACCAAGCTGACTTTGCCCTGATAGATAATAAAACCACCTTTGTCTGAAACTCATGTCATACATGTTCTACTGTATTTATTTTAATGGCTGTATTAATGTTTAATATCTTCAATAATTTGTTGTATATCTCCCTATGACCTTTTACAGATGAGGCAGCAGTTTAGATGTCTTTAACATTAATAAAAATAATAAATAAAAATAAATGTACTCTCCTTCATTCTTTGCAAATCAACTGTGAAGCATTTTGACAAAATCAGTCAGCAGTAGAAACATAGAATTATAATTCTCAAAGGTAAGAATTAATCATTCTACCATTTTTCTCTTTGCTACAGGAAAATCTTTGAAAACTGTGCAGTTTAGAATTTATTCTGTGCACAATGCATGATCTTTTGTGAAGAAAATGGTATATTCTATGCAAAAAACAAATTTTGTGTAAAGAAAACAGCATTTTGTGTGCATTTTTAAATTCAGAATAAGAGTAGAACTGCAAAGATCTCGCCTATCTAGGATTCTCCTCATCAGGGCTGATGCTTCAGAAATGAATTGTTTGACCTTTTTTTTTTACATATATATTCTTTTCTTCTTTAACCAGGAACCTTCTTACATTTAAGAGATAAACAAATTGAATATGCTGTGAATCACATTGGCCTTTCAGGTAACACAAAATCCTTTGTTGTTTTTACTGCAGTGAACACAGATGGTTACCATTCTGGACATTGTATAAAATTTAGGTGAATTCTTTAATAAGAAATGCAAACTTAGCTAGCAGTAGTCTAATCTCTCATTTTCATGCCTTTTCACGGGAAAAAAGCAGCTTTATGTTTTTTCTTTTTCCCTCTGTGGTAGGTAAGTTGATGTTACTTGAAAACTCCTTAACTGGTATTACAGCACAAGTTGATTCAGATTGCTGGCATTGGGTTAACAATGGGTGGTTCTCTTAAAGACTTGTACAATGGTTTGCACTCCATAAACCACGATAAGACTGAGGGCCAATTTACATTAGCCACTCAAGTGATTATATTTTTATAATACATGCTTATCCTTTCTTTCAGTGAGAAATGCATTTGCGGAAAAGCTTTCATCTACTTGCTTCATCATGAGCATAAGCCATGTTCAATATGTCACTGCTGAACTCTCTTTCCAGACCTTTGACATTAGATGCCATTGTCTCATTCAGAGTCAAGAGGGCAACAGCTAATGCACATACAGAAAGACCACTGATAGGACCCAGTAAGCAAAAATTAAACAAGTTTTTAAGAAGAATTTCCCAGCAGGGAAAAGGCAATTTTTCTGCCTGACGATGCCTTTCTAGTCAATTCAGCCTTCACTCCAGTGGGCAGCCATTTCTGTCCTGAGCTCAGTAAGGAGGGTTCTTCAAGAACAACCAATTTTTTCTCCCACTGCTGCACCATGTAGAGCCCCAGGCTTACCTGGAAAGGAACACCTTCCATTCATCATAGCCTTTGTCTTCATATTAATGAAAACAAACTCCCATTCCCTTCCCCACCCCATTCCTATTATTTTATGGAGTTCCAATGGCTGTGCTTTGGGACCCAATCTCTCATGGTAAACTGAATTGATATAAATTTTTGGTGAGGACTATCTTCAGATGCCACTTTCATCAAAACAGGTAAATATATGGGCTTCAATCATCCTTCTTTTGTTAATTTTGACTTCACCCTGGTTTCATTTTTGAAGTGCAACAGCTCCTTGATTGTGATCTTCCCTCCCTAGGGAAGTCAGGCTAGCACCATGCCTGTTGGGGCTTTCAGGAAGTAGCCAGAGCTGTATTATTTCCCTTTATCTTTGGTCTTAAAATCTGGTTTTAGATCAACATTTTACAATTGTTTTGATTGTATTAAAAATATACTGGTTTTAAAAATAGGTGTTAAAATTGATTGCTGATTGTCTACATTGGTTACTATTCCTAGCTTGACCTCTTTAGCCAAGCCCACCTTAACAGCAAGCAGCCTTATTCAGTGAAAGAGGTTTGTTCAGCTGCTGATCAGAGTGCAAGAAAGGTGATGCTTCAATCTGCTTCTCACCAGTGAGTGAAGCTGCAACAAGGAATTGTGAGAGGGGTCTCGCTTCTGATTGGTGCAGCTCCATTCACTGATGGGTGGGAGCTGGAAACATCATTTTTCTGCCTTAACTGGCAGCTGAATAGACCTGAACAGACTGAGAGAGAGAGAGAGAGAGAGAAGAGAAATACAGGCAGCAGTTGCTAGAATTAATCCTCTTTCCCACTACCATTTCTTTTTCCTTGTCGTTCATGTCCTTTTAGATTGTAAGCCTGAGGGCAGGGAATTTTCAAATTAACAATTTGTAAGCCACTCTGGGAGCCTTTTTGGCTGAAAGGCAGGGTATAAATGTTTTAAATAAACACATGAACCAGCAATTTAATTAATTAATTAAAGCACACAAACAAATGCAGCTGTAGCTGGGCAGCTGGAGGAGACAATAATATTTTCCCAAGTTTGTAACAGAGATGTGATTTTCTTTCAAAAGAAATGGATGATTCCTGTGCAACAAATGGTTAATTTGCAGTAAATGATTAGTTTTTTTCTAAAAAAAGTTAGGTTAGCAATTATACATTACTGCCCTTTTCCCAAGGTCCTTGAGCTATTTGAGTCAGACAGTTAAAAAGAAGGCAAGGTGAATGACTGTAGGCTATTATTTCACTAACTGTCACGTTTGCATCACGTCTAATAGCTACTCGCAGAAAGGAGCCATCAGAGTGCTTTTTAGTGGGCCCCGTTGAACTATGAACCCTTTTATAGCCTAAAGCTCATAAACACATATTATTGAATCCAAGTTGATTACTTTCACAGTAGCAACAGATGGTACTCGGTTATGTTTCAGAACCCTGAGAAGTTATGCTGCAGCGCCGCAGGCTTGTGACTGATGGGGCAGTCAACTTGTATTAAGAGGTCCAATCATCTGTGTTGCATTATGGGGAAATGTGTCATGCTCAACTGTAAATCAGAATTCAGAATCCCAATTACCTTCACTGTAATATGGCACTCGATAAGCCAGGGCAGTCAATCATACTTGTTAGACCTCAGCAGTTGCTGCCCTGTATGTTTCATTAGGGAATAACAGGGAGAGCTCTCTTTATAGCACCAGCAATGTGATATCAACCAAGGCATGGAATACCTGTTCCAAGTATCACTGACGAAAGTATGAAAGTGCTGTTGAAGATTTCTAGGGCAATACACAAAATAGGAGCAACTGACCAAGTAGAAGTAACTGTGTGAAACAAGCAGCAAGGTGGTAATATTTTATGATGGCATTTTTATTCTAGCATGACACCAAAGCAAATGAAGCCCAAGGGTACAAACAAGCAGCAAATTATTTTGCACAAGCCATATCAAAATGAATAAGAGTTTCACAACTGCATAGTAAAGCTGCAATTGGTATTGGTATTCCTATGGCATGAAAGAGAAAGCTGTGCTGTCATGTTGTCTGTTGTTGACAATACATGGGTCCAAATAGAAACTTTATGTGCTATTGTAAAAAAAGAGAAGTAGGGAACAAGTCTGTGATTTGGACTTGAAAACCTTTGAATGTCTCTCATTTGGTTTACTACCTCCCAGTGGGGAAATTAACATAGCAGTTTTAAGGAACCATGGAGCCAGACTGGCAAGTTATCTCTGAGCTTCCAGCTTTAAATGAGAAAGTTTGATGTGAAACCTGATGTCTATGTTAACGTGAAAGAAGATGGTTGCCTTGGACAAGAACAAACAACTGACCATAAGAATCTTTGGACAAAATTCTTCTAAAATCCTTTTCACTGGAACAAAACTGGTGGCCTACTCTTTTAAGCCATTACAGTCTGTTGGAAATAGAATTTGCTTGCTTTCCATGCTTTTCACTGAAATGCAAGACTGAAACTGCCAATATCTGAAACAAAAGCTTATGACACTGATCAGATCTGGGATGCTGAATTAATTTGTTATCAGAGTAAGTTTCTCTATGTAGCTCAAACAACTGATAATATTTATTATTAGTAGTATTATAATTTTTAAAATTAATTTATCAGCTTTCAAAAAAAGGACTTACTTAATTTTAAATATGTTTCAAAATATTCATTCATTCATATATTTTCCACTTTAAAATTTTTAGAGTGCCACAGATATTTCAGCTGCTTCTAGCTGAAAATTAATTGTACTACATGGAGGCCTTTTGCTGGATTTGTCTAAAATTAGATCCACTCAAAGCTCCTTGTGGTGGCAGTAACCGCTACCGTCACCACCTATAATAATAGTAGTGGTGGTCAACTTTTTTTTGCCTCTAAAGGCTGTCTGAGGTGATGAATTGTTCGCTGACTGATGCAGTGTTGGTTGATATACACAACCAGAGCCGCTGAACTACTTATCCTATCTTCCTTAACACAAATAGCTTACCCTCCACCTGTAGTAGAAAGCAAATCATTACTCCCCATATCGCATGCTTATTGTATCACCTAGATACCCAGGCTTTACTCAGATTCCAGGCATACCACCTGGTGCATGTTTGGACCTTTGTTTGGCTTGAGTTCCAAGATTTTATTTTATTTTATTTTATTCTATTTTATTTTATTCTATTTTATTTTATTTTATTCTATTTTATTTTATTTTAAAGTAAGTATCTAGCTCTTGTAGAAGTCAAAATATTAGACAAAAAGTTAAGTCATTCATCTATCAAATTGTTCTAAAAGAAACAATTCTTGCCTGGGAACTTCAGGCATGAGGGAAGGGAAAATGAGAGTAGTGGAGTGCAAGAAGCAAGTGAGGGGTGAATGGTGCAGTGGGGTAGAAAGTAAGCGAGAAGCTGGAGAGTGAGCAGTGTGAGTAGCAGTGGGTAAGAAAGGAAGGAAGGTGTGAGGTAGAAGAGGGAGTGAGTAGGAGGGAAGGAAGTGACAGATGAGGGAAAGGAGAAGAAGTTGGGTGAATTTATAGTTGCAGGGAACAAGAAGCAAGAGAGGTTGGCATGCAGAGGGCCAAAGTACAAGAGAGAGATGTTGTGTCGCAGAATCAGGGAAAGGAGGGAAGGGAGTAGGAGATGCAGCGGCATAGTGCAAAGAACAAGAAAGAGGAACATGGTAGAGGTATGATGTGCCCAAGGAGAGGGAAGAATGGTGGTGGGGCAAGTTAGGAGCACAGTGAGAGAAGTAAGGCATCATCATCATCATCATCATCATAGTTCCTCCAGAAGGAAGGAACAGTACAATTTATTGCTCTCATGCTCCGCCCGCTGAGGTGTTCCCTTCTTGATATTGCTCTGAGGAAAGAAGGAACTGGGAAAAGGCAAGAGGCTTACCAACAGAAGCTCATTAAGGTACTGAAAAAAGTGACTCTTATATGCCAGCAAATGCAATAGATGCTTCAACTGAATCTTCGGATTTTGGAGAAATGGACCCAAACAATTATAAAGCAAAGATAAAGTCTTTTTTGATAGACTAGCTCCACATTTATTTTTCTTGGGAGTATGTTATGGGCATTCAAACTGCTTATTCATACATATGTCCACCTAAGTTAAAGGTGCAGGCACATTTTGATGAAAAGTCAAATTGTTGAAAGTCAGTTCAGGTAGGCTGTTTTCTACTTGCAATAAAACATTTCTTCTGTATCTTTGAACGACATTAGGCCATGCTTTTCCTCATTCAGTTTCATTTGATCCCCACTTTCCTCTGGACCTTGCACTACAAATCATGTGGCAATCACACCCAGGAGCATCCTGTGGAATTTTCATGGATCTGCCATTTTTTGCCATCAGTGAAAAAGGCAAGGGAGAGAGGCAAGGTGAAGGAGCTGCACCAGGCATGGGTCTATAAGGAGTAACAGTGCTCTTACTCTTCCATCAGTCTCAAACTATTTTTCAAAACCTCTCTCATGCTTCATGGCACTGTGTTTATGATCTTTCATCTTGGCAACACCTTTAAGCTCTTATGCTTCTCACAAGCTGGCCTTCTCCATTTGGCAATTGTCCCTCATGATTATCACCTGTCCTACAAGATTGCTACCCTACTGAATGTGACCTAACCCATGTAACTTAATTCACCTTATCACTAGCACTCTCCCTTTTTTTTAACTTGGAGGAAAGCCCACAGCCTTTGCCTTGATAATAGAGAGCCCATTATCACAAGTTAAAGAAAAATGTAAGGATCCAAGACTGGTGAGAATTGTCCGATTTCAGGACTTATTCTGCAAAAAATTCACACTTTTTTGGCACAGAAAGCAGCATTTTGATATTCTGCAGAAATATTACTTTCTGTGCAGAAAATGCTGAGGGTTTTTTCTGCAAACAGGAATATATTTTTTTACAGAACAAATGTTAAAGAGGAAGAATATTGCTAAAATGTTCCATCTTCATCTTCTTTCCATCCCCTCTTCTTTATCTTTACAGCAACTTTGTGAGGAATATTAGACTGAGAGTGAGAGTCTCTGGTACAAGGTCATCCAGTGAGTTTCATGATTCAGTGAGGAACCTGTGGCCTTTTCACTTTTACAGAAATATGGTATTGTGATTCCAGTTTAACTGTCATGGTTACAGCCTATGGAATTCTGGGATTTGCAGTTTAGGGAAAATTAATTCTCAGCTAGAGGGCTCTAGTGCCTCATCAAACTTCAAACCTCATGGTTCCTCATGGTGCAGCCATGGTGGCCTACGACTTTATGACTCTATGGTTAAAGTGGAATAATAGTGCTATAACCATGTAGTGTGAAAGGGACCTTGCTTCCACTATGCTTCAGACCACCACTCTAACCATTAACCCATGCTGCTTTATATACAAAAGACTCCAAAACAAAGATGAGACTTTCAGACTTATGTGAGAGGCCTATAAAATATTGCTTCCTAGCCAAATTTTTAATGCAGATAGTTTAACGATCTGGCATTTTGTGAAACAGCTGTAGCAACAAAATGCAAAACACAACACAGCAGAAAACAAAACAATTTGCAAACAAGGGAGGGAAAAAAAGGGAGGACCTTTTATCCATTTTCTCACATGTCACACTCAATTTCCCATCAACATTGCAGCTGTTTGATTTGTTGGCTTAGCCAGAGGGGCCATAAACAGAATGCTGGCAAGTGAGAAGCTGTTCTTTTTACCTTGAGGGCACTAAGCAGCGAGTAAACATTCTCCAGACACACTCTGCATAGTACAGCCAAATATTTATTGTTGTAGTGAGTGTGGAACAAGCTTCATTGTGGGTTGGGCAGTGTATATAAGAGGTATCTATGACGGTTGGGCAGGTCTTTCTCTGTTATACGGCTGTGCTATAGCCTTTAAAGTGAAGCCAGTCTCCCACAACTGGTTCAAGGACACAGCCTTTCTTCTAATTTCCATCTTCCATGCACTGTTGGCTCACGATGTTTTGCCACCCTTGGCAAAGTACAAAACAGCTTTCCTTCTCCATCCCACATAGGGTTGCCAGGCTGGATATGGAGTGGACTCCTGCAACCTTAATCTTTAGCAGATTGTGGAACAGGATGAAGTACCACAAAGTTCCACAAAGCAGGAAGAAAAGAAATACCCACCCTCCCTCACCTTCCAAAGCTCAACTTTAAGCCAAAGCCGCCCCTCCCAACACAACTATTGCCTCCCCCAGGGGAAACTGGGAGGAGGGGGCATGGAGGAGTGCCCAGCTCTGTTTGTGTTACCATTCATTTATACCCCTCCTCTGCTTCCTTTGGAGATGCAACAGCCATATTGGGAGAGGATGGCTGCAGCTGGAAGTTCAGTTTTGGAATGTGAGGGAGGACAGGTATCTACTTCCTGCATGATAGAGTTTTATGGCACCTCATCCTGCTCCATGATTTGCTAAGGATTAAAATCACAGGAGCCTCATTCTGTATCCAACCTGGCCACCCTAACCGAGTACACAGAAGTAGTATGGCAGTTGAATGTTTTCTCAGCATTTGCAACTGGATAGTGCCGCTGGCACATGAAGGAATGCAAATAAACTGTGTGGGACTCACAATTTGTCTTCCAATAGAGGAAAATGTCAAGGGGGCTCAAGGAGAATAGCTTGGATACTGTCCTGCCTACCTTTCAACCTCTACCACCTGAGGCAGGTGTCTCATTCTGCCAAATGGTAGGTCTGTCTTCATCTGACATCTAAGAGGAAGTGGTGACCATCATGTTTGAATGAGCCAAATATATCAAGGACATGATTTTAATCTGCTCTGAGTGCTGCCTTAACAGTAGTATTAGTTTAAATATCGAGTAATCCAGTGATTACTGTTAGATTTCTTCTTCTTCTTCAGAACATATAAAAATAATCAACTACTACTAATAATCCATCCTTAGTCACAATTTTGCTATTTCTTTTGCTTTTGATGTGTCACATACTTTATAAAGTATTCCCTTTTAATATTTAGATAAACGAAAGGAATTAAATAAGACTCACTGTATTTTTCCTCAGTTGCTTCTGTTGGGAAATTTCTTGAGTAAAAATGGATATCAAAGCTGATACTAGTGTACGCAGAAACCATACCTCTGAGAACTGTTGAAGTGGAAGACACTGCCAAGGCAGCTGACATGCATTTTGTATGTAATCAATGACTTAAATGGAAGACCTTATTTTAACAGTGGTCTCTGAATGTCATTTAACTCATTACCTGCTTATTTAGCACTGGATGACCCATACCAGGCTGCCTGAAATGACTGCATTGAAAATAACGTGCTTGAGTTGATATGAGCAATACAAAAGTTTTCTTCAATGTTCCTGGCCTGTCACACATACAAACAAATACAAAGATGCAGAAATCAAGTCCTGAAAATTCCAGTGTGGACCAGCACCTGAGATGGGATCAGTACTCTCTGTGTGAGTGTAGAAGGTGTCTGCAGCTATGCCTGAAGCAGCTCAGTTTCCAAGCTAACACACACAAGGCATTATCGATTCTGGTGGACAGGTCTGTGCAGCTCCCCAGAGTGAACTGGGTATGTTTAAAAACAGACAGACATTTCTGGCTTCTTTATGCCTTCACCAAGAAAGCTTTTCTTATAATGGAATAGTCATGCACCTTCTGGCTCAATTAAAAACTTCTGAAACCCAAAGCCATGAAATCATGTTTTCTATAATGAAAATGTGACTTTGTATCACCCACTCCTACCTTTGGCTTCAGATTCTAAGCAATCTATGGTTGCAGAGCAGGTTGATTCTTTCAGTGTGACAATACAAAGCCTTTGCAAGTTGACTCTGACTAGCTTTAAAGTCTAATAAAGGAGACATCAGGCCTTGATGAGCTATAACTCTGGTCTTCAGTGAAGATGATCATTAAAAGGTTCTTCTGAAGCTATGGATTAAACACAAGTATTAAACTAAAGCACCTGTCATTGTGTGATCCACCTAGGGGAATTTTAAATTATCAACTTGTTCTTACGAAAGCCAGTCAGCTAATTATCCTCTTGAGAAGAAAAACCCAGTAATTGGCCAGAGCCACTTTCTTTTATATTATATATTCCTAGAAGCAAATGAAGATCTACTATACATAAACAGATAGCTAGATGCTGTTGATCTTAAGACTATGCCCTACTCTTAAGATAGGAGGTGCTCTTGAAATTGGATCTCAGAGTAATGGAAATGCAAACAATAGCAACATAACTTATAAAATAAAGGAGGTGACAAAACTGGAAGTTCTTACCTACATTCTCAATTGTATTCAGGAGGGATTTTTAAACTGGGGTTTGGGGTTACTGTTGAGGTTGGGGTTACTGTATCACGTTTGTCATGAGATCCACCATAAAGCTATCATCATATCCACCATCAGGGAAAGGTTGAGATTGTGATGGGATAGGGGGAACTTGACAGCAGTTCTCTGATCAGTGCTGGATGTTCCGTTCCACTGTAAAGTCCATTATCTCATCTGAGTAATAATTTAGGGAATGAATACCAATATGGGAGGGACAACCAGATCCAGAAAAGTTATAGCACCATGGACAGCACTATAGGTACTAGCCCAGAATCTGGCAGTGATTTCATGACAGGAGACAGTAGTCTGGCGATATACTGGGAACAATCAGAGACATTTATAGCCAGGCCAAGAGTGCCTTTCTGAATGGTCCATCTCCTCAGGTTTTACATCCTGATGTTAAGGGTCAGCAAAATTTCCTGTAGGTGATAGCCTCCCCTATGCATGAAACTTGAAGAATTGAGGTTCAGAACTGCTCTTCCATGTTTCCATGTACATTAGAGGAGCATGAGGTCTGCCTGTCAGAGCTGGAGGCAGTGAATGGCCTTGGGTCAGCTACTCTTCCTCAGTCTAACCTCCCTAAGATGTACCTGTGAAGCCACATTGAGATTACGTGGCTGTACCACAATGAATCCCTTGGAGGTGGAACCCTTTGAGTCTTAACAGATACCAGTACAGTTTGGACACACAAAAGTTATAAAGATTTGAACTGTCATCATTTTTGCTCTAATTTTATGAGCTCTAGTCCTTGTCTCTGTTGCTCAATCCTGTGATTAAACAAATGACCAGAAATACCATCTTTGTTGATCATGCTGGTACAGGGATGATACAGGTTTTAAATGATTAAGTTAGGCAGCTGGAATCTGGGTTCTAATCTGCCCTTTCAGATTGATCAATGACATTAAGTTAGTCATCTCAGATAAGCTACCTCATGTCAGGGTTGGCAGGATTTGGCTCCTCTGAGCATGAGCAGAGTGCAATCTGTGAAGCAAGGCTTTGTCACAGCAGAGGGTCCCAGTGAAGCAGAAAAAATTCCAGAGGCTCATTAAGTAGGACTTAGAGGCTGAATTTATTGCTGCACTCTAAGATAAGGCTTAGCAAAAACATACCAGCATTCCAGCAATTAGACCAATAGAAATAACGGAAGATAACAGAGAAAAATGGGCAACATCTCCCCTTACAATCAGTATACTGCCAATAGCATGACAGGTCCAGCTAGGGTATCTAACTGGCAGCTGGTCAAGGCAAACACCAGCCTTTTTATACTTCCTTGTCACCCTGAAACAAGTGAGGTGACCCAGTCAGTGCTCTGGCGTGTGGCCTTCTTTAATACACAAGACATAGCCATAAAATTCCTGCTGGCCTTGCACCTGGCTATCTGGCCACGTCACCTCTTTCCTCTGCCATCCACTCAGAGGAAACCTTACCTGCCTGGCAACAACCTTGACACCTCAGATATTAAAATATAAGAAATCATGTGTGCTACCTTGAACTCCTTTGGAAAGGTGGGGCATGCATGAAATAAACTGCTGCTATGATTTGACCATCACTAGTAGCAGTGTAACAAAATTAACCAATAATATGAAGTCTTGCTTGTTAATTTAACTTCATAGGGTAAATATCACACCTTCTTTGATTTCTGAAATATTGTGGGAGCAACAGGAACACCCCAGAAATATTTCCTGGACCCATAACAGGTCTTGATCAATCCTATTTGATTAGACCTGTAAACTCTAAACTGTTGGTGACATACGTAATTGGTTAGTTCAAAATTAATTGCAACATTACTCCTTATTTTTGTCCCCAATCAATAGTATCTGCAGCACAAATAGGTTCACGGCTCATTTATAATAAAGAAATTGTCTACCAGTCAAAAATATTGTATTTCAGTGAACATTAATTAGGCCTTCAAAAAACTCAAATGTGTCCATTTTTTTCATCACAGACAGAAATCTGAGAACCTGAGAAGTCTTCCGTAGTTTACTTTTATAAGGTGACTAATCACCTTGATTCTTTTTTAAAAGAAAGGCCCAACCAGTTCATAGTTCTAGGAAAAGTAGAATTTTAAGTAATTAATCAATAGACTTTATTAGAACAGCAGAGAGATAAAAGAGCATCTTATGATGAATGGCCAGAAGGTCTAACTTGCCCTGAAAGCAACATCAAAGCAGTCAGGCCCATAAGATGTCCTTATCACTTCAGGCAAATGAAGAAAACTCTTGGAGGTTAAAACACTATGCCCTAACTTGAAAGAGTCTAACCTTGAGGGAAATGGCTTAATATCTTTGTACCCCTGTACTACCAAACAGGCCTTCACTTGTTGTCTTGCCCACAGGCTCTGAACCTTTGTGTGTGCTGCCCTTTGCTAAGTCTGAAGAAACAGAATACCCTCTTATGTTTTTTTCAAGGTCTGGAGAACTGTAGAAAATATTTCAGACTGTAGAATTAAGGGAGTCTTCCTCAGAATTGGAACAACCTTGAGCTCATTGGAGAAAAAACAAGATACAAATTAAGTGAATAAACAAATACGTAAGGTGATCTACATGGCTCCTCTCTCATACACTTTAACTGCACAATACCTTGTCTGGTAGTTCACACTGGAAGAAGGTGACTAGCTCAAAGTTACTCTGAGTTCCATATCTCAGTGGGGACATGATGTAGTTCCAAACACTACCTGCTATGCGACACTGGCTCACCTTGATCAAACTAGGGAAGAAATTTCAGGTAAAGGCTGTTAAGAATTTGGACACCTTATATTCTTGACAGTACAGTGAAAGCGAACCCTCCTATTCAGGTCTGTGTGATGTCGAAGAAATCACTGCAATGTTCTTTGTGTGGAATGTACTTGATCACAAAGTACTATGAAGGAACACTTCCAAACACAGTGATGTATTTAAGTCTTTTCCTCCAAGTCTCAAATCAAGTATCAAGCCTCTACCTTCAAGTCTCAAGTTGCAAATCCTTGTAAGATACTGTCAAGTCAAGTCTCAAGTGTGGAGACCAACTTTAACAGAAATAAAGAGATGGTGGTAGGGTGTAAGGGGGGTGGGTGGTCAATGGGCTTACAAGGGCCTGCAGCTTCAGAAGTGGGGAATAGGATCCTTCTTTCTCCCCATTACCCAAACTGGAGCCTTTCATGTCAATGTGCATAAAAGAGTCTGCAGATTCTGAAATGTGGAATAAGATCCCTCTTACTCTCCATAACCAAGGCTTCAAAATTTTTAGAAGGAAAGATCCTTCCTCTTCAAGGCTGTTGTCTAACACATTTGCTGTTCCCCTCAGAAATGTGTCCTGTGCTCTGTAGGCGAGTCTTGCTGTCTGCTCTTCAAAAAAAGTTTTAGAAGACTCCTCCAATATATAGGCAGCCAAGCAGACTTCAAGACTACCTCAAGACCGTTGTTTAATACATTTGCTGTTCTCCTCCAAGAAATGTGCCCATGCTTTGGGCTTGAGATAAATCATCACAAAAAGGTAAAAGATAGATCATCACAAGGCAAAAAGAGATGGAAATGTTGTTAAGTCTTAAAGTTTCTTGAAGAATAGGTTATGTTAAGGAACCAAGAGCAGCAAGTCAGTCACTAAAAATATAAAAGTCACAAATCAAGTCAAGTCAGTGTGTCATTTATTGCCGAGTTGACTCTAAGTAAAGTCACTGAAGTAACTTAAGTCCAACTTGAGTTCTAGTCAACTGACTCAAGTCTACATCACTGTCCAAAGGTTGCTATATTGTTCCATTTCTTAGCTTGCTGAGAACACCTCATGCCACTGCTCCCATAGCTTTACTGGTTTCATAGGAGTTTCCCATGGAATCACAAGCTGCCGTTCTTATTTGTTACGGGGATCAAATCACGATTCTCAATTTTTTGGAGGAAGAATCGAAGCATGCACATTTTGGCATCTTACAGCATTCAGACTTTAATATTTTGATGCAGGAAATATGCAAATTATGCAATTTCTCTCATAACTACAATATCCATTGTAATTGTGACCATTGTGTGAATGGTTCTATAAGGGTAGATATCTGTTGTATAACTTCTGTGATCTCACTGTGGGGAGCAACTAAACTCCTTCTTACAGGCACAGCTTTAAAATGTTTTTTAAAAACACAGATCTTTAGAGTTTGAAAGTGCACAGCCACTTCAGTGCAGAAGTACATATCCAGCTCTTTCAAAAACACACACCATAAATAAATAACCAAATAAACATAAAACATCACTCCCTGCAACTTTCTTCCCTGTAGCAATATTCTGTTGAACAGAGCATAGCAGAGGAGCTGCTCTGCTACATATAAAACCCTGGTTCAGGATAAGATAATCTATGAATGATTTAGTACTAGGTTCCCCATGAAAATGCAGTGCATTATGGGTGAGAAATGGCCCCCTTTTGGCTCCCGAAGTAGATAGCTCTCAATACAGGGCCAGACAGCCCCTATATCTGTGGCCAACAGAGGCTCTTCAGCCTTGCAGTACCATTACTTTAAGGGAGAATTCTGATTTTTCTTTCATACCGTTTGAATGTCTTTGTCATGGCCTGTGGGTAGCATAATAAACTCATTAAGCAAGTTTTTTTTTTTAAAATGCAACATTCCTGCCATTTCTATTCCAAAAGCTTTTTTCTTTGATAGAAATCAATGCATTAATAGAGGATTGCACTACCCCTTTCTCCCACTCTGCAGTGCACGTTTCTCTCCCAAACAAAATGTCAGTGTTACTTCACATAATTTGGTGAGAAATGAAATTCGCAATACTCTGAATTATTTCCTTTACATTTTTTGTAGAACTGAAAACAGTGCGGCTGCGGTGTTGCTGGAGAATTACTCTGCAACATAAAAATACAGCTGGAATATATTTTGCTCCATCATGTTTGCTAAGCTCTTAATAGCTCCCAGGCACAGTGCAAAGTGCTACCACAAAAATACTGTAGGGAAGGTTTCAGAAATAAATGTCAACTTCTGCTCTGATCTCTGCTGAAAAGCCAGCTGGTTGCTCCATGCAAAGAAAGCTCTGTTTAAGTGACACCAGTCAGGTGAGAAGGTGAGATGACTAGCAAATGGTTGAATTTTCAAGATTGGCCTCCTTATTTTCTCTGTTGTATCAGATGCATCTTTGTTAAGTCAAGATGTGACACATTTCTTGCACTTTGGTAGTCATATGCAGGCTGGAATCCTTTTGGGTAGTCTGAACTAGAATAGACCTATTCCATCAGTTGTTGAATTATGAATCAACATGTAGGCATATCCAGTTAAATTGATTGCTCTACTCTAATAGAGACTAAGATAAGTATGTTGTTTACTTGATAAGATACACATATTCTTTTTCTGACTGAAGGGTGTTTCAGGAAATGTTCTGGAGGCAATTTTCCCTGCTGCTGAGTAGATCTGCAGGGGGCATGAGGGCTTGTTTTGATGGATTAATATCATGCTGTGGTATCAAGCAAGGACCTCAGTGGCTCTGAAATGAACACACAGTAAATCATTCGGGACTAAAAATAGTGTGTTAAAATAATATTCATCATTATAGGATGAGAATTTGGTCTACAACTTTGTTCACATGCTGGGTTTCTCTGAAGGTCAGCTGGAATTACAGATATCTCCTTCTATAATTCATCTCTCTCACTTTTAATGGAAACCCATCAGAAAAAAAAATACACTTTCAATATTTCTCTGAGTAGGCAGGGCTTGAAGAGTGATTCATTGGGACTACTGTTCCAGAATCTCCCAGATAGCTAATGGCCATGCTGTGTAGAGAAATCTAGAAGCTGTAGTCCAAACCAGAAACTTTTCAAAGCTCTGTCAGGAAGACATGGGTAGGCTAGAGATCACTTCCCAAATCACGACCTTTATCAGACAAGATAAAGGAGCTAGAGAAAAAAAAATGAACTGTAGACAGTAACATTCTAGGTCAGGCTATTTGTCCATCTAATTGACTATTGCTTATTTTCAGTGTCAGGGTTCTACAGGATTAAAAACTTAAATCAGTCCAAGCATGCTGATACCCCACTCTTATTTCTGAGTGGCTCTGAGCTGAATCCATTTCTACAACCCGGGATGCTATTAGACAGAGTGATGTATATGTATACATAAACTAGTCTGGCCTAGAAACAGAACTGCTGATACAGTTCTCTGTTTCTTTCATGAGATGTTAAGCGAGGACTAAAAGAAAGTGGATAAGTTGGGAGGAATGACTAGATATCTCCATCCCAACTGTAGTCATTAAATTTGATGGGACTTTAATATGTATTAATTTATTGTTGCTGTGTGTCTTCAAGCCATTTCTGACTTATGGCGACTCTCAGGCAAAACTATCTGGGGGGAGGTTAAGGATGAGGGTGTCTGAGGCAGTGGGTTTCCATGGCTGAGCAGGGAATCAAATCCTGGTCTTGAGAATTGTAGTCCAATGCTCAAACCACTATACCATGCTGGGTCTCACATTTATTAGCTACATTCATATACTGCTTTCCAACCCCTGAACTAAGCAAGGTGCACATGGCTCCTCTCCAAGTCTTGTCCTTACCACAGGATAAAATGAGGTGGGTCAGGCTGAGTGAGAGTGACTGACTTAAAGTCTCCCAGTGAATCTCATGGCTCTGCAGGAACCTGAACCTGGATCTCCCAAGTCCCAGACTCTAATGGTCTACTGCAATAGCTTTCATAAATAATAGTATGGATTTTGTTGACATTTGCATTGGGATACAAAACAAGAAATCTGAGGAAAACTGTTTCTGCAATTTCAGCCTGAATTAGATTGATTTTTCAGTTCTAGACCAGCATCTGTTTATTGCCTCTTCTTAGATTCATAAGGCTTAGATGTCAAACATCATTCTCATAGAAATATTACATGGTGCCTTCCAATCTTGCAGTTGCACTGTATATATTCTTTCTTCCTTTCTATGTATAAATCTGGATTGTCTCTATTATTATTCCCTTCCCACCAAATTTTAAAGCCAACGGCTGTAATCTTAAAGCTTAGCAAATCTAATAAATTCACTCTTAGTGGAGATCTGAGCTCATGGGAGAAAAATATTATCCATGAGAGATTGCTTAATTCTTTGGTTACAAGAGGGACAGCATGACATGTGCTTGCATTACTGACTATATCAGACTTGCAGTTTAATGTTATTTACCCTCTCTTTTCAAATGGAAACATGATCAGAGAAAAAGATCTCTGCCTCCAGATGTGTGCCTAAGCAGAGAAGTTGTCTGGACAGCACTTGAACTCCTCCAGCTGGCGATAAATAAGGTGCTGAGCAGTTTGTCGGCTCTAAAAATAGCTTTCCCAGCAGCCTTCTCTGATGACTGTATCTCCCTCTCCCTCCAACAACACACACGGCCCCTAAAAATAGAAGATTATAATCAAAAGGCTGAAAGACCCTTAACTACAGTGTAGAGACATTAGCAGCTGCAGAAATAATGACGCCTTCGCGCAGTACAGTTTTTGATCAGATCGTTCTTTTCTGCTTGTTTGCTCCAGCTCATAGCTAATAAGCTAGATCCATGACATTTACAAGCTCTGAGCCCAATCCCAGCTGAGATTAATTAGCATTGAAGGAACAACAGTCTGCACATGCTCAGAGGCACCATCCCTTTTATTATTGCATCTCAAAGCCAGAAGCCAGAAATATTTTCCTGTCTGAGTCTTGACATGTAAAGCAGGTGCTGCAACCAAGCCCTAACTTAAATGAATCCTTCCACAGAACAGAGCCTGTACTCCCTCATCACTTGATTGCTTCATACCCTGGGATAGATTTGTTTATATGGATGTCCCTGTGAGGTAATGCAGAACTTCCCAATCATATAGCTGAAGAGACTCACTAAGACTGACAGATAGAATTCCAAAGAGCTCTATTTTCATTTATACACCAATCTTTGGCCCACACTTTAGATCTCTTGCCTGTCAGCTCTTATTAAACTGATTACAGATAACTTTTTCAGAATTTACTGTCAATAAATAGTGCAGCTTCCTTCTGAAAAATGCATGAAACAGATTTGATGGGGAGGATTAGTGAAATCAACTTGCACTTGCAAATATTTACCATAAATACTATGCTGTACAATGCAACGTAGTGCACAAGCTACCCATCATGTGAAATACTTTTTATATCCTAGACCTGAATGATGCTCAGTCCAACCTTGCAATGGAGGTGAATATAATTTGGATTTTGCAAATGATAGTGGGGTAGTGGTGAGTGCTTAACAAAAGCAGCTTTCTCAAGATGGAAACTTATGCATAAGATCATTTCAGCCTGTCAAAGTTGAGACTGTTGCATATATCAACCAACACACATGCAGTCTGAACTTGGACATGCTGTTGGCCACTATAAACACCAGAAACCTAGACTATTCTTCTTGCATGTCCCAGATGTCCTCATCTGCTGGATAAGCAAACAGCATCAGTCACATAGGCTGTACTGGGTCCCTTAAACTGCTTCCAATGTTGGGCCATCCCATCAACTAACAGTCCAGTCAGTCTCTGTGGTAGAAAAGTAGTGAAGTGTCTTTGGCCTCAGGCAGCAAAATATCCTGGGACAGCCTTTGTAGAGGCTGGAGCTTTTTTGGATCAGAACTCTCAGAAACCCACCAGCCATCATGAGTATTCATTATGCTGGTTGGGAGATTTTGGGAAATGTAGTCCAAAAAAGTAACCTTTCCATGCTTTGCCAGACAGTGCAATATATTCTTCTACTTCCATTGTGAGCTACCATTGGGAAAAAGGCTATTAGGCACACTTAATAGTACTACTCCAGGTGCAACAAATGCATTAATCTATCCCAGATTTAGAGAAAAACCCTGAAACTCTGGAGCTCCCTTTAATTAGCAGGCATATGCCTTTGAAGCTAAAATATTCAGGCCATATAACTTAGCATGCTTTTTAATGTTTCAGTCTTGCAAATGGCCAACCAGGCAGTAGCTGATGCTTAAATCAAGTAGGTTAAGTCACTTACAATCCTTCTGTCACCTTTAGTCACACCAAATTAAATGACAAATATGTTATATAAACTCAGGAACATAGCAATCTCACTTTTTTAATAGTGGCAGACCTAGGCAAACTGATATAAAAGACTGAATTGAATTTAGTGTTATCAATTTTTTTTTTTGCCTTCTTTCTGTAAAATGGTAGGGAATTTTTCTCTAGCTTTCTCTTTTCAAGCCTAACACTTGGAGGTTTAAAATGATTTCTCAGTAATTTAATTTCGATAGAAGCGTAGAATACTATCTTGAATCTTTAATTTAAAAGTTTTTTTTTTAAAAAAGGTCAGCTATCAGACAGATAGTTGCTTAGGAAATACTATAATCTCACAAAAGAGTCATAGAGATCAAAATCGCATAGTAACAGTAACAAAACAGAGCATGTTACTTTAAACCTTGCAAATTTTCCTATGCTGCACAGGAATATTTTGCTCTAAAGCACACATTATTTCAGAGCTTTCCAAACTTTTCATGTTGGTGACATACTTTTTAGATATGCATCATTTCATGACACAGTAATTCAGTAAAAGGAGGCAGCCTCTCCACCCTCACCTTGGCCCACTGCACTTGCTGAGGTCTTCGTCAGCCCAGAATAGCAGTGACAGCGGGAGAGGCAGCCCCTCCAGCCAGACCTGGCCTGCCACTGCCACCCTTTCTGGGGTCTTCCTCAGCCCGGGGCGGCAGTGGCAGCAGGAGAGGCAGCCCCTCCACTCGGACCTGACTCATTACATTTGTGCAGCACACCTACCCACTGCAGCCAACACACTAATGTGTTGCAATACACAGTTTGGAAAGCTCTGCATTAGTTACTTCAAAGCAGCTTTGTAACACTGATGGTAGTCCAATTGAGGATACTGAAATGATTTGGAGAAGAGTTACATCCTCTGATGTTCTAGGGTCCTTGATTCCAACTTTGCTTCTTATTTGGATTTTCCATACTGGGAAGATGGAGAAGTAAAGCCCCACTTGTCAGTTGCTTTCTTTCCCCTTCTGTCTTGGGAGGGAGACAGGCTTTGGGAAGGGGCTCCATCCCAACAACATGCCCTGTACTGGGCAGCTAGCTTTATTGAAATGAATGAGAATCTTCAGAGTAGGAAAATGGGATTGCTGCATTAATATACGGATTTATTATCTTTCAATGAAAGTGAAGTGAGGCTCACTGTAGAGACATGGTATTGCAATTTTAATAGGATGGAGTGTTTTGTACTGAGTATTGGATCCTGCTCCAATGTCCTATACTTCACTTCAGTACAAGGAGAACACACACTGCTTCAAACTTCTGAGGCTGTTTCTTATGAATGAAATGAATTTTCTTATACAGGAACTAGCTCTAAAGAGCCATAACCAACTGAGAGCTCTTTGTGGCATGTATCACATATGTTAGCAAGGTGTTCAGAAGAGCAAGCAGAAATCCTGGCATAAGCAAAAGGCTGATGCAATTCTGTCACTGGAACTGGGCCAGCTAACCAAAAACATACAGCTTATCACACAATTTTGCATTACATTTCATGCCTATATTGAAACCTGGTCATATTTCTGGCTTGATTTTTCTTTCTTCTATGGCAGAAATACTGACATTTGAGGTATTGAATTGAGCCCTTGACACAGCTTTGTCTCTTGCCATTAGGCAATTAAAGCCTGCAATCCAGTGTACACTTATCTGGAAGTACTCCCTGCCACACACAGTGGAACTCAGTTCCGAATAAACACAAAATATGTCACTTCACAGCACCATAACCCCTAAAACTTATCAGCCTTTCTTAGCCCAGTGCCCTCCAGAAAAGCTGGATAGGCACTTCCACCATCCCCAGTCAAAATGGATGGGAAGTGGTGGAAATGCCAATCCAGCATATCCAGAGGACATTGGGCGGAAGATCCAAAATGGATGGGGACAATAGGAGTTGCAATGCAACACTGCTGGATGGTTTCAAGTTGGAAAAGGTGATCTAGCCAGAGTTAAGGGCTTGTTTTCATTTGAGCAGACCTAAAGGGTTCTGTACCTATGAATCAAAGTGATTGATTTGCAAGTGCAAATGCCACAGACATGGTCCTAAATGACAGCTCAGAGGAGCTAATGTCCTTCCATTTAACAGGGGTGATGGCATGCAATCATGCCAATGCCTCTTTCTGCCTCCAGTAAAATAAGGTGCATGCCAAATCTAATAAGAGACTAAAAATAATGTTGTTTGTTTCCTCTGACAGATTTTTACAGGCAACAAACATTTAACCCTGGATAATACTGGGTCCTGGAAACAGTTTCATATTCTTAAATTTAAGCATATATAATCCTTCCAAAATTAGTAAAGCATCGCATCAAAAACACTTCGATTGTCCTCATCTTTTCATAATTAGGGTTTTAAACTATCTCTTGGAAAGTGCCTCGGTTAACTCACTGTTTTTACAGGGTGTCTTACCTACTTTGCTTCTAAAATCTGTCCCTGAAGGTTGCCTATGCAAGGGCTTAGGACTGGACCCAGTATCTACCTTTTAAAGTGATCAGATTCACGAAGAATACCCCCCTTGTGTGCAAGAACTAGAAAATATCTTTCTGATTGCTGAATCACTAACCTAACTGAGCTCCTTAGTCTAGTTTGAATTGGTCAGCTGAGAACCTGATGGAGAAAAAAACTCTCTTTTCATGCAATAAACACCACAAAATCATTAACATTTTGCTCCCTGAGGCAGAAAAGCAAATGGTCAACCCCTAACTCCCAAGTCAAGGTGTGTACTAATGGAAGCCTGTCTGGTTACTTTCAGATATGAGACAAAAATCCCAGAAGTATCTTTTCCCATCTGTGGCCGTAAAATGTATTACATTATACTAGAGATGGGACAAATCCAGAATTTTCCAAATCCGAATCTGGATCTGAATCCCTGGAAGGTTCTGGGAATCCATGAATCTCATGAATCCTGAATCTTTTGAATCCTTTTTTTAAAAAGAGTTTAAAAAGTAAGGGAAAGAAGGATAATCTTGGGCAAGACACACTCTCTCAGCCTCAGCAAAAGCCTAGGCAAAGGCAAACCTCTCTCTGAAGAAATCTGACCAAGACAATTGTCCTAGTTTTGCCTCAGGATCTCCCCAGATTGAAAATGACATGAAGGACCTTTCTACACAGGCAGGAAAATGTGGATTAATCCCACATTTTCCTGCCTGTGTAAACAGGGCCACATACTACAGTAGAGAAATAACCCAGGTCATAAGTGGCTTTTCTTTGCATAGCTGCTTCTGGCATCCTGGGGTTAGTAGTTTGATGATGCACCAGTACACTTTGGCAGAGAAGGCTGTGACCCCTTGTAAAACTCCAAACCCCAGAATTGTACCTGAAAGAGGTTTGCAAGTGAGCTATGCAAAGGAATGTTTCAGCTGTCCTTGAAATCCCAAGCCTGTAGCTTCCAGTCAAGTACTGAACTTAAATATGAAATGTTCAATTTAAATATCTTAGAATACAAGCCCAGATGTAATTTCTGAAATTGTTAGCAAAGGCCATTATTGCTCCAAGGGAAAAACTCACCTACTTACTATCTTCCTTTGTATGTCTGATCTCCCAGGTTTTTAGGCATCCCAGTCTCCCTGGTTTTCAGGTGTCCCAGTCTCCAATAATCTATTTAGTTGGCAGATTCGAAAGATTCAGTTTGCCTATTTTGGAACAGGGATTCAGATTGGAATCTTGAATCCTTACCCAGGATTCAAGGATTCAAGGATTCAGTTGACCCATCCCTACATAGCACTAACCACTTTCTGCCCCTTTATAACACCCCAAATCTGCTGCCTACCTCAGTCTACCTCTACCTAATGATATATTACTGGTTTTGCATGAATAACTGCAAATTTTGTTAACTGAGATGTTTTAATTTACGGATATCATCATCACCATCACCATCACCATCATCCCACTCCCCCACCATTAGGACTCAAAGCAGATCAAAATTTAAATGAGCAATGCAATTAAAATCATACAAAAAGTGAATATTAAAATAGAATTAAACTATTTATAGTATTAAAACAAATCACACCTCAAGTTAAAAGAATAAAATGCAATTAAAAAGATAAAAAGCTATTAAAAACAGTTTGGTTAAAAGAATAAAGCACCCACTAGCCTGTTCTTTCAAAACTTTGTGTTTTAAAAGACTGTTTGAATAAAAAGGTTTTAGCATACCAACAGAAGGACAAGAAGGAGGCTATTCTGGCCTCCCTAGGAAGGGAGTTCTAGAATCTAAGGGCAGCCACTGAGAAGCTCACTAACTATGCTTGCAATGGTGGTGGGACAGAGACAATGGCCTTTCCTGAGGATTTCAGAGCCCAGGCCAGTTCATATAGTGCGATACCATTTGTCAAATCTCCTGAACCTCAGCCATATAGATAGGGCTTTATAGGTCATACCCAGCACTTTAAATTGTGTCTGGAAACAAACTGGCAGATGGTGGAGCTGTTTCAACAGGGATGTAGTATGGTATCTGTAACATGTCCCAGTTAACAGCTCTTTGCACCAGCTGAAGTTTTTGAACACTCTACAAAGACCACCCCAAGCAGAACATATTAACAGCTGTCCAAATGGGATGCAGCTAAAGTATGTACCATAATGGCCAGATCTGGAATCTCAAGGAATTGGCACAGCCAGTGTACAACATTTGAATGTGTGAAAGCACTTCTGGGCACTGCAAAAACCTGGGCCTCCAGATTCAAAGGTAAATCCAGCAGTATGCTCAAATTGTTAACCTGTTCCCTATTCCCTGTTCTGCTTTCTGACTGACTATAAGCACCTCTATCTGGTCAGGATTAAGTTTCAATTTGTTTGCTGTCATCCATTCCATTACTGATGAAAGACACTGGTTTAGGACCAGAATACCTTCCTTGTATTGTGGTAGAAAGGAGTAGAGTTTGGTGTCATCCACATATTGAGGAGTAGTAGAGTCTGACATCATCCACCTCTCCCAGAGATTTCATGAATATATTAAAAACCACGGGGGAAAAAACACAACCCTGAGGGACCCTACAGGCCAATGACTGGGAGGTGAACAGGAGTCCCCAAGCATCACTGTCTAGGTTCACCTCACCATAAAGGAATGGAGGCACTGTAAAACAATGCCTCAGTCCCATCTCAGTGAGGTGCCTCAGAAGGATATCAGAGTTGATCGTATCAAAAGCCAGCAAGAGGTCCAGTAGAATTAACAAGGCCACACTCACGCTCTTCAGTTCCCAGTTCCACCAAGGTGACCAAAGATGCCTCTGTCCCACAGTGACTAGTGAGTAGTGGCAGATACAGGCTACCAACTCATATACAATAAATATTGCATTTAAAAGAAGGGAAAAAAATATCAACTATTACTATGCTGAAAATACTTTCGTTATGTCATTTTTTTTAAAAAAAATAGAATTACTAATGACTAACTTTGTTGTTGTTGTTGTTGTTGTGTTGTTCTGTGGCCCTTTCTGCACCTTATCTTGCTTTGTCATCATCCAGGTATCATCTCGACAGTGCCTCTGCTGGGATGGGAGTGTGTCCCCAATGCTCCTCTTCACATGCAACCAGCTGCCTGAGGAAGAGAGCACAAGGGACATGCCCCTTCCTTCCACTCTGCAGCCAACCTTCTTCCTATGCTGCAGTGGGGAAGAAAGTGTGTGATCATGCTTCCAGCCCTTCTGCATGTCCGGCAGTGACAGAAGGCTCACATGATTGAGGTCATTAATGGAATTTCTCTGTTAATGATATGCCCTGTGCTCACATTGGCTGAGGACACAAGAAGGGTGGGACCACAACGACATCATGTGGAAGTGTTGTCTTGATCCTGCTCCTCTTGCGTCCCCATGCCACGAAGCTGCTGTCCTGTGGAAAGGCCTGACTTATAATGATCCCATCCTAAAGTTTTCTAGGTAAGATCTGTTCAGAGGGATTTTGCCATTACCTTTCTTTGAGGTAAGAGACTGTAATTTGCCTAGGGTCACCAAGTAGGTTTTCAAACGCTCAGTGGAGATTTGAAACCTAGTTTCCCAGTGTCCTAGTCTAACATTCAAACTACTATACGATAGTGGCTCCTAACGGCTAGTTAGCCTTTGTTAAATGGGCCAGGCTTTCTAAATGGTGGAGTTCTGGATCTGTTTGATATTTTCTGGTCCTAGCTTATGAAGATACCCCAGGATTCTGCTTCATTTTTATTTCAGATCTCTTTCCATCTTACTCTGTACAACTATAGCCTGTTTGTACATTGTTCTTTGATGTGTGTGCGTGATCTAATTTTCTAGTGGTCATCCTGCATGACTCTTGACCTGTTTTTTGATTCCCCCCACCTTCTATTTTGATGGTTCTGGACCTCCGAGCTTTAATCAGAGAAGCTCTTACTTACGCCTCTCCACACTTCTCTGAACTTGGAAGTCTGCTGTAATGTATGTCTCTAAGCCAGTCATCCTTAAAGGCATTTAAGCACATGGCTTTTAAAGCTAAGTACCTTTACAAACTCTATTTCTGTGGGTCACGTTGGAACCAGAACTTCACTTTGGTGTTTCTCAGCTCTTACTTAGGTTCTGGAGAGATGGGGTTAATAAACTATGATAGTAAATACACTCAAAATTTGGCATGAATATCAAGCTGGGGCACCATTTTCTGAAGAGCCGGTGATTTTGAAATTCATAATGTGACAAACACAGAGGTAGCAATATGAAAACTGTCAAATGACAAACTTAAACAGCAAATCAACCATGTCTAGGGAAATAAAGAGACCATTTCATGCAAGAATTCATTTACATTAAGAATACTTATTTTATATGTTGCAAGCTTCGTAACTGCTCAACTGTGCCCAGTTCCTGTTATGTTTAGTTTGGTATTGCAGCTATCGATTTTTTAAAAAACTCAGAATATATTATATATATTATTTACATGGGGGCAGTAAACTTCACTAGCTGTGCTGACTGAAATTACATAGAACAACCAAGTGCTAGTAAAGGGATGTGAAATACTTCCCAGAAAACCAGTCATTTTCGGTGAAGTCTTATCTAGAAGTCATGAGCGGTTGCTGAATAACAAGAGACTCCTTGTTAAATTCTTTGGGGTCCAATCATGTTCTTTGGAGTTGTATCATGTGTTTAGTGCTACACAGACCTAAGTAATCACAGAAATGTATTTATAATGATGGGGCTCAGATCAACTCAACTCTGAACTCAAGAACACACAGAGCCAACAGTGTGCAGATGCCTGCCACAAGTTCAAGACCAAGAGTATTCAGCTTGTGGCTCTTGCCCAGTCTCCTGCAGCATTTGGCCTATTTATTTTAACAGATCCCAGTCCAGGAGGTGGAATGGGAGAAAAAGCGGAGAGAAAAAAGAGGAAGATACAGGATTGAGACAGAGAGAAAAAGGTGGAGAAAGACAAGATTTAAAAATGGGTAGGGTAGGCTGCTTTTGACTCTAGTGCAGTGGTTCTCAACCTGTGGGTCCCCAGATGTTTTTGGACTTCAGCTCCCAGAAGCCCTGAGCATTGACCATAGTGGCTGGGGCTTCTGGGAGCTGAAGTCCACAAACATCTGGGGACCCACAGGTTGAGAACCACTGCTCTAGTGCCATTCACCATTGGCTTCAGCCCTACTCACTGGTGATATCCCAACTGGTGACCTTGGGGGCTAAGAACCACCTGTGAGGTAATAGGAGAAGGCATCTTGGAAGTCTTTTTTGTTCACATAGACTTTTGGCAATTAAGCTGAGTAGTTAAAGGGGCCTTTTAACTGAATAGATATTGTTTTCCCTTTTTTCTTTTTACAGCTTTTTTTAAATCTGCATTTTAATTTGCATTATGTTTTAATTAATATGTTTTAAATGCTTTTATTTGATTTCCTTAGGTGCCTTGAGTGTTTTTTTGAGTGAGAAGCAGAGGATAAATCTAATCAATAAATGAAGCTCCCAACATATGATCCCCAAAGGATTGTGACCCTCCACAGAGAAAATCTGCCTCACATTCTCTAGTTTTTCAGGACATAGTTTCTGCGCATGGATCCCTTTTGCGAACAAAGGCTTGAATGTAAGTAAGCACTGTTCTGATGTTCCCATTCCACCTGCTCACGTTAACACTTGATAATCTCATAATGTGCATAAGTACATATGCTTCATCCTCCCCCTCCTGGATGATAGGCCAACTCACTGGATGAACGCCAAGGTAGCTCTGTAATTAATACACAACAAACAAACCAATGGTAACATATTGATGCGGTACAAATGTATTAGTAATACGGATAAAAGATTAATTCGGAAGCCAGGCTGATATGATAGTTTCAGTGACTCCAAAGGGTAACTTGTTAGTCCTTGGTTTGTGATTGCTTCTCAGAATAGACTCAGCAGATGAAAGTGATGGGATTGCAGCCGAAAGAGCACCACTGAGTGAGAAACAATTACAAGAGTATCAGCAAGTACCAAATATGTTAAAACAAGTATTAACAGAGGAAAAAGTCAGGGTGGGGGGAGGAGCTGTCTGTTAGAGGATGGCATGACTTGGCTGCCTAGAATTGTGAACAGGAACTCCCATTAGAAGTGAATATCCATTGCAACGTCTTGCAATGAGAGGGGAAAGAGAGAGAGAGAGGGAGAGTTTTGTTGCCTGATAAATGGGAGGAGATGCAGAGGGAAAATCTGAAATAGCACCATGGTAGAGGGAGAGAATGACCAGTAACAAAATAAAATAGCGTAATCAGAAAGGAGGGGCATAAAAAGGAAAGAAAGAAAAAGAATTTCTAATCTCGTCGAGTGCTTCTGCTAGTATTTCACATATAATATCACGGTCTTGGAAAGTAATTGTGAATGGACCATGTAAGTAAGGACCATCTCAAGTAAAGCCAATGGACCATCTGCATTAGTACTGCCTACCAGGAAGCTGAGGGTCAGCTCCGGTTATTACTTGAATGGGAAACTGCAAGCAAACAGTGGGTGCTGTAGCCTGTATTTCAGAGGAAGGAATTGATAAATCATCTCTGAGTATTCCTTGTCTAAGAAAAGCCCTATGAAACTTAAATGCTTGCCATAAGTTGATAGGTGACTTGAAGGAGTGCTTGTGTGCACTCTCTCTCTCTCTCTCTCGCACATGCACACACACACACACACACACCAGGGCTAGGGAATATGCCACCCTCCACATATTACAGTTCCTCACTATTGCCTATGCTGATGAAGGTTGATGGGAATTGTGGTCCAAAAACATCTGGAAAGTCACACATTTTCCACTCTAATCTAAATTTGCTGATTGTAGCTATAAAAGGTTTCAGACTATGGAAAGGTTCCAGACACTGATAGTTCGAATTTTGAGTGGGGTGGGTAGGGTGGGAGATGCTCACCCTGTCATTTAGCAGTAAGACATCCTCTGCTCAGGTGATGGACAGTTCTTTTTTCTAGGTCTACTCACAGATGCCAGGATCTGAGCCTGAGGCCTTCTGTATGCAAAATGTGTGCTCTTCTACTGAACTGCAGTCATTCTACTCAGTGAGACTATCTGAAAAGTGATCTAATTGACTACTCGTTGCTTCTAAGAGCCAGCTCTGAAAGTCAACATGATGTAGTGGTTAGAATGTTGGATCAGGATGCCCAAAGACCGCAGTACAAATACGTACTGAGCCATGAAAAGCCAGAGGTGATCTTAGGTGAGTCACACTTTTTCATCCTTAGAGAAAAACAGTGGTAAACCTGATCTGAATAAATCTTATCAAGAAAACTCTATGGTAGGGTCAACAAAAGCGGGACTTGATTTGAAGACATATAACAACAGTGAAGAACTAGCCATACTGTGGATGTGTTGGTATGTCTGATCTTTTCATTACCTTTTCTCTCCTCTTCATTATGATTATATTTAATGATGCATTGGCTTTATGAGTCAGAGAGAGGAAGGTGGTCAAAATCTCATCTCAAAAGTACCCTCACATGTTCAGATTATGAATCAACTGTTTAGAGTACCCAGTGCTGTTAATGTACTGTTAATTGAAAAGCAAAATCAACAGACAACAAACAACAACTCTTAGGTTAGAAACTCTAAAACTCTTGGACATATTGTGGTAGAGTAGAAAAAACTACCCAGTAATTTTGCCTTTGCTTTTTATTTGTATTTTAAACTATTACTGTTTATATTGGTTGAGATCCTACTTTGGGGTAGTGTGGTATACATCTACATTTCAGATAGAATGGCAGAATTGCACAATTGAAAACACAACCAAATATGCAAGCAAAGGCACATATTTACCCACACGCTCCTCTGCAATTTTCAACTGAATACGATATTCTGTATCAAACAAAAATGTCCAACTGCTTCCACAGGGGAATTTACTCATACTTAAGACATGAACAATAGTCTGTTGTCTATGTTTTCAAGCTTAACTCCATATTCACAAGTGTTAGAATCATTGGCTGGTGTCCTTCCTTGTGGTTATGGATCTATAATCCAGCATTAGGAGAGCCAGCATGGTGCAGTGCTTTGAGTGTTGGATTATGACCCTGGGGAATAGGGTTTGATTCCCTGCTTGGCCATGGAAACCCACTGGATGACCTTGGATGCATGAAGCACTCTCAGCTCCAGAAAACCTCATGCCTTAGGGTGGCAATAAGTTGGAAATGACTTGAAGGCATACAATAACAACAACAGCAACAACAACTTACCATTATGGATCAGTAACTGCTCCATATTCAACCATGCTCCATATTCATGACTGTGGCACTATTTCCAGGATAGCAAATGCCTTCCCAAACATATCTTAACAGACTGGAGCTGCATCAAGCAATGGAATTCTATTCTGCTGGTGACTTGGACATTTCTAGCCTCTCCTGTTAACAATGGCCCTTTCCGCACTGGGCTATTAAAACAGTGCAGAGCGACCTCCAACAGAGGTCTTCTGCACCATAGAATGGACTGAGGTGGACTACTTTTTGTAGTTCCATACCTCAGTCCACTCCGGAGTGACCGGAACTGGTCGTGCAGCGTGTTTTTTAAAAACCTCTTTTTAGAGGTTTTTAAAAAGCACAGAGTGGCGACTCCGTGCCGCTCCGTCACCCAGCTCTGGAGCAGATTTGCAGGCGCGCGCAAGTGTGTGCCTGTGGATCTTCCAGAGGCAGGTTTTCAGCTGGTGAGCTTCTCCGTTTGGTGGAGAGCCTCCACCAACCGGAAGCCGCCATTTTGGATGCCGGAGGAGTGCAGAGCAATGAGTTCGCACTCCTCATCATCCCGATGGACTCACCCGGACGGAGAAGAAAGTTGGTGAGTCCCGTTTTTGCTCGTTTATTTTTACACATGAGGAAAGGGTCAATGTGTGGTGTGACAACCAGAAGCAGGACTCTATCACAACTACTCATTGTGCTGCAGATTGCTGCCAGCAGGGGACTCGGAATGCCACCCTGATCACCAGCAGTACCTACCTCCATCACTAGATCTAGCTGCTGGCTATTAGGGTAAGATTGTGGAGTCAGGTTGGGAGACTAGGGCCATTTCTGCACTAGACTGTTGTAGTGCTAGTATTCCACTTTCAGCATCCTATGGAACCCTGGGGTTTACAGTTTAGAGAGTGGCTTCAGAATGGGATAATATCACTTTAACAGTCTAGTGTGGAAATGGCCCAAATGTAGCTGTGCATTTGTAACTATGTGATGTAGTTACAGTGATTTTTTTTAAAAAAACAATAATCTAATTTGGGTGGCAAATCTTTGTATTTTTTTTAATAGGATGGCAGTAAGTTAATTTGTTAACCAGATAACATATTCTTTCTTAGACAGATATCAAAAATCCATTTCTAGTAATATTCTGTGAAGTTCTGTACAAATACAGTAGAAATATGTGCATTAGCTATCTGAAAAAAAAATGTAACTAACACACACACACACACACACACACACACACACACTTCCTTCACCTGACCCATCTTCTCAGCCTGAAGGCTCTGAAGACAGATGGTGAGGACTTGGGTAACAGAGAGACCTTGAGTTGAAGCTATAAATGGAATTATTTTACTGGCAAGGAAGTAGGTCAGAAAGCTAAATCTATTGGTCATAAACTGATGAGAAGCTGCTAATCAAGTACCTTGTATTTCCATTCATTAAGCACAAGATATGAATTAATAATGAAGGGACTGGAAAAAAATGTGTGTGTGGGCTTCCAGTGAGAGCATTCAAGCGTACAAAAATAAATTCAAAAGGAGAGGATAGAAATGGCTGTAGAGCCTTGATAAAGAAGATACATGGTTATATTATGTACATGTAATCATAAACTGCCTGAAGGTTACTAGCAAAAGCAGTGAGAGAATGTCTTTCTTCCTGATTAATAAACATTTCCCATGATAACCCCCTCAAATGTTTGATGCTAGGTGGTAAAATTTCACAACTTCCATAAATAGCAACTCATTCCTTATTACAACTTCTCAGGCCACTGTTCCCCTTGCTGCTGACCTTCCCCTGATAACATATTTCTTCTCCATTGAGTAAGTCAGCTTCTATTGCAATTAGCGTGGTTTGGTCCAGTAAAGCAATAGGGTCATACAAGTCAAGTGGATTCTTCTTCTTCTCTCATATTTACATTTCAGTCCTCACTTGACTGCAGAGTGAAAGTGATATTTGTTTAAGCACTTTCACGGAGGAATATGACTAATACGGGGCAAAGATGTCTCTTGTGGCTTACAAAATTCTGTAGGATGTTGATGGATTGTTATGCATAATGGAAAATGCACATTTAGGGACAAAAAAACAACAACAACTGAAGGCACATTGAATGTCATTCTGACCTCTGCATTATACATGCATGGAGGTGCTGAAATGATGCTTGGTTCTGTCCATCACACACAATCCACATCTGACAGAGACTGAGCTAAGAGACAAAAGTACCCCATAGTCATTACCCAGTTTCAGAAGCCAAAGTGAAAAGAACTCATGGCTAAGAAAATGACATTAAAAGTCTTCCCTTGGATGCATTCAGAGATGTGTTACCGTAAAAGTACTGTTGTTCAAATTACACTTTTTAATAATTATTTTCTTTCCCAAACTCATAATAACTCCCCTGTTGTTGTTGCTGCTGCTGCCCTTCCTCCTCCTCGTCCTTCTTCCTTTCCCCTCTTCTTCCTCATGGAGCAAGTTATCTGTGGTTTCATGCTATGGAGCAAAAAATAGAAGTAGTCTGGCCAGGCACAATGCTTGTTCTAAAAAACATCTTAAAAAATACAGAGACAAGGCAGGACACCATCCTTATTAAATATTTAATATTTAATTGATTTTCATTTATTTGTTTTATTTATCATCTCGATTACTATATTTTAGGCCATTTCCGCACTAGACTGTTATAGTGCTATGATTCCACTTTCAACATCCTATGGAATCCTAGAGTTTGCAGTTTAGGGAGGGGCCTTTTGAGGCCCTTCCCAAAACTGCAAACCCCAGGATTCCATAGGATGTTGAAAGTGGAATCATAGCCCTATGACAGCCTAGTGTGGAAATGGCTCTTGTGTCCCTTTTCTAACTGCTATAAATTAATGTTTGGAGTAAGAGTTTTTTAAAAATGTTTTTGAACTTTTGTGTTATCCCTTGGTTTGACTGTATTTTGTTTTAACTCAAATTGTGAGCCACTTTGGGTTCCATATTGGGAAAAAGGTGGGATTTAGTTTAATTAATTAAATAAATCCATAGTTGCATTTGTACCCTGCCTTGCTTCCTATGAGTTTGAGGTATTATATATATGAATCTTTTCCTCTCTAGTTTATCCAGAAAACAGCCCTATGAAGTAGGTTATAGGCTTGATTACAAATAGTATCTTTGTGGTTTTCTCATGCCAGAGACTGCAAAAGTTGACCATGTAGAGTAGAGGATTCTGGGAGATGTGGTCCAAAAAGTAACTTTTCTAAGCTCTGTATGTACAATGTGCTTTATGTTGTTCATGCCTAAGCATTCTTCCCATACCTCTGACGACCTGAAAGCTTCTGTGGATACCAAGACTCCTGATTTGAAATAACTACACCCATAGGAAATATGCAAAAACAAATTTACAGATCAATATTCAAGTGAAAAAAGAAAGAGACATCTCTTCAGACATATTTCTCGGAGTGTAGAAATAATTGTCTTCAGTTCTTCAAGACAGAAGAACCAGTGACCTACTCCTTTCTTGTCTTCAAAAGTGAGAAAGAAGCATGAATTGACCTTTGAATATTGGCTTTTTAGAAATGATTATTTTTGTTAATAACAACCCTGCAGCTCACTTGCCATTTATTTTAACTGGCCTAGCTTTATTGGAGTTTTTCTTTTCTGTTCTCTTTAACACAGTAAGCTATTCTCAAAATTGATTATGTGCTGAAAACTAGGCAGTATTTTAAGAGGCTGTAGCACTGTCTATTTATGCCTACTGTGCGTAAAAGTTTTACGTCCTGGCCCAAATTACCATTTTAAATTAGGAGAAGATTTTGGGGATTTGCAGCAGGTTTTAGGGAAGGGATAGGAAATGTTTGGTTCTAAGGCAGGGCAGAGTCTGTTTCAACAATAGCTATGCCAGCTAGGGCTCATAGAAGTTGTAGGCAAAAACCATCTGGAAAACCATCTGTTCAAGGGAATGGGTTGCCTGATCCTGAAGACCCCTCCTTCAACTGTCAGCACAGCAACCATTCCACCAGCCTGCAGCAGACAGTGATGAGGTGGGAAGCAACTCTGATCCACAACATCCACTTCTTCCAATTCCTCCCCAAAATTTTACCCCCTCCCCCTGTTGTGCTGTATCTTTTTATATTGAAGGCTTCTAGGCATGGACTCTTTCTCTTTTTTTTTCCTAAATGATTGTATGCAAGCTTCTCTGACAGTCTTTTTGGCTGAGCAATGGGATAAAACTGCTATAAATAAGTTAGCAATGAAGAAAGGGAAAAAAAAAAGAATAAATAAATAAATATCTGTCTGCCCTGTCCCTTTCCCTGTCCCTGTCTCTTTTTGGGCATCACTAGGGCTACAAGCAATCTGTACAAAATGTAAATGCAAATAAGCCTATTGCTTCCTGCGTTACCTCCGTTGGCGACATTTCATTTTAATGCTGACGGATAAAGCATTAAAAGCTTCAAGTTGTTTTTAAAAGTGTGGAAAAGCTACAGTGCTATTGATTTAAGCATTATTCCAAAAAGGAAGGATTTTTACTCCAGTGTATAATCAATGTAAGAAATGCTGAGTTGAGCCTTCTGCAGGATAGCTCCAGCCATAACCTCTCTACACTCTTCTTATTCATAATGTTTATTCATGACTCTTTCTCTCCTCAGAGAGCATTGTGCTCTTTTCACCAACAGCACAGAAAAAAATATACCTTGTGAGGAAAGAACAGTGTTCCCTTCTACCGCATGCCTCAGCATTAACCAGCCAAGCTGTCACCTGAGTTCTCATTTCCTCATCTCTGGATTGGTGATGATCCATGAAGTAGAAATGGTTTTATCAGATTTCTTTTTTCTGAGACCTGGTGGGGGAGGGAGGCATCCTGTGTTAGTGGAGTGATAAGTGTTGTTCTACCTTTCCTGGAATCAATTTGAATTTCCAATGTGTGAAAGAAAATTAGCATTGTATATCTGCAATGTCAGGGTGGCCTCAACTCCTCTCAGCTGATTCAAATGGGTATAAAAAGGTAGGACTTCTGGTGGTGGTACAGATAAAGGAACTAGAGCTTTGAAAAGGTACCTTTTTGAGCAAATCCTCTTAGAACTCCTCAACTAGCATGGACAATGTGGCACAAATGGCTCAATCTCTGGAGGGGAGCAGTAGTTCATCAACATCAAGAGAATGGGATTTGCATTTTTTTTTATCCATGATTTACAACAACATGGAGAAACAAAAAAGTATCAATGTTTTTCAAGAAGAGTAGACAAGGGACAGCTCCTTAGTTAACTATATCACTGGAACAGTGGCTAAAAGAGGGAGTACCAGCCCTTTAGGCCAGCTAGCAGAAAACCTTGGCCCAGAGAGTTTCTGAGCCAGGAAGCTGGGTGTGCATGGGAGATCAGTCACAAATCAACTGCTTATTGTATAGTCACCCCAGGACCTGCTGAGATGTTCCCATCAAGACAAACCATTGCATGGAATAGGAAGCAACTCTCTTGTTTGACATGTCTACCAATTCGGTTCTGGATTTTTTGGTGTGTTCTGCTTTGATGTGGACAACTTCCCCCTTTGTACTCACAGCATATGGCTTTGACTAAAATATATGCCAGTTCTCTGAAGCTCTTTGTTACTGTCAAAGATCGTCCCACACCTTGCCAAGATCTAGGGGATAGAGTGCCCAGTAGCATTGAATGATATAACCTGAAGTAAGCATCTGAGCCTTGTTCCAAAACCAAAGATTTCTGACTTATCCTTCAAAACAGAATGTTATGTTAGGTTAAGTATGAATAACACAAATCTGTAAACTAAGTTGTGAACCCACTAGATACCACTAGATCAGGCATCTTCTCTGCCAAATCAAAACTGGGGAGCTGGCAAAATCAGCATCAAGTAGATCTCCCTCCACTTCTACAACATGTGCCATACTTCTTCAGAATTTTCTCAAGGCAAGATGGGATGTGGTGTTTTACAGGGACCATTGTTTTCTTAGTAATTGAAGCTTTTAACCCTACAATTGGCAGAAAGTGCTACATAGGTCAATATTTAATTTGATCAGGATTCCACTGTAAGCCCTAGAAGTATGACCTATTTCTAAAAATTATGCTTTGCATTGGTGCAATGTGATAGCCATCTGCTGGCTCTTTTTCATCTTCAAACCATGTGGCTGTTGCATGCTTATTAAGTATTAATGCAGCACTTTGCTTTGATCTTTTACCCTGCACCCTTTCTTACTTTCCACTAATTTTAAATATATGGTTGTTCACAGGTGAAAATAAAATCTGTAGTGCCTATTATCAAGTCCAAAGGATATTTTCTTTAATATTTTTGTAATATTACTTTAGCATGCATACAGAAGAAATAATTTTAAAAATTGTTCCTTTATTTGTTGACTTCCTTGTTTAAAAAAGCATTGTTAGTGTTCCTGAAGGAAGGTGCTTGGCTTTTCACTATTAAGAATCCCTGTTGTGTCCTGGCTTTTCAAGAGATGAGCGGTGACATCATCAGCACTAGCAGACTATGGTAGCTTTCAGTCCTGAAAGAAGTGCATACAGTTTGGGGCAGAAGCTAGAAGGAATAATTGAGAGGAGTCTGCATTAGTCCCTCAGAGAGGCCAGGGCACTTCCAGGCCTATATGATTGTACTAGCAAGCAAAGAAATGCGTATTAGCTATTTGTCTTTTCTCTTTAAAAGAGGGGCAAGCAAGGGACAGGGTGGTGTGGTGGTCTGAGTCAGACTATGGGAGACCAGAGTTCAAGTCCATGCTTAGCCATGGAAACTCATTGGGTGACCTTCAGCAAATCACACTCTTTCAACCTTACAGGAAGGCAATGGCAAACTCTCTCTAAACCAATCTTTCCAAGAAAAACCTATATAGGGTCAACATAAGCTGGAGTCAACTTGTAGGCACATAACAATAAGGGTAGGCAAACTCTGGTTTTAGAGCCCTAAGAGCTGTTTTTTCTGGCCCTCAACCCCTTAAGTTTCCTCAGACCATTCCTTTTCTGACCTTCCTTCCAAAAGCAAATTGCCTCTCTTAAACAGATTGCAGGTTGAGTTTCCAGATCATGACCATCTCAGGCCCTGAGATTTCAGAGCCAAATTCTACAGATGACACCCTGTGATGTCATGGAAAATGTCCTGATGATATCATTGAGAATCACACATTAAGGATCAACCACAGTTGCATAGATTATGCCATTCAGATTAAAAAAAATCAAGTCTAACAAATGTGGACATGCACACATGCACACACATTTACACTTTACAAGGCAGTGGTCTCACCCTGTGATTCTATCCACTCATCCTGAGGGCTAACGAAGAGGGGCCAGATCCTGAGAAATGGGGACTTTAGTGCAAGGGTGGTACGCACCATATAGCACATGCTTTTCAAAAGCAGCGTTTCCACCATTTCTGTTTTATTTTATATATTTTGGCAGTCTTTGTAGTCACAAGAATGTTTCAGGGATAGAAAATCAGCCTGTAGAACTGTGGCAGATGCCCAGCCTTGCTTTAATGTCACATGTCACATTGTGAAAATCTAAAATCCCAAAGATACAGGATTTTGTATAAAGCAAAGGAACAAAAGGAAAGTCTGACTGCTCCCAGAACAAAATCATTCATTAAAATCTTCATCAGGATGGTTTGTTCTCAGTGTTACTGTCTCCTGAGGTGTGAATGGCTAGTGATCAGAGAGAGGGGCTTTTCAGCTGTGGGACCTTGATTGTTGAATGCTGTCCCCAGATTTTGCTGACAATTACTTTATCTTTTTGCTAGTTTTATTCACCTAGACAAAAGCTACCAATGCTTAGGAACCCAGATGGCTGATGCCACCTGAAGCATGGCAGCGTGCAGACATGGGTGTCATTCTAGGTAATTGTAAGTGACAATACATCATTCTTGGTCACCATCTGGAGCCATTCTGGATGAGTTGGTTTTGCTGTTTTGGAGTGGGTTATGGACACCAAAACATTTTTACATACCCCAAAAGTGCTGAGTTTTTATTTCAGGCAAAAATTTGTGGGTTTTTTTTTACCCCTTTTTTTTGTGGCAGGGTGCAGATGTCTATTTTCATTACTTGGTAAGCCCTCACAATGGCTGTTGTATCACCTGTTGTAACAACTGTTGTATTACATCCATTATACCACCGCACTACTTCTTTTTCTTTGATTGTGGATGCTATGCAGTAGGGATGGATATAACACTTGAAAATATTTGAAAAATGGTTGAAAAATGTGCTTCTCAAGAGTCAAGAAACTATAACAAGAAAAATCTTGGAACAAAAAGAATCTTTGTAGTTTGGGACTGATTCCACACAAAATTCACACACAGTTGTTTTGTGTAGAAAAGATCATTTTCTATGTAGGAAATAGCATTTCTCCTCAGAAAATTTTATTTCTACATAGAAATATTATTTTTTTTGCAGAGACAATGATATTTCATGTGAATGCTCTTTTCTGCACAAAAACACCAGGTGAGAATTTTGCACAGAGTTCAGTCCTGACCTATGACTAATCATTGAAAAGTGCAGGTTTTGAAGACTTTCTTAAAGTAGGAAGAAAATTACTAAAATTCCTCGTTGCTTCTTTTGAGAAGAAAATTAATGAGGAATTCAGAGTCAATTTATTCTGATGGAGAATTCAGAAAGTTCAGAATAATATGAGATACGTAGAATAATCTGCACAGTCACAAGTACTATAGAAATAATAAGCAAAATTATAGATAATAGTAAATGCTTCCAGTATTCCTTGTTATTTAGTCACTCACCTCACTTTTCAGAGTAAAGCATTAGAATTAATGCTTGTTTTTTTGTTTTTTGTTTGAGCTTGTCATAAGTATTTCTGCTTCTTTCCCAGCAATACTTTATAAAAAGGAAACAAGTATTATGCATTATTTAAAGTATAAACAAAGTGAAAGGAGAAAGCTGTTCCTCTTTTGATAAACAGGGGTTATTTTTCTTTTGGCTGAGTATTCTGGAGAATATTTAAATGACTCAATCGGCTATTTACTCCAGCAGTCATCATCAGGCTGGATGAAGTTGAAAAATCTCTTAAAATAGCTACCAGTGGATTCCATGTTTTTGAAAACAGTAAAGTGATATGTAGAAGAAAGCACAGCTGGAAACTGAAAAAGAGATGTTGATCACTTAATCTTTTCAGCTAAAATGAAGGTTAAAGACACCATAACCTCTGCCTTACATTCTTAATTATGGTGTCAGCTCCAAGCAGAAGCTGTTCTATTTTACCTCTGTTTATTCCCCTCCTGCCATTTAATTTTTTTTTAAAAGCAGCTTTTGGTGTCCTTGCTGAGCCATGTCATAGTTAAACGACACACACGCTGTGTATTTTAATGAGCTGCTAACACTGATTATATGAAAAGCAAGCCCTAAAACATGTTCAGAGTCCAAAATGCCCCTATGAGAAATAAATTAGCCTCTTTAGGAAGCCCTTGACTTTGAGGGAAGCTTTAGAGGCTTTAGCCTTGAAAGATTTGATTAGACACAGCAAGGAGTTCAAAGGGCTAGTGGGTGTCCAACTGTACCTTTAATACTAACAAAGAATCAGGAAAGACTGTGCAACTACCAGTATAAAGAGACAACATTTGGATTTCTGGAAGTTCAGTATATTAACTCCTCTTGTTCAAAATGCCTCACCCCAATAAGAAGTGAAATTTTGCCCTTTCCAAATTTGGACCTGGGCTTATACGTCTTAATTATAGAGCTTGTGCATGAGTATGTTACTAAGAACGAAAACAGGTGTACAAGTCATGAGGACCCTATGCACTTTGTACAAGTATTTTGGAGTATTGACTGAGCACCATTCCCTTTATCCTTGGGAAAAGACGGATTGAACAATGGATACTTAGAAACTAAGATCAAAGGATTTCTGATGCAGGATCTTCTCTGTGGTGGTATCCCATAAATACCCTTCCATAGGAAGAACATGTCACACCAACACTGTACATTTTCAGTGTCACATTAAAAACTCTTTTGTTCATATGGGCATCTTGATTTTTTTAAAAAGGTATGGCATTCTGCTTTGGCTTTACATCTTCATAAATGGCTTTATATGTGCACAAAGATGAACTGAATAGTTTTGCAATGCCCACGTTCACCTAGGGGATGCTGTGACATTACAACATACAGGGCATCCATTGTGCAATGGTAGAGTGAGTGTAGCCCAATATATAACTGACATCAATACACCAATGTGCATGAGGGTACTCCTTGATGAGCATCTGAATGCTAGCTAGGAAATGCCAGAGCACAACAGGAGCACCCAGTGTGCACCAGAAGTGTCTGATGCACATTGGATTACTCTTGCCAGTGCCCACACTTGCATCTTCATAATTCACTAACAGGCTTTTGTTGTGTTTCTGCAACAAAGCTGTAGATTTGTAAAGTTATGATTTCAGCTGATATTTTAAAACTGAAGTTTGTGGGTCAATATAGTTCCAGGTCTCTCTCTTTCTTTTTACTGTTTAGATTTAAGTTGCTTTATTTTTTTGACTTTAAAACAATCTATGCACACTGGCTTGAAAACAGAAATAAGTTTGTCTCTCAGGTAAAAATAGGGAGCTATAGATAAAAAGTAGCTAATACATGTTATCTATCTATCTGAAGAGAAAGAGAGAGAGATGAAAAGAGAGTAGGATCCAGAGTTGAAGGCACTGCAGCTGTGGTAACAGAAACAGAATTACCCTGCCTTTCCCCTTCTCTAGACAATGCTACGCACAAAGTATTGCGGGATCCTTCTCAGTGGCTGTAGTGCAAGAGTAAATAGGAATCTCTCTCTCTCTCTCTCTCCATCCAGCCTTTCAGCCAACATAGGACTCAATGTGGCCTAGAGGTTAAAAAAAAAAAAGATAGACCTAAAAACTCTCTTAGTGGATCTAGTATTCATCCCTCTCTTGCTACCTACAGGTTTTCTTCTCTTCCTGGGTACAAACAGCATCATCTCTGTGTTTCTATGTGAGAGACAGTTAATGAAAGAAGTTTGACATTAGCGCTGCCCTTGCTTGTTCCTGCCATTGCTCACTGTCCTGGAGAGGAAATAGGGAAAGGCAGCAGCTGCATGGAAGCAGGGCAGCAAGGATTGGCACGGGAACCCTATCGGGATCAGGACTTCAAAAGGTGCCCAAGAATGCCAACCTCTGCAATTCTATGTGTCCCACTGTACATCCCTCCTATTCTAACTTTCACACAGAGGGCAACATTAGGAGGTCAGTTTCAATAGTCTGGAGAAATCAGGAAGAGACAGAATGTGTCAGGTTGCTTGGAAACTATGAGAGCCCCAAGATACTTTTCAGAACTTTATAGAAAAAAAAGCCATCATTCAACATTGCTCAGAAAGATGCCAGACCAGAGGTTAATGTTCCAAGGCTACCCATCTTCACGACAGGCAGGCTCCTATATTTTGCACTAATTTGATGTTCCCTTAGTCTTCAAGGGCAACCAGAAGTTTATGGAAGTCAAAGCCAGAGAAAGTCAATCCTGAGATGCGGTTGACAGTTGCTAGTGCTGAGGGGGAAAAGAAGGGGTAGTAATAGATAAGAGTCAATTTCTTTTATCAGTGGATCAGGTACCGATTCCTAGCACTGAGGTACTCATATGTGTATATGCCTCCAAGTTGCCTGTCAATTTATGGCCATCCCATGAATTTCATAGGGTTTTCCTAGGCAAGGAATACTCATAGGTGGTTTTACCAGCAACTTCCTCTGAAACATAGTCTACAGTACCTGCTATTTGTTGTATAGATTTTAATAATCTTTCTGATATAGAGGCAGAATCTGTACAGAATTAGCAATTGGTGCCTGCATTAGTAAATACACCAGCAGTTCTCTTCTTCTTCAAGAGGGTCATGACTGTATCACAGAAAGTACACTTTATTATTCGAAGGGGATGGGTGAGAGGTCCTTCACACTTGATTACATTTGTGTGCAGAAGGAGCTAGAAGCAAGCTATAATAACAAGAACCTGGAAAGCAATCAGGAAATTTAAAAAGAAATAAAATAATGATATGGAAATGAAAAATTACTTTGGCGTGCACAGGATATTACTCAGATGTAAAAGATGGTTGAACTAGTTAAACATCCCTCAGTTTAATCATAAATAATATTGGAAGCATCACAAAAATGAGCAGGATGGGTTACAGTGGGATGGAAAGCTCTCCATTCCTACATCTGAGCAGCAGCCAGTGTGATGTAGAGGGTGGGAGGTGAAAAATGCAAATTCATTGATTGCTGTCTGCACAATGACCTCGTCCTGCTTTCCAAAGCTTGGTCAATACAAAGAGAAAAATCATTTGGCCTTAAACTCTCAGTTATTGAATGAATAATGCAAAATGTTTCTGCTAGGGTAGTTCACCCTAGAGGCTTGACCCCAAATGGTAAGATATCAAGGGAAACAAAAGCTGAGTGATGTCAGAGCTGTCAGTGCCCAGTGTGGAACAAAGGATAGGGGGCTGAAAGCCAATGAGGCCCATATGCTGGAGGACTATTGGGCAAGCAAGGAGAAACTCTGAAAAACCAGAGGGAAAAGATAACCAAATGCAACATGTCTTTGAAAAAGCCTTTCAGTCCTAATGACCCTATGCAAGTGTAAAGTGAAATGATAATAAGAATTAAAGATTTTGCTAGTAAAACACTGGGTTTGGGGGAGAACTATCCTCATTGCAATTTTTGGCTCTACCATGGGTTCAGTTTCATCATGATAGAGCTATTGGTGATTTTCAGGTTCAAAATAAATATACAGAATATGAAAATAAATGCATATACATAATAAAATGAATACATTAGATAAAACGTACAAAAATGTGTATGAAGTTCAATGCAGGATGAAAAAATATCTGGAGTTTACTAAGGCAATCATGAATGCCTAACCTGTAGTAACGCATTCATGGCTGGTCCATATTCAGGATCCCTATGTGTGACCTAGTTCAGGAGATATGTTAGTACAATGAAAGTCCCACAATCTTCACTTACTGGCCATCAGATCCTGTGATTGACAGAGATCTGTTCCCCTGTAATCAGGAAGCAGCTGACTGATATCCCCACTCCCAGCCAACCAATCTCCACTGCGAGTGGGATTATGAAAGGGACCCACCTTGTGCCTGTTACAGTGGAGATCACACACACAGAGTGAGGGCAATATCAGTCAGCCAAATGACAGGGGAACATATCCCCATTGGTTGCAGTGGCTACTGCCTCTAAATGGGGATTGGGAAAGGTCAGGCCAGGAGATAGTATGTACCTACATAAGTATGGTGGTTATGTAGCTGCATATGTGGTAGAAAATTCCAGCCAAAGTTTTCCAAATTCCGTACAAAATAAGGAGGGGAAGAAAAATTATGTGGGACTGGAGTAAGACATCTTTTACTTATTTTGCCGTTTAAAATATTTAAATCCCACTCTATATCCAAGATCTCAGGGCAGTAGCTACTGAAATCTATAACAGTTTAGAACATATTGACAGCCAACTTCTTCAAAACTGTTTATACAGTTTCTATACAGGGTTATGGTCAGTGGTCTAGCTGCTCCATTTTACACTTGCTGCAACTTCAGAGTCACCTTCAAAGGTAGCCCCAGATAAATAAACTGCAGTAATCTGCTCTGCATGAACTACTGTGGCTAAACAATTCTTGTCCAGGAAAGGTTATGGATGATGGACCAATAGAATCTGGCCCCAGGCACTCCAAGCTGTACAGTCCACCTGGGCTCCCAGTGACAGAGATGGATCTAGGTGCATTCCCAACTTATGTATCTGCTCCTGTAAGACAGTGCAAAACCAACCAAACCCACCAAGCCTTTATCTTATCAGAACTTTGCTTCTATTTATCAGCCCACACCCACCTAATCCTGATCTAGCATAGCCCCAGATAATTTTGACTTTTGTGGCAACATAATTGAGACTGAGAGATTTTTCACATCCTGGTACATAAGTAATATGACACAGTATAACCATTTCACTCCCTGAGGGTGGAGGGACATTATTCTCACATTTTTGCCCCATAGGTCATTTTAGGACCAGGACAAGTCTTTTCTTTTATATCAGGAAGAACCTGGAAGTCTTCTTTTAAAAAAGAACAGACACTGCCCATTTCTCTAAGAAAACATATGAATAAGTGTGCAGTCCTCCCACTCCCTTCCAAACTAATCCATTTTGGGCTCTCTGGTGGCTGAGTCTCTCTACTACTGACATAGTTTCTGCTACTGTATCCCTGGTATCACTGCCAGGGTGAACCTCAAGGTAAGACCGGCATTGGGGTCTTCTGCTAAGCCCCCAAATATGTCTACCAGCCTAAACACACACACACACACACACACAATCACACAGTGAGAGAGATTGAGAAAGAGAGTGAGAGAGAAAGAAAATGAAAGAGGGATGTATATACATATACAGACACATACAGGACTGAACCCATAAACTATAGTGCTGGGCATCTTTAAATGCATGAGCAACTCCACCGACAGCAACAACTTAGCACCTGACAGTCATTTAAAAATTCAACACAATCTGGTAAACGCAATCTAGGTTGCATAAAGTGATTTTAATATTGCAACACCTGATCAGACAAAGCCTTGGTAATTCTGTAATGCTGAAATAAATCATACTCCCTTTCCCCCAAATTACAACCATCTTACAAATAGCCATATTTCTATCCTACAATGTGCAGACCATAGCCTTAATATAATATATCCAAGATCTTAATATAAACCTAATGATCATTCCACTACATTTTATCATCATGGGGAAATGAGGAATGTAGGGGAGATGCTGCTTAAATAGCTATTAATGCCAGCCTCAGATAACAGATGCGCAGACTTTTATCATGGGAAGGCACTATTATGATTGCAGAACCATTATTCTGCTCTTATCATGTTGAGTGCTCATGGGAGGCAGAGTACACACCTGTGTCTTGTTAGCGGCAGACTGAGCTGCTTCAGTATTTGTTTGTCAGTTCTTTCACCTTTCAGTCTTGGATAGAAATTCTGACATTAGGAAGTCACATCAGGTATTTTGGAAGAATGTGCAATTGACACTTGTGCATGGAATTATTTAACTCAATGTAGAATTAAAATATGGGGAGGGGGAAGCAGGGACTGACAAATCCCACTTTGAAAAAAAAAGTCTAGTAAAAATGGATTTTTTCTTCTCCAGAATCGAATAGATTCAAGAAGATTTCTTCATCTGTGCTTTTAGAAACTGGTACCAGGAATCATAAAGATATCTATGATGGATTTTAAGAAGTGATCCCTGAAACCCACCAGTCTAGACTTTCAAATCTACTACTGAATTGTGATTTTTACCTGTAGTTCAGCAACACCTGTAAGGAAAGATCTCATATGTTCCTACATTCTGAATTTTGATAAGGTGATGGCAACTGGTAAATCTTCTGTAATGTTTGGTTATTTCTGTCTCTAGGTTAGGGGTATAAATCTTCACTTTTTTCATTCTCACACATGAGAACAAAGAATTTCAAAAATTTTCCCTCTTTGGGAATTATGAGAACTTGAATGCATTTTTGGATGATTTTTCACATCTCAGGACATTTTTGCAAAAAAAAAAAAAAAAAAAATCATTTGTACAACACTTTTTTAGGGAGAGAAAGCAGGCTTTTGTAAAGAAAGATGCTATTTTTTGCCCAAAATATACGTTTAATTTTTTTCCTTACGAGTTCTGAAATGCAAAATAAATAAGTAAATAAACATCAAAATTAAAACTGGTAGTTGGCCATTTTCTTGAGACATCAAGACAACTCTTCTTGTCAAGGAAAAGAAATATTGTAAACATTCTTTCCTTCTCTGCTCTAAGCTCAGGGACAGAAGGAGCCAATACTTTGTCTTATCTCTCTTCCTAATGATGGGATGAGTTGAGCTGTCCCTAGCTGATCGCTTTTTCTGACCCACCACAGACTGAAAAAAGGTGAATTTGATAACATCCTTTATAGTGCCTACATATCTATATACCTTAGCACCTTAAGCTCTACAAGTCCAGAACAAATTACATGCATTCTGTCCCATGGGCATTATTGTAATACTATAACCTTCAAATTATCACTTTTCCTTACCAATCTAACTGCTGGACTCTTTAAGAGTACAAGTAAGTAAAGGATTTGATTTTACAATGCTACTGCTACCACTGATGTTACTGAAAGCACAGCCTTTTATAGCTTCACATTTTCACAAATGCCCCTTTCTCCTGTTCTGACACAACCCTTCAAATTCAGACCTAGCCCTGTGCATTCATTTGGGAAAGAACAGTAGAAACACTGACACCAAAGGAGACAGAAATGAATCTCTTTGTTCCCTACTTGGTACCTTTTTTTCATTTTTCTGTCATTCAAAGACCTTGTCAGAAAGCTGGCAAGTTTCAAATGCAACTCTTCTGTGTGAGAAGAGGCAAATTCCACTAGGTTCACAACAAAGCAGGAACTTGAGAAAAAGACTTCATTTCTTCCAAAAATATATCACGAAAAAGTAAGTGACTCTGAAGTACCTCCTCATTCTAGTTCTACTCAAGGTGTTCCTCCATAAGAAAAAAAAATCAGCAATAATAAAATCTCCAGAGAGTTTAAACTAGGGCTGTGAAATTGATTTGTCTGAATACTAAAGTGAATTGGGATGATTTGGACACATTTGCACCAGCTCCAGATCAGATTGGATTGGCCCAATTCCATCCTGGAGTGGAACAGAACAGTTTGAAGTAGCTTGGATCAATATAGAATTTAGACTTTTTTTTTTGCAAGAGAGCTAGATGAGCTGAAAGAGCTAGAGAGTATGTCTGCAACACGAGCACAGAAGATAAACATCAAGATGCTGTGATGAAGAAGGGAACTGGTATTTGCTCATTGACCATTTAAAAATGCAATCTGAGGTAAGAATCTCATCAGCACACTTCAGTCACAGTACTTTTGTTGTTATTGAGTGCCTTCAAGTCATTTCTGACTTATGGTGACCCTAAAGCAGTGGTTCTCAACCTGTCGGTCCCCAGATGTTTTTGAACTTCAGCTCCCAGAAACCCTGAGCATTGACCGTAGTGGCTGGGGCTTCTGGGAGCTGAAGCCCACAAACATCTGGGGACCCACAGGTTGAGAACCACTGCCCTAAAGATAAGCAATCAAAGGGTCTTCAGGGGCTGAGAGGGTGTGAGGGTGTGAGTTGGCCAAGATCACCCAGTGGGTTTCCACGGCCAAACATGGTCTCCAGAGTCACAGTTCAATGTTCAATGTTCAAACCACTACACCACAATAGCTCTCTCACAATACTTTTAGTGAGAGATTGTCTGAGGTCACTGCAACTATGCAGGCAATGATCTTCTGCAACTCTTTTGCTAGACTTCGCTGTTAGTTGTGGATCATTAAAAGATGTCTGGTGAGGGTTAGGGAGGGTTGTTAATTCTTGTTGGAGCTTGGTTTCTCTGAGCTTTTTATTTCCCAGCTTTTTGTCTTACTGAGTAGCTTAGCTTAATTCTCTATTGTCTTTCATGTCAATTTGAGCAGTAATCTATTTTGCAGATTCACAAATGTGTGAATTTTTGCATGTTTTATGTAGTGCTTCCTCTGGGCATCTGAGTTGGCCATAGAAGGTCTTTGATGTGTGGATTGGTTTCTCATTGTGATTCAGCTTTAAAAAATTCTTCCATTTCCATGAGGGTGGTGATGGGTGGAATGCACTCCAAGAATTATTCCAGCCCCCTAATCTGGAGAGTACACATTGTCAATTTTCCCCATGTTTCAATCTCAAAAATTCCAATCTCAAATACCCACCCTCCACATCTAACTCTTCTACTTCTCTGTGTGCAACTTTGCATTGATGTGGTCTGCCAATAGTGACATTTACTTTATTTGCAAAGCAATAATGATACTGATACTATGGAACTTCAGTTCACATTATAAAGAAAAGCAAATGTTATTATTTCTTTCATATGGGCAGAGCAAGCAAACCATTGAATTCAGTGAAGGATCTGGAAGGCATGCCCTGTGAGGAGCAGCTTAGCGAGCTGGATATGTTTAGTCTGGAGAACAAAAGCTTAAGAGGGGACGCAATAGCCATATTTAAATATTTGAAGGGATGCCATGTCGAGGAAGGAGCAGGCTTTTTTTCTACTGCTCCAGAGACTAGAACAAGGAGCAGTGGATTCAAACTGCAGGAAAGGAGATTCCACCTGAACCTCAGGAAGAACTTCCTGATAGTCAGGGCTGTCTGGCAGTAGAATATGCTGCCTTGGAGCATGGTAGAGTATCCTTCTTTGGAGATTTTTAAGCAGAGGTTGGATGGCCATCTGTTGAGAGTGCTTTGATGTGTGTTCCTGCATAACAAGGGGTTGGACTGGATGGCCACTGTGGTCTCTTCCAACTCTATGATTCTATGAATAAGAATTCAGGAGCCCCCTGTGCAGTTACTAGTTTAAACATTATGCCAATTTCCCCCAACCACTGCCTAGAGGATGATGTAAGTTGTAGTCTGACATATCGAGAAGGAACCAAAGCTAGAGAAGGCTACTCTAAGCTGTGTATATTAAGGTTGGTATTAATATATGTGCATTACTTGATGTCTCATCATGCAGTGATTCACAGCTGAACATGGATCATTTGCTTCCTTTGAAAGCTCCATTGTGTTTGAAATGACATTGGGTGATGTGAGAGCTCTGCTTGATCTGTAATGGCTCATTCACATCTCACGTGCAAGTCTTGGTTTGACTTGAACAACAAGCATGCATATGTGAAAATGACCCATGAAGAACAAAAAAGAACCTGACATTATACCGCCAATCCTGACTTTGCTAGTGTGAACCAAAGGCTTTTGTGGCACTTTTGTCTTTAATTTTACAGGCAAGAGCTAAAAAGACCAAATATGAAAAAGAAAATACTAAAAGCTACCATCATAATGTGTGATGGCTGGATGGTGTAGAACAGTAGAAGGGAAGACTTTCTTTCTCCCTCTTTCCCCTTCCTCTGCTTATCTCACAGAAGACAGTCATTTCCCCCCTACCACATCCACTCCCCCCACCCCCCGTTTGTATGTTTTATTCATAAAAAACATGTTTCTGGGCTTCACATGTAAAACAGCCCAAAGTCCAAAAAAAAAAAAAAAGTGACCAGAAGTAAACATAGGCCCTTTCCACATGTGGGGCTTGAATTGGGCAGAAATGGGAATCGCCAGATTTCTTCTCCATCTGATCGTGTCTGTTGGGACAAGGAGCAGTGCGAGCTCATCGCTCCACACTGCTCTGGTGTCCAAAATGGGGGCTTATGGTTGGTGGTGGCTTTCCACCAACCGGAGAAGCTCACCAGCCTAAAGCCTGCCCCCAGCAGATCTGCAGGCATGCACTAGTGCGCGCCTGCAAATCTGCACCGGAGCGTGGCGACGGAGTGACATGGGGTCGCACGCTCCATGCTTTTGAAAAACCTCTTAAAAGAGGTTTTTAAAAAGCACGCTGCGTGACCAACTCCAGTGGCTCCAGAGCAGACTGAGGTGCGGAACTACGAAAAGTAGTCCAACCCAGTCCACTCCGCGGTGCAGAAGACCTCCGTCAGAGGTCGCTCTGTGCCGTTTTAATAGCCCGGTGTGGAAAGGGCCATAGTGTCACCTTTGGTTTTAGTTTTGGATTGTTGTGCAGTCTGCACTGAGTTAGAAAGATCCAGCTATCTCTCCACAAGTTCACCCCTGTTGTAGCCTAATATACTCTACCTATTCTCTCCAAAGCCATACCAATAGTTGATGAGGCTGTCATATTTTGGGCACACCTGAGATGATGTGATTCACTGGAAAAGAGGCTAATGCTTGGTAAAGTGGAGGATAGTAGGAAAAGAGGAAGGCCACACTACAAGTGGATAGACTCAGTCAAACAAGCCACAGCCTTGAGTTTGTAAGTCCTGAGCCAGGCAGTTGGTGATTAGGGCTCTTGGAGGTCAACTTGATGGTAAACCATCATCACCACTACCAACAACATCAAATGTGTGTTTGTTAGGACAATGATGCTCAATTGGCAGTTTTGCCTACAGTAGTTTGCTTTGTTTTAGGGTAGACGTTTGGGAGGAGTAATTGCCTCCTATTCTGTGAGAAGCTTACTAGGTTTCTAAGATCATGTAACTTTTTTAGGTCACTGCTGTAACTGATGACCACCCTTACTGTGTAGGTCTAAACTGAAAGTGATGATAGGTAAGAAATTGGGCCTTGGTTTCTATGTTTTATCCCAAGGGCACTGCTTGCTTTGAAGATGTATGAATCATTCTCAACCACTGTGAGGTAGATACATCTTAATTTTTAGCTAGAAATTTGTACAAAATGTCAAGTGGGAAGCAGCCCTAGGACACTGTGGGCAAACTTGCACAGGCTTGTTGCAGAACTTGAATGCTAAGGGCCCATTTCTCCTAATAAAAGTGGCATTCAGAGAACATTGAGAAATGTACCCACCATAGAGGATCACTTTTTCTTTACTGTGACAGCTCTATATATGATTTGCCAAGATCATTTTCTCTCGGATCAACACGGAATGGAATGGAACGGGACTGGAATATAGTAGCTGCTAAACTTCAATGGTTAAAATAATAATGTGGTAGGAATTAGGCTTTCTATAGCTGATCAACATGAAGACACAGATCACTTTCCTTTTTTTAAAGTTTTGTCCAGTGATCACATGGCAGGCTCTTCCACAGGAGGAAGTCAGGTTTATTCAGTTGTAAATAGCTTGTTCAAGAAGAAGTGTTTCTGTGCTGAAAAGATTATTTATCTCAGTGAAGGTACGCATGTTAACCAATGAGTTTTTATACCAAACTATAGCCCTAGTGGCTGTTTTTGTTCAACCCTTGATCCTTTAAGACTTCCCAGATTTTTTTTCTGGACAAAAATAGAGGGTGAGTTGCCTTTCCTAGAACCTTCAGCTTTTAAATAGGGTGTAGGCCTCTCCTGAACTATTTTACATTTTTAAAAACCTATTTTAAAATAACAGAGGTCCTTTCACACTATAAAATTATAGCACTATGATTCCATTTTAACTGCCATAGCAACATACTGTGGAATCCTGGGACCTGCAGTTAAGGAAGAAACATTTGAAATTCTTACCCAGGGAGCTCTTGTGCTTCCTCAAACTACAAACCCCATGATTTCACAGGATGGAGTCATAGCAGTTAATGTGGAATCATAGTGCTATAATTGCATAGTGTGAAAGGGTCCCAGAAGTAGCTCATAGACATGTCCATTTGTGTTTCCTGGAATTTTTGTTAGTCCCGGAAGAGCTGAGTGGCAGAAAATTGGCCCCTAGATGCACAACAGCCGTATACCCCACTTGTAGATCAAGCTTCAAATGTAAGAAATAATATGTAGTTCACTTTCAACAATCTCTTGTGTACTTTCCATGATGATTAGATTTTTCATGGCAAGTGCATTGTCTCTAAAACTGCCTTTTCATTTTTTAAAAAAAACACTGATATATTACAGTAGCTCCTCTCCCCACATCCTCTTCTCTCTGTGTGTTTTCCAAAACTAACACAGAAATACTGAATCAGATTCTTGGTCCATTTGTCTATCTGATGCCTGTAATGACTGACAGCAACTCTGCAGAGTTTCAAGTAGGTGCCTTTTCCAACTGTACCTGGAAATGCTGGGAACCTGGTACCTTTTGCATGCAAAGTATAAACTCTGCCACTGAGCCATGGTCCTTTAAAAGTAACATTTGTAGATGAACCTACATACAAAAGGAAGATATTAGGAATCAGACCTTACTGTATTTTTCTATTTCTCTAACTAGAAAATACACTGTTACAGGAGCCAGCCTCATAAACCCCAGCCTTTGTCCATAAGGCAATTTCTCCACATATTAACATTTCCACCAAGTTAAAGTACTGTGTATTTTCTGGATCTTTGATATGCAAGGCAGGTTTTCCTGGCTGTAGCTTTTTGTAGTTAGTCCAATTAGTGCTGACCAGAAGGGAAAGACAGGTTCCCCTCAAATTGCCTTTATGGGGAGCAAATATTCAAAAGCAGAGACCAGCAATTGGGCTAATAGAGTAATTTAAGCTAGCATTGTGTTGCCCATTGGAGAAGACAGTTGGGGACAACTATTTTCTCTAGTAATAGGAAGCCCACAACAGACATACACCTAAAATTGAATTCATTGTTTGCTGCAAATTCTTGTTAGAAAATACAGACATAGTCTTTGTACCTCAATACTGTCATGTGACTTCCTTTGAACGGGGACCCAATGAATGTTACATTTTTTTAAAAATCCAGATTTTGAATAAGGAAAACCAAATTCATGGATCATGGAATGGGGTGACTCAACCCATGACGGTGGAGGCTTTAATGCTGTCCTGATATGATCTGGCAAAATTGGACCACTACAATTACTATGTAGCTGAGCTTCCTCAGGAATTACCAATCAGACGTGTATAAAGATCAAGCACTAAGAAAATTTCAAGTACTAAGTAATATTAAGACAGCTATTCTTGTTGACCCCTCTAAGGAGTAATAAAGAGTTCCTGCAATCTATCCTATGCACTGTTCCTGGGAGTAAGCAACACTGAACACACAAAGGGCACTTCTGTGTATACATTGTGCTTGTAGCATTCTTCATATTTAAGGATCTTTCAATGAAAATAGATTGCAAATACGTGCAGGAGAAGGCAAGTTACTTTTCCAAACAGGCAAAATTAATAACCTGCCTGCCGATGTTGAACCCCTACACCTTAAAACCAATTCCAGAGTATCTGACCAAACATAAGAAATCATAATTTATGCCCCCTGTATGAGTGGTGGAGGTTGATGACACGTATGCCAGTGCTGCTCAGTATGCATACTTTATTCTGGATTAATATATGCTTATTTGTCCATACCAAGCCAACACTGGAGTAGGACTTTTGAAACCAGGATTTGAATTCCCCACTTGGCGACGGAAACTCATTGGGTGATGTTTAGCAAGTCACACTCTCTCAGTCTCAGAGGAAGACAAACCTTTTGAACAAATCTTGCCAAAAAACACCCAGGAAAAGTTCACCTTACAGTCACCATAAGTTGGAAATGACTTGAAAGCACACAACAGCAAGAATTTGATCATAACCAGGAATTGTTCCTTCAGTGCAGTGCCCCACAAGGCCAAAGATCCTGGTTCTAAGAAAGAAAAAACAGCTTAAAAAAGAGACAAAGAAGCTTAAATGTCAAACTAGACCCTCACTACTAGCACTACAGAACTTTCTTTCTTTCTCTCCTTCACCACCTGTCAAGCTCAGAGACCCAGACAGTGAGCCAGCCCAAAGAACGGAGAGGGAGAGATAGCAGAGTCCCACCAGGAGGAGTCAAAGCAAGCAATTACTCATAGGCAATCCATTTACCTAAGCCTGAGGGACAAGCAAAAGCCATAGTCCAAATCCAGGGGTCAGGAGCTAAGAGATCAATCCAAGGTATCAGGTGCTTGAAGCAAGGAATGAGCTTGTACAAAATTTACCACAAGCAAAGGAAAGCCTCCAGGCAGGCAGTTATATAGGCCAGGCACAGGTGTGCCCAGTCACCGCTTCTTCAACTTAATCAAGGAAGCCTCCCTTTGCTCAGCTCTCTTGAGTCTCCGCCTTGTTTGTGGGCTGACTGACGCAGGCTCGAGGGCCTCCTCGGGATCACAGCTGGATCCCTGTTGCCCTAAAGGAGCAGGCAGAGGAATGTCCGAGCCTGCTCGGACCATGGCAGCAGGGGGAACTCTTGAGCTGCAGGACTCATCTCCAGCCAGAGCCACAGGGGCCAACAGCTGCTGCTCATCATCAGCAGCTCTGACAGGGGCTTCAGTTAGCACACTACCTCCCCATCATTTGCAAACTTGTTCCAGGGGCTTTCCCAGATTTCAGGATCAGATTTAGAAGGGTGCTGAGAGTGCTGCAGGAGATTGCCTCTTCCCAGTTCTGTCAGTAGAAGCAATGATGGAACTATTTTGTTGCATCCTGCCCAGAGCTGGATCCTTCCTATTTTCTCTACCTTATGTGGACATGTAGAAGATCAATAAGTGCTTGATTTACAGTCTAATCTGTATTATACATCTAAGGTTTCTTGTGCCAAATCTACTGAGGTTTTCCCTTTTAAACCTTTTTTTCCTAATAAAATAATCTTTATTTATATAATATATACCAAAACAAATACAACATAAAACACACAAACACGATGATGACATCTAACATATACAAATGTTTCCCCATCCATTCTAAAAATCATAGGAAACTAAACCTACAAGGAATACGGAACAATGTTTAAATAACATAAAAGAGAAAAATAAGAAATGAGAAAAGAGGAGGGAAAAAGAAAAAGAAAGAAAAAGAGCCAATAAAAGTAAGAAAAGAAAAGAAAAGAAAAGAAAAGAAAAGAGAGAAAACGAGAAGAAAAGAAAAGAAAAGAAAGAGATTTTCAAGATAAGTGATACAAAACCTCCACCCGTTTCCCAAGTGCTCAGACAAATCTTAACTTACACAAGTAAGAAAAAAGTAAGTTTGAGAAAAAGCCTCTTCATGACAGATAATGTAGTTTTAATCACAATTAGCATTGTGTTTTTTGTTGTTTTTTGCTTCAGATTAGCAGTTTCCTAGCATTTTTTTTAAAAAAATATCTGGGTCATGGTGATACCATTATATACCACTTAGCAAAGTTGAATTGCCCCAATACATGCTGCACTTCCATCTCATGAAAGAACAGAAAGAACAGAAATGAGTTTTGAAGAGCAAAAGGAGGAGAGACCTGTATACCTCTATATATTTAATCAGCACCACTTGGCCAGTGCTTCTGCAAAAATGCATTGATTAGGTAAGGTGTTTCCTTGCAAAATCCTGTCAGTATGCACCTTAGTGGGAAAAGACTGGAAGCTACTTTTGTGGGGACTGCAAGCTTTCACTGATGAGATCTGGAAGGTAACTGGGGAAGCATATTTTGCTGTTTTAGCAGGCTAATGCTGAATATGATGGAGATTATTGCTTCAGCTCTACTTGCAAGCTGCTGAAAGAGATACTATACTAGGTAAGAAGCACTCAAGGTTTCTTCTGTTGCCCACAGCAATCCTATCTGAAGGCTTCACTCTTATCCATGGGCACAGTCTGTTGGAATATGTGCCTCCAGTACCTTAGATGGCTATCTCTAAGCAGAGAAGAACTGCTTACTTTCTGCCACTGTTTTTGAGAGCATAGAGAACCAATTAGATGCACCCACAGAGCCTCTCATGAAGGGCAGAAACTCTTTCTTCACAGAGAGGGCTGGGCATATTGACAGAAAAACAGATGCTTTTTTCCCCCAGTGCTAAGTGGCAGAGAATTCAGCACTGCTGCAACTGCTAAATGGAGAACTGCTTTCATCACCCCGGAGACCAACCATGCACAACGAGACCCCAGAGCAACCTCCATTCCCCTGCCAAGTAGTCAATTAAAATGAAAACAAGCAATATAATTACCCAGAGAAGGATGTCGGTGAATTTTACGACACAGAAAAATACTGTAACTGTTGATTACCATATGCCAGGTTCTATGCTGCAATATTTAATGCTAATATAATTTCCATCATTTCCTTCCCTCCTTTCTTCCATCCTCAGGTTACATTAAGCATTTTATATATCTATGTGTAAGCACGATTGAGTTCAATAGTTCTTATTAGGGATGGGACGAATCCAGAATTTTCTGAATCTGAATCTGGATCCGAATTCCTGGAAGGTTCTGGGAATCACGAACCTCATGAATCTTGAATCTTTTGAATCCTTTTTTTAAAAAAGAGTTTAAAAAGCAAGGGAAAGAAGGATAATCTTGGGCAAGAAGCACTCTCTCAACCTTAGCAAAAGCCTAGGCAAAGGCAAACCTCCCTCTGAAGAAATCTGGCCAGGACAATTGTCCTAGTTTTGGCTCAGGATCTCCTCAGATTGAAAATGACATGAAGGCCCTTTCTACACAGGAAGGAAAATGTGGATTAATGCCACAAACTAGAGGACAGAGATAATCCAGGTCAAAAGTGGCTTTTCTTTGCATAGCTGCTTATGGCATCTTGAGGTTTGTAGTTTCATGATGCACCAGCACACTTTGGCAGAGAAGGCTGTGACCCCTTGTAAAACTACAAAGCCCAGCATTCTGTCTGAAAGAGCTTTTCAAGGAAGCTCTGCAAAGGAATGTTTCAGCTGTCCTTGAAATGTTAAGCCTATCCCTTCCATTCAAGTGCTGAACTGAAATATTAAATGTTCAATTTAAATATCTTAGAATACAACTCCAGATGTGTCTTCTGAAATTGTTAGCAAAGGCTATTATTACTCCAAGGGAAAAACTCACCTACTTGCCATCTCCCCTTGTATAATTGGTCTCCCAGGTTTTCAGGTGTCCCGGTCTCCAACAAACTATTTGGTTGGTGGATTCGAAAAATTCGGTTTGCCTATTTTGGCATAGGGATTCAGATTGGAGGATTTAGTTGGCCCATCCCTAGTTCTTATGTATTGGTGTATAGTAGTAAGTTTTGATTTACCAAATTCCCATTGATTCAATCGATCTACTCTCTTTGGGATTAACAATTGAATGTAGACTTTTGTTTCATTCTCAACATAAACAAAGTGTTACAAATAGATTATGGAGGAAGCACGTGCCATACTATACCACTACAGATCTAACAATATCAAATATACCACTAATCTAAATTATTTATGCATTGCCATCAATTCACAAGATGGCTGAGAGCCTTCATTGTTTTGACAAAGTGCATTGTCGAATCTAACTCTGTAAGCATACTTTTGCCTACTTCCACTCCATGCTCAAAACCCACTTTCAGCTGCCACAGCATGCCCCGTGGCCTTCTAGTGGCTGGTGGAAGGTGGAGGGCACTCAGGCAGTATCCAGCTCCACTTCTACAATTAGAAGCACAAAGAAGACATTTTGCTTCTGAACCTCTGAAGTATTTTCTCTGATTCGTGGGATGATCATTTGTCATAAAATGCAACTGCAGATCAGGCAGTCTATATTTGAGGATAGTGACCCTAGACCTCTCTATCTTTGCCATGTCAAATTCTCTGTCAAAATGTGGAACAGGTAAATTTATTCTGTCTCTTTCATGACTTTGTGCTCTTAATTACCAAGAATACCATTATCCAAGAGACAATAGTCTGGCCTCACATTCTGGCAGGTTGTATTTTGCATCAGATGGAAGATTTCTAGTGCTGTCTAGTGCTACAAATAACTATATTGTGCAGCTATTATGCTTTTCCTCTTTAACAGTTTTTTATGCACTAGGAAAAAGAAAGAAAAAGTGGTGGGTGGAAAAAAAAAGCAGAAGGGGTTAAAAATGGGAGAGGACTGCCATCTGAGCCCTCTATAAAATTTTGTGAAGGAGGCTAGATGATTGCACAATAAAACCTCCTCTGTGAAATGTTGGAAGACCACTTATCCTTCAATTTTAAGTCCTTATACTTGGCAAAGAAGCTCATCAACAAGGCTGCTGTGAGGGCAAACAATAAGGGTTGCAAAATATTTCGAACATTACCAAAAGATGATGATAATAACAGCAAGCACAAAGAGCCTTATTTTCTAAGACTTCGTGCAGGTTTATCTATCTTTAATGCTACCATAATATCACTGCAAAGCCAGTGTGACACAGTTTTTGACTTTGGGCTGGCAAAGAGTTGGTATGCCCTATTCACTTGAAAGAATCAGGTGGTTAATGAGAATTCTGAATTTCTTAGGGGAGGGATCAATCTTTATTTGGAAAAATGGGACTGATTACTTTCAACATGGTAGACTATGGATCTCTGAGGTATTTTTCCATTAGTCACAACTTCATAATATGACCAATACTCAACAACATTCTTTGAGTATTGAAAAAAAGGGGAGGGAGGAAAAAGTAGGCCACAGCTGCATGGGAAATTTTGCAAAGAATGGTCCTAGGTTCAGTTTTGGCATATCAAGGTAAGGTTGGGAACATCTGTAGACTGCCTTGGAGCTGCTAGAAGGACCAGTAGTATGACTATACTACAAGGCAGTTCTCATTTAGTGAAAGGGAGGCAAATAAAAGACTAAATAAATAAATAGCAAAATAATTTCTGTATTGCACCACTGCAGGCAGGGGAGTTCTGTGATTCTGTGTTTTTCAATAGCAGTTCTTGCTCTTGAAACTAGTCCTCCAACATCTAAGTTACTCAGTAAAAGCAATTGTTATATAGCAAGAAGCATTTTTATATACCACCACCATCACTCACCCATAGTCAGTAGTGATGTGGTCTAAGAACAGTTGTACCATGTAATGAGTGACTCTTCTTTATGAAAACAAAACAAAACAAAACTGGAGCAAAAACACCAGTGTTGGTTCAGAAGGAAATACAATACTCCTAAAATCCACAGCTGGGCAATACTTTTATTCCAACCTACCAAAATGTTTACAAGACAGTGAGCAAACTTGATTTTTGCCAAACCCTTCATCAGGCTGAGTGCCACAATAAAGCAGAGGACTAAGGGAAAGAGGAAAACCAAAGTATAGAAATTAGGTAAGAATGCATGATTTTGAGCACTACATTTATCAGTTCTACACTTTAACATTAACATTAGTATTATTTCAATTTGATTTTATTATTATTATTTTATTATTTTATTATTTTCAATTTTATTTTTAAAATGCTTAAAGATCAAAAAATGACCCCCACTCTTTAAAAATAACTTTTGGTGATAATAAGTCAGCGTCATCATTGTGACCAAAACGCAATATATTAGCAATGATACTGTAAATGGAAACAAAATCTAATACTGCCACTTGTTATGCAGTACTGAATAAAACATGACAAACAGACTTGTTACACCTTAATTCCAAGCTCTTGCACTTAGGCACCAGTGCCTGCAATCTTTACCCTCAAAACTGTGAGAAATACAAACCACATGGCTCTAATATCTGCCCTAATGTTTGTACTTCTTTTGCTTTCTCCCATCTAATTTTTTTTTTAGAGGGGGTACAATTTAGTTTAATGAAAAGTCCTGGAAAACCTAAAACCTTGCTTAATGGTTTTCAGACATTTTGGTTGTTTCTCATGTTGCCTAGCTGCAAATTTTCTAAATATATATACTTTTTAACACAAGCTTTCAATCTAAATTTCATTTTTAAAAGCTTTTTCTCTTGCTGGTGTTGAATTGTTTTCAACTCTAGTGTTAGTTTAATTATAGTTTTACCTTTTGCTTGATACAAATTATATAGTTCTATCTGTTTTAATTTTTGAAAGATGCTTTGAGTTCCAGACTAAGAAAAAGGTAAGAAATGACGACAACAACAACAACAAAACATTTTCTGTACTATTGAAATCACCTCTCTGCCTCTGGCCATTTCTGCACTGGACTCCTATAGTGCTATTATTCCACTTTCAACACCGTATGGAATCCTGGGGTTTGCAGTTTAGGGAGGGGCTGGCTGGCCCCTCCCTAAATTGCAAACCCCAGGATTCCATATGATGTTGAAAGTGGAATAATCTCTCTCTCTCTCAGGTAACTCATTTGCTCTTGGATTCAGGTGGCAGTTAAGATGGTCTAGATCTTGGAGGGCTACGGTCTATTTAAAGTCCCCTCCTGTGGATACGTTTGTCCTTAAAAATTCACACCTTATATAAGATGTTCCATTAACTTCACAGGATAGTTGCTGAGTGGAGACCTTCATGTTTGAAGGTAAGTCAGCGATTCCCTCTTGGCAGGCATCTGTTCAGATGCATATGGAGTGTAATCTATCTACTGTTTTATAGTCAGGCCTTGGAAAGCAAGACCCCTTGGGCACAATCTTTTCCCGGTTCTGCAGATGATCTGTACCTTTGTGTAAGCCATTTAGCACCTCTGCACATCAGTTTATACATCAAATAATTATTTTGAGGGATAAAACTATTTTGTCAAGCAAACTGACACTCTTGACTGTGATAGGTAGAGCGAATAAATAATTACAATTATGCCTGTCTCTGATCAGCAATAAAACAACACAGATTGCTCCACTTATACAATATGTACATTTACAAATTTCAAAGAGACAGTGATTCATTTTTAATGAGTTAAAACATTCAAACTATCTTTTAAATATCTTAATCCATTTTGCCCACGGTACCACAAACAACAAACAACAACACAGTCTCATCAACTATAAGCATTTAAGGGGAAAATATGCAACACTGCCTTATTAATGATCCACTCATAAATATTAAAACCCCCCCATTGCTATCTAGAATGAAGCTGACTTAAATTTGCCACACAAGGTTTATTATAGTCTGTTTCTTCTTGCCACACTTTTTCTATACCATCTGTTTTGCCTGGGATGCTGAATAAGCAGAGATACCATAGTCACCGGCTTTTTAAAAATCCACGTTCATTAAGAGACAGCTAAGATATTGGCATTGTAGTAGGTGACTGAATATTTCAGACAGTCCTGTGGTTTCCTGAAGTGTTAATTTTTACAACATTGTATCAGAGAGAGATGACATGGGAAACAGTGTCATTCCATTAGCACTATTGAAATTTACTTTCTCTTTTCCTCTTCTCTCTCCAATATTTTTTCCTTTTATGTTGGGTCTTTTGAAATGGCAAGCCTGCAAGTGGGGGCTGCCATTTTAAAACTGTTTTTAAGTAAGCCACTTTAAGATTCCTTCTGGTTGAGGAATCAGATAAAATGGTATTAAACGGGTAGACAGATAAGCAAGCACACAAGCTTTTGTTCAAACTGCGATTGATTTATTCTCTTCTGCTAATACGTGCAAAATCAACAGGTACTTGCTTTACTCTGTAATTTTTTGTTAGATCTCTTGGGTTTGTTGTGCCAGGTTTCTTGAGATGTTATTTTCTCATGTTAAATTTGTTCTTTGTCTGTCTATCTGTGATGACCTTTGCTTCCAGCAAATAAACTACTAGCTGAGTCCTTCCCACACTGCAAATCAACAACATTGTATCTGCTTTCAGATTTGCAAATTACTTCCTCAGTTCCTTGTCTTAGTTCCTAGAAAGGAAACAATTTATGTTTTAATACAAAGATAGGACACATATATTGTGACAGTTAGAGCCAAGAGGGTGAACTATCAATGTGCATGAAATGAAACAGAAACAAGAACTTAATAGTTGATGATGTTGCAAGGCAATGTGCTCAGTCTGAAATGATGCACCTCAGAGAGTGCTGTGTTCTTGCATTATGCTCACAGGGTACTTTCATTCTTCTGTTTACTAACTGATTGCCTGAACTGAAGCAAATGACTTACTTGTGGAACGTGACATTTTCCCTTCCTCAGAGGGAGGATTCACCTGTGCCCCCTCTATATGGCCATTTACTGGCTGAGGGAGAGTGGGGATCAACCACGTAGCATTGAGTTGTGTTCCTTTAGTTGAACACACAATGATGTTGTCATCCTATGGGACCTCTGGAGGTCCTGGAGGATGACATAATCATGCTTCCAGCTGTAAGAGCATAGACAGATACTGTCACCTTCTCCCAGTCCCAGTCTGTTTATCTAATAACAGGTTAGACAAATCTCAGCTCCCCAAGCAGTTCTCACTAGCACAGCCAATAGTGAGGAATTCTAGGAATTGTAGTTCAACATCTGGAGAGTGACACTTTGCCTACTCCTGATCCATTAGAAGGATGAAGAACCTGTGGCCATTCAGCTGCTGGTGAACTACAGATTCCAGTGTGCCAGATCATTGGTTAGACTGGCTAGAACTGCTGTGTAAGCTGAAGCCCAACAGCAGTTGGAAGGCCACAGGTTTCTCACCACTGATCAGTATAACTCTCCTTGGAATAATGCTTGAAATTTTGCATGTTACCATTAGTGGCTTTAACTTCAAGAATACAATAAGCATCCCTAAAGTGCCAGCAATGTCATAATTATCCAAGGAAATTAGTTATTTACATTGAGTTCTTCATACCTATCATCTTGAAGCAATCATATTTCCTGAGTAGTTGCTTGAAAAAGACAAACTTCCTTCCACAACTGGAAATAAGTACTTCTGGAGGATTTTCTCAGTGATGTAGACTCAAGTCAACTGATTTGAACTCAAATAGGACTTAAGTCACTTCAGTGACTCGACTTGGACTCTACTTGGCAATAAATGACACACTGACTTGACTTGACTTGAAACTTGTATATTTTTAGTGACTGACTTGCTGCCCTTGGTTCAGCAACACAGGACATTCATCCAGAAATCTTACAACTATGAACAACTCTTCCATTTCTTTTTGCTTACTGGTCATGTGATGATCTGTCTCAAGTCCAAAGTGTGGGCGCATTTCTCAGAGGGGAACAGTAAATAGGTTAGGCAACTGGCTTGAGGCAGGGTTGAAGTCTGTCCAGCAGCCTGTCCCTGCTGTATATTGCATGAGCTTTCTAAAACTTCTCCTAAGAGCAGAAAGCAAGATTCCCCAAAGCATAGGATATGTTTCTCAGAGAATAGCAAGTGTGTTAAGCAGTGGGCTTGAGGAGGAAGGATCCTTCTTTCTAAAGCTTTTGAAGCTTCAGTAATGGGGAGTAAGAAGGATCCTATTCCCTTCTCTTGAAAAATTCTCCAGCTTCGGAAATGGGAAGTAAGAAGGATCCCATTCCTCACTTCTGAAGCTGCAGACTCTTTTATGCCCATTGGCACAAGAACCTCCAGCTTCAGGAATGAGGAGTAGGAAGGATCCTATTCCCTACTTCCGAGGCTGCAGATGGCTAAGTTGCAAGTGTGGAGGGCCAACTCTGCTTAAATTGTTAAAACTGACTTTGTTCAACTCTGTCCAGAAATTCTGGAATGTAGGTTGGGGTATAAAGTTGGCTCCTAGACTTGAGACTTGACTTGAAAGTATCTTCAAGGACTGGAGACTTGACTTGAAAACTGAAGGTAGAGACTTGAGGCTTGACTTGTGACTTGGAGTAAAAGACTTAAATACATCACTGGATTTTATCCTGGAGTACCAACTGTTTCTCTTTCATAGCCAATTAAATAACTTTGTGATGGCAAGGAGGAAAGCATCCTGATCCCTGGAAATTTACATTGATACTTACATTGCTTGATTCATTTTGTTTCTGTTCTCTTCACATTTGTGGCAAATATTTGATGGTGTGTAAAAAAAGTACAGAAGATTATAAAAATAAAGTCAAGAACTCAGAGTAAGATACAACCTCTTTTTAAAATTTCTGTGTGGAATAGTGTTATTAAGAAATGAGTTTAAGACTATTGCAGAAATGAGGATAAAGGCCAAAAATAAAGTTGTACTCAATAAATTACTTATACCTCACTATCATTCTCTGCTATTTGACCTATGTAACTTATATTACGGTACGTATCAGTCAGAAAACATACTTGATGGAAGGTGCTTGGACTCAGGTTTAAGCATACCTATAATAAACTCATATATATCCGTGGGGCTTAAATTAGCTATGACTAATTCAAGTCCCATTGTTTTCAATGGATTTGACCATCTTCTTTGACCTTTGTGGCTTGTTTAATTTGTTTGAGTCAAAGTTGTCTGTTGCTCTGCAGGTATCTTACGTTAAGCATGGTTGCTGATTGAGACCCACTGTGGTACAGATTACTTGGTTGACCTGTAGTGGATGGCTTGTAACAGGTAGAAAACTTTTAAACAAGGGGCAGGTAACCTGAGATTGCATTTTATCCTTTCTGGTTCTGTCCTTACTCTTATAAATAAACTGACAAATGCAATCCCCTTTTGGAGAGTGCTCATCTTTCTGTTTCCTCAAATTGAAGGCATCCATGATTTTAACAGTCCTGCTCTTTCCTGAACTGTTCACTTAAGGAAGCAGTATGACATCTTTGGCAAGTCATGCTTTGATTTCTTGGCAGCTCTATTCCACTTGGTCTTTTACTCTCCTAATGGGCAAATAACTGAGAGTTTGTGAGGTTGCCTGGAAGGTGCTTGAGTCTCTGAGAGTGCTAAGAGCATCATGTAGCAGCTTTCAGCTTGTCACTTCTGAGCATTACAGTGAAAGCATATGTGAAGAGCAAAAGAATTGCTCAGAATTTGGGCTGCCTTGATGAGAGTGCATAGGCTTGCATCACTGTTGCTTTGTTCAAAGTGTTACTTGGGGTCAATCCAGACGGAAAACATTTAGCAGTTTTTAGTAATGACATTTCTGCTATAAGCTAGGTGAGGAATTGCAACAGTTTTTGTATGCTCTGGCAGGTATAGATCATGTATATGCACATGCACAACTGTATGTGTGCAAATATAAGGAATGAGAATTTGTGATCCTTCAAATGTTGTTAGATTATGTCTCCCATGACTATTCCTCCTCATTGTTCACACTGATTAGGGCTGATGAGAGTTGCCCTTCACCGACATCCAGAGGGCTATAAATCTCCTATAACTACTCTACAAAATGCTGTCCGTTTATCCATCTATCATCTACCTAGCTACCTAGCTACCTATATGCCTCATTTCTGCTCAAACAGGATCAATATACATGGAAATATGGAACTATTCTCCTTCTCCTTTTCTCAAAAAGCCTGATATCCTAAACTAACACCAACACCTCACAAATGTACTTCACAATTCCACACCCATGGGAGAAGGGAGCATGGACAAGCCTGTCTGGTCCCCATAGCAACAGAAGCCTAGGCTTCTCTTGAGGGCCTGAACTTTCCAGTGAAGCCTCATGAGCCTTCTCAAAGGTTCTCTCTTCCCTTGGGGGATTGCTTGCATCTATAGACACCTCTTTCCATAGTATCATAGTCACCCATGCACCTCCAGTTTTTTTACCCAGTCTGAGGGCAGATCTGTCCTCTAAATATAGCATGACTTTCACCATACCCTCACATCATGAGTTTGACTAGTGTAGGCACATTTTTTAAAATATAATTGTCACAAAAATTAAAGAAAATATCTCAAAATCCCAATTTACATAGCTTACGGGTGCCCACATTTTTTTGTTTCAGAAGTATGTTTCATATTCATAAAGTCCAGGTCTGCTGCACATCTGTTTTAGACTAGATTATAGTGTGAGTTGTCGTCCAGACCAGATTTCTCTCTGGGAAAGGAAACAAATGGCTTTGACTCTGAAAGGTTTTAGATGCACAGCACCGATACAGAAATAAAAGGGCCAGCCTTCAGCAAGTCAGTTTTAAACAGCTGATTTATATTCATGAGGTATTTGATAGTATTTCAGAAATGCAGATTTTGTTTAAATTCACCAAATGCACTTGAACTGGCACTCTGATTTTCAGGCCCACTGACTTCATGATAAGGACAACTTTTGTTCTGGCCTACAGATATTTCATATACAGAGATCAGCTTATATTGACTTTCAGATGTTAGATTATGAATGCTTCCAAGGCCATAATATAGTTCTAATCTATTCTCGTTCCAGTTTGACTGATTTGTTCTCCCACGTATAACAATGACACATAAATCTGTAGAAAAAATTCTGAGGTCACAGGTGCAAGAAGCTAGTCACTGCTATCACACTGCAGACTGCCTAGCCTAAATAGTTTTTATTTCCTAGAGGTCTCTCACTACTAAATTCATACCTTTTGGTGTGCAGACATTGCATAGATATGGGAACACACGGCCCAATCATCTTGGGTGGGTTGAACACTTAATGCAGGAAAGTGCTTTCTAGAAACCTCTGCTTAACTGCTGTCTCATTTAAATTGTCACATTGTGGTCATCAAATGTAGCTAAAATGCATGTGAAATGATGCTGATACTTTCATGCCTCCATTGCAAAGAGAACTGCTCTTTTACATCTTGGGTGTTCCTTTTTTGGGGGGATAATACAAAGCTCCATTGTTTTCTTACTTTTACCCCACATCTATAGGAAGCCATTAAGTGAAGTAATGAATTAGTTTGATAAGCTCATAATAGAAGTAGCTAGCGGTCACACCCAGTATTTTAAACACAGCGTGGGCAATCTGTGGACCTCCAGATGCTTTTTGGAGGATCCCAATGGCCATTTGTTTCAGCCAACATTATCAGTGGCCTGGGATGCTGGCAGCTGTAGCTAAAAAATCTCTGAAAAGCCACAGGTTTCTTACTCCTATTTAATTGGTAAATGCTAACATAACACAACTTTCTCCCCATATGGCACCTCTCTGCTCAATCAGCTCATTCCCCCCACCCTGCATCCTTGGTTGTATTGCTTATCATCTTGCTATTTTTTGCTCTCTCCTCCCCATCTCTGTCTTTCTTATTGCCTTCTCAGCTACTCCTTTTATTTCCAGCTCTTTTGTGTCGTCTTCTCTCATGCATGTTCCTTCACCTACTCCCTAATGCAAGCACACTTTCTGGTAAAGCTTCATCACTAGAGCACAGTATAAGTAATTGCAACATTTCACATTAGTCCATTTTGCAGAACTTGGCAAAACCATCTAAAAATTGGGACTTTTTTAAAAAAGAACTCTTGTCTCAGTTTAAATTACATGTTTGTTCAATGTGGCAAATAGTTATTCCCTGTAATCAATATTTGTGTGTTTTAAAAGCATTATTTTGTTCCTTTGTCTTTGGCTGACCTTGTGAATGGATTACTCCTCAAAGTCAGCAGGTAACTTATGTAGAGGAGTGTTTTTCCCCAAAGAAAAATAAATTTAGTATAAAATATTCTATAAAGAACTGCTTGATTCATTTAAAGCAAGATTATTATTTTATATTACACTTGGCCCTCCACATTCGCTAGGGTTAGGGGCACAGGACCCTTGCAAAACTGAAAAATTCACAAATACAGAAATTTGTGTGTCTGTGGGAAGGGGGCTGAGGTATGGGGGGACAGTGGGTACCCAGCATCTAAACCAGATCAGGGAAAGGAGATGATTGGTATGGTGGTCCTGTACTTCTTCTCTCTTGCCCATCTCCTTCCTTGGGTATATGGAATGCTTTGGGAGAGGGCTTGTGGTCCTGAGAAATCAGGCTCTGGGCTGTCCTTGACTCATCAGGCAGTGGCTGGTGGAGGAGGAGGCGGAGGAGGAGTAGAAGAACTGGAGGGAGGTTTTAAAGAGCTGCGCAGCCTGATTGGAGCCACCAAGAGGGAAAGTTCCCCCACAAAAGTATACCTGGGGTGGGGGAGCAGGGGTTGGAGAAACTCGCAGATAATCACATCAGTGAATGTCAAACCTGCAAATGTGGAGGGCTGACTGTACTTGTTTTTGGTTTCATTTCAAAATAATCTTTCCTCTCTGTGTCATATTGTGCAGATCAAGAACTGTCCATGCATCTTGTATCAAGGAGGGCTTTAGATTCTTTGTTGCTCACTCATTACAAGATGTGAATCTCTGCCTTTGAATATGACCCAAGTAAGTTCTTGACATTACACATTTCCCAAAAGCACTCTGCAGTTAGCTATAAGGGAAATTCACAAGAAGAATCTAGAGTTATCTTTATGCTGTTGAAGAGAGAAGTACCACTCTGATTCATATGCTGCATAGTCACCTCTGTCTTTATCCCTATAGACACATGGAAGCAAGCATCTCCCATGCTATTCTGCTGTTCTTACACTTGAAAATAGCGTCCTCTCCAAAAGGTACATTAAGAATCTGGTGGACAGCATAATGTCTGGCACCCCCCACAGAACCTTGTAGCTATTATAAGCTTTTAATAGCAGAGACACAAGAATAAATCTCTAATAGCAGGAACATATGCTGGTGATGAATGACATAGGGAATGGGCACTGTCACAGTAGGCTGGGTATCTTTATATAGAGATATCATCCATCTTTCTCACCTCAAGTCTCCCAGTCTTTTAGTTCACGGTGACCTCTTGATTGTGCAGCTGGCATTATGTGAGTAGGGACTAACCCTAATAAGGACTTTCCAGTTAACAGATATCACTGTTAACTGGGTCTCTTTGTGGAAGTGCTTCTGCCTAATAGATAGATATCCTTCTTCAAGAAAAGGGATCACTATATTCTATTCTGCTTGATCTAACTCTTGTTTCAGGAGCCCACAAATTGAGTGGGTTACAACATTACATTTCTCCACATCCTATTTTAGCAGTCTAGTTCTTCTGAGAGGTTATTCCAGTGTGGGGTAATCCAATGTATCTTACATAGGAACAAAAGAAGCTGCTTCCTACCAGTCTTGTTGAGTGGCTTTATAATAGATTTATGTAAGTTTGTATTGTTTACATTGATTGGTGGAAATTCTGGGGGCATTAGGCACAAGTGGTCCCAGCAGTCTCTCTCTTAAAAGCTTGGAGAACAGTCTACTTGGTTAAGAAAACTGAGCCCTGGCTCCTAGTCAAAACAAGAGCAAACACATTGCTAGTCTCAACATGAGGAGACACATTGATTAAAATGTTGAATTGTGCAAATCCCATTGATTCAATGGATTTACTTTAGTTGAGACTAGCTGTGTGATTCAGGCCATAATGTTCACTTTCATATCTCATATTTCGGTTAGGATGCATGCCCTCAATCTCTTTTTTCCCCACTGCTGTCCATAATGACTTTTCTGTTTTCAGAGAATGGAAAAATATGGTGGAATTCTGCATGGGAAGTGTGGAAAGATAACTTTAGAAGTGAAGGGCTAAAAGACATGGAGAGTGAAAGAATGCAGGTATATGAAGTGAGATTTCAAAAGCTGTATAGCAATAAAGAAAGGATTTTCATTATTATCAAGAAGTGTCCTTCCATCACTCCTCTTGCTTTGCTTGTTACCAATACAACATGATTTGGTCTCTGTACACCTCTGCAGACCACAGTAAGTTACATGGGCTCTTCATTGTTTATTTATGAAACCATAAAACTGATCTAGAATCATAGAATCACAGAGCTGGAAGAGACTCCAGGGGCCATTCAGTCCAATCCCCTGCCATGCAGGAACACCCATTAAAGCACTCCCAACAGGTGGCCATCCAGCATCTCCTTAAATATCTCCAAAGAAGGAGACTCCACCACACTCCAAGGCAGCATATTCCATTGCTGGACAGCTCTGACTGTCAGGAAGTTCTTCCTGAGGTTCAGGTGGAATCTCCTTACCTGAAGCTTGAATCCATTGCTCCTTGTCCTAGTCTCTGGAGTGACAGAGAACAAGCCCGCTCCCTCCTCAACATGACATCCCTTCAAATATTTAGACATGGCTATCATGTCCCCTCTTAACCTTCTCTTCTGCAGACTAAACATACCCAGCTCCCTAAGCTGTTCTTCATAGGGCATGGCTTCCAGACCCTTCACCATTTTGGTTGCCCTCCTCTGGACATGTTCCAGCTTGTCGACATCCTTCTTGAATTGAGGTGCCCAGAACTGGACACAGTATTCCAAATGAGGCCTAACCAATGCAGAATAGAATGGTACCATTACCTCACTTGATCTAGACACCATACTCCTATTGAGGCAACCAAGAATCGCGTTGGATTTCTTGGCTGCCGCATCACACTGCTGACTCATGTTCAGCTTGTGATCTACCAAGACTCCTAGATCCCTTTCACACGTACTGCTATCCAACCACACGTCCCTCATCCTATATTTGTGCCTTCCATTTTTTCTGCCTAAGTGCAGGACCTTACATTTCTCTCTGTTGAAATTCATTTTGTTAGCTTTGGCCCAGCTCTCCAGCCTGTCAAGGTCATTTTGAAATTTGATCCTGTCCTCTGGTGTATTAGCAACCCCTTCCAATTTGGTATCATCTGCAAATTTGATCAGCATGCTGTCCACTCCTTCATCCAAGTCATTGATGAAGATGTTGAATAGCACTGGGCCCAGGACAGAACCCTGTGGCACCCTACTAGTCACTTCTCTCCAGGATGAAAAGCAGCCATTGGTGATCACCCTTTGGGTTCGGTCGGTCAACCAATTACAAATCCAACTAACAGTAGCCCTGTCCAGCCCACATTTTACTAGCTTCTTTGCAAGAATGTCATGTGGAACTTCGTCAAAGGCCTTACTGAGGTCAAGATATGCTACCTCTACAGCGTTCCTTTCATCTATCAAGCCTGTAACCCTATCATAAAAAAAGGTAAGATTAGTCTGGCATGACTTATTTCTGAGAAATCCATGCTGGCTTTTAGTGATTACGGTATTGCTTTCTAAGTAATTACAAACTGACTGTTTAATGATCTGCTCTAGAATCTTTCCTGGAATTGATGTCAGGCTGACCAGGCGATAATTATTAGGGTCCTCTTTTTTCCCCTTCTTGAAGCTGGGGATGACATTTGCCCTCCTCCAGTCTGCTGGGGCTTCTCTTTTTCTCCAAGAGTTCTGAAAGATTATTGCAAGTGGTTCAGAAATGACTTCTGACAGCTCTTTTAATCTAATCCTCACTGACCTGTAAAGCTTTGAAACATTTTTCCCTTTCATTTAAGTACTGGACTTGGTCAAAAGGGGAGACACAGTTTCTGAACTGTGAACTCCTTTAGACAGGGCGAACATGTTGGGAAGTTGTAGTATAAGTTGTTGCATTTCTTGGATGTTTCTTTTAAATATCCAAATGATGTTTCTGTTGTCTCAGGCTATTTTCTGGCAATAGCCAGCACCATCTGCAATGTATAAATAAATATCCAGGAATATGTGTGACACATTTTATTTATTTTTAAACCCCTTCACACAGCTAGCAAAGAATAAGTGAATGGTGGTGGGATAAAACATGTCTTCCCATTGGCCTAAAGGTATTTCTTATTGGTGTACTTCTGCTCTGACCCCTCCTATGAATGACACCTTTCTTTGCCTGGGTGTAGAAAAACAGCTCCCGATGCAGATTCAATTAGGTTTAAATGTGAGTTTTCCCAAATCACAGCTAAACTGATAAAAACAAGCTTCTAAATCTTTAGTGAAGGTGCTAGCAAAGCACCTCTCCATTGGTTAGAAAAGATGGAACCTTTTAAAAGAAAAAAAAAAGAATTAAACCCAAGGGAATGGCAAATGTGTTTGAGGCCCATGAGAGAAATAATGCTAAGCTTATACAATTGCTTCCTAAAATAAATGTGACCACTAATATAACTCAGCATCTGCCCAATGAACCACCACTGCAAAATGAATAAATATTAAGATGTTTTAGAAAGGATGCATTTTTAAGGTAATTAGTTTTATGAGATGTATGTTCATGACTGCAAAACCTATCAAGATGTTAAAAAGTTGCTGAACTGCAGAGTGTAGTGAACATCTCAGATATAAAGAATACAGGTGTCAGATACCAGGATATAAAATTCAGGGGCTTTTAATTCTCACCTTCAGAAACAGGTACATGTTACGAGCATGGCATTCTTCTCTGGATCAGAAATATGTCAGCATCCTGGATATAGGAGGAGAGGAAAAGCCAATCACCTCCTCCATCTCCCTGCATCTGAAGCAGTTGCTGTTGATGTTCTGGCAGGGGAGTATTTAAAGAAGGGAGCTGAAGTATTGGTATCTGTGGCTTTAATGTCAGGGGAGAGGTGATTTCATCCCAGGGTTTAGTTTGACTTTAAAGAAGCTGTTGAGGGCACTGCAACCTGTTCCACTGAAATAATTTCAGCACTTTCTGTAGGTCTTCCCCCTCCCCCGACACCTGATATAGCATTTACTAGACAATGCTGCACTTTCTCTGCACAGGCTTAGATATAAGATAGATCTGGGTTCTTGACTTCTTATATACAACTTTATGGATGAAGATATGTTTAGATATGTTCTTCTTTTTCTCCTAGAAAGCTCTCGACTTCTATAATGGTAACATACCATCATATTGTGGGCTATAGTTCTGTTTTTCCTTTTAACACTTCATCAATCTCCATTACTGCTTGATTACCATGAGCATGAAAGGATCTGGGGCCTTTCTACACTACACTGTTATACTCCTATTATTTCATTTTCAACATCCTATGGAATCCTGGGGTTTGCAGTTTAGGGAGGGACATTTAGAATTCTCAGTAAACTATAAACCTCAGAATCCCACAGGATGTTGAAAGTGGAATAATAGCACTATAACAGTGTAGTGTGGAAATGCCGTAAGTATACTTTACTGTTCAACTTTGACTGCCATAGTTCTGCCCTACAGAATCATAAGATTTGCAGTTTGGTGAGGAATTTAGCATTCCTTACAAGAAAATGTAGTGCATGTAACCAGAACACAAAAGCTCTCTAGGAGCTATAAATGCCAGAATTCCACAGGATGTTGAAAGTGGAATAATAGCAGTATAACAGTCTAGTGCAGAAAGGCCCCTGGTGTATTTTTCAGTCAGCAAAGAAAGTTGGCATCAGCTAGCAAAACACAGTAAATGTAGCTGTTATTCCTTTTGGTTCTCTTTTATCTCTTCTTCACAAAAAGTTTTTTTTAATGCATTGTTGTAGTTTTTATTAAATGCTGTGTAGATAAGGATATTGAAGAAAGAATTAGAGTAGTTAAGCCAAAGAAAGATGCTTTTCCAGACCTGAGCAATGGTGCAGGAACACAGAGGGCTTATGAGTTCTGTGAAGTTTCTGTAGGTTTTAAAAGCTTTGATAAAACTTGAAGCAGTTGTACCACCACACTTAGGCCATTTCTGCACTAGACTGTTATAGCACTGTTATTTCACTTGCAACATCCTATGGAATCCTGGGGTTTGCAGTTTTGGGAGGGGCGAAACTGCAAACACCAGGATTCCATAGGATGTTGCAAGTGGAATGATAGCGTTATAACAGTCTAGTGCGGAAATGGCCTTACATGAGAGTCACCGGCTATCATTCAGCTGGGGTGGTCAGGAATTGTGGGGGATAGCTTTTGAAGTTGTACCGGCTTTTTAAAACTGGCTGCTGATGGTGGAGGAGTAGCTCTTTTTAATTTCCAGTGTGAGCCTGCTGGTAAAGGGTGATTTACTTACTCAGTTTTGTGAGCAAGCGACTCAACTGTAGGTATTAATGGTTAAATCTCTGTGTGACTGTGTTCAATCAGTTGTTGTTCAGTGTGGACCATCCCTATTGTTGAAGGCTAGAGAAAAGACCCATTTTTTTTATACTTTAAGTTCATCATCTTTAGTTCACTTTTCTTTTAACATGGTAGAAAATGAATGAGACAAAAATGTAACTTTCTTCTGCACAGCATTCCTTAAACCAAAATAGATGTCAGTCTGTATGAGATGTCAAGGTCCCAGTCTTTTGGCAACAGTCCTGTGTCAAAGAGGGTTCTGCTCTTCTCTTGGAGAAATTAGTAATTTGTGGTGCCTGATAGGTCAAAAGTAGAAGTGTTTAAGATGTCAGATTGTCTGTGGAACAGAAATTGAAATGGCACATGATAATGGTAGTAATAATTTCATGATGATGGTGAGGGTAATCATCATCAGACAATTTGATATTATCTACCTTAACTCCCATTTTGGGAGAAAAGGGATATATAAATAAAGAAATAAATAGCCTTTTAATAGGACTCCAAAATGGCTTCTGCCTTGCTTGGCATTCTATCTAACAGTAGAGCCAACTATGGACAAAAAATTCATGTGCTGAAATGCTCCATTACCACCTTGTGTCACTTTATATTGCCTTGAGATACCCTGAGGCCATCCCTTTGGGGAATATTGCCTAACTGAGCTGCAATTCCTCCTTTAAAAGGTCACACCAACCTAAATGAGGTAAAAAATGGAGTTGTACTTTAACCTGAGACTTGTGAAGTCTCTTGGACTGTCAGTCAGCACCTTCTTGAATGACAGGACAACAGATCCCCTTTGATTGCAGTGGCTCCTGCCTGCTAAATGGAGATTGTGGAGAGGAGGCTCAGATCAGGAGATACAACATAGCTATATAACTATGCTGGTTATGCAGGTACATATCTGGTAGAAAATTCAGTCCAACCTTTCCAAACTCCATACCAAATAACGAGGGGAAGAAAATGTATGTAGGATTGTAGTAACACAACATTTATTTGTTCATTTTATTTACTTATTAAAATACTTATATCTCACTCTATATACAAGATCTTAGAACAAGGAACAGTGAAATCAATAACTGTTTAGAAGATATTCACAGCCAATTCCTTTAAAACTGATTATATAGATTCTATACAATGTTATGGTCAGTAGTCTAGCTGCTGCATCTTGCACTTGCTGCAACTTCACAGTCATCTTCAAAAGCAGCCTCAAATAAAAGAACTACAGTAATATATACTACCTATACTATATATACTATGCTTCTGTGAGGCAAGAACTATGCTGATGGCAACATTGCTGCTTGTAGGGTATCCCATGACAGACAGGCACTTGCTGAGGAGCTAGATATATGACAAACAGCTACTGGGCAGCAGCAATAGTGTGTGTGTAGGGGTGACACTGGCAGAAGATCTCTCAGAGACAATGGCAGTGGCACCATAGGTAACACTAGTTAGAACTGTCCAGAAGGAGGCATGATAAACTCCTTTTGAATATCTTTTACCGAAAAGCCCTATGATGAGACAGTTCAAAATGAAACAAGTGAGGAAAGATCTAGCAAAAGCGGTCAAAGAATATAATACAATGTCTGACCAAATATGACTTCAGGGAAAGCCCACCAATATAACTATGATCCAAGTTTATGCTTCAACTACAGAAGCAGAAGAAGAAGAAAGTGAAAGATTGTGTGCTGGAGTCCAGGAGGAAACTGATCACACACCAAAACAAGACTTCTTGTTAATCACAGGTGATTAGAATGCAAAAGGAGGAAACAGGACAGAATCAAAGATTGTAGGAAAATTTGACCTAGGATCAAGAAATGAAGCAGAAGAGTGACTGATTGAATTTTTGTGAGGTTAATAGTTTGTTCATGAAAAACACATTTTTCAACCAAACAAAACCGTGACTGCATACATGGACACCATCAGATGACCAATATAGAAATCAAATAAATTGCACAATTGGAATCAGAAGATGGAGAAGCTCCATATTCTCTGAAAAAACAAGACCAGGAGCAAAGATCTTTGTGGCAAAGATTGTGAACTGCCAACTGTATTTAAAGAAATGAATTTGCCACAATATTTGATTGTTTTGATGCATAATCTGTTCTCAGCACAAGAGGCTACTGTCAGCACAGAATACAAAGAAATGGAAAGGTCGGGGATCAGGGAAGGTTGCATTTTATCATCTTGTCTTCAACTTGAATGCTGAACATATAATATGTAAAGCAGGATCAGGCTCATAAGAAGGAGCCATGAAAACTGGAGGAAGAAACATCAGTTTAAGATATGCAGATGACACCATACTACTAGCAGAAAATAGAAAAGGCAGAAAGTACAAAAGTAGGCTTACAGCTGAATATTAAGAAAAGCAAAGTAATAACTGCAGACAATTTGTATAACCTTAAAGCAGACAATGAAGACACTGAAATAGTTCAAGATCAAGATTTTCCATACCTTGGCTCAACCATTAATCAGAATGGAGACTATAGTCAAGAAATCAGAAGAAGACTAGGACTTTGAAGGGCAGCTTTGAAGGAACTAGACAAGATTTTCAAGTGTGGAGACATACCATTAAAGTTAGAATTGTTCACACTTTTGCAGACTACATGTCTACTTTTTCATTTTTTTAATACTGACTTCCCCAACAAGACATGCCTGGATGTTTTCCATATAATTTTTCCCTGTCAAAGTCTTTGGCACATTTTCTAGTGTCTGCATCTGAGTAGGGCAATTTCACAGGATTTTGGGCCCATTTCTGCCTTCTCCCAGATTTTGGTAGGGCATACCAACTCCAACAACCTTTCTTCCAATTTCCAGATGCTATGTTTGGTTGTGAAAGTTGGAAGTGAAGAAAGTTGACAGGAAGAAAATCAACTCATTTGAAATATGGTGCTAGGGAAGAGTTCTGTGGATACTGTGGACTGTTAAAAAGACAATGGGTCCTAGAACAAATCAAGCCTCAACTCTCCCTAAAAGTCAAGGAGATTAAACTGGGACTGTTATATTTTGAACATATCATGAGAAGACATAACTCAGTAGAAAAGACAATAGTAAGGTAGAAGGCTGTAGGAAAAGAGGAAGACTGCATTACAGTTGGATAGACTTTCAAACCATAAGTTTGCAATATCTGAGCTGGGCTATTGATGATAGGGTGACTTCAAAGTCTCTTGTGCACAGGGTTGTTGTAAGTCAAAGTCAATTTCACAGCAGTTAACAACAACAAGGGCCATAGATAGCCTGTCAGATAAACATGCAACATTTTTGCTGGAAATAGCCAAATATTTATATGACCTGTACAGAGGCCTACTAAGGTATGGATTGGAGATTCCCGTTAGTGCTTTCATTTTTCTCTGAGGCTCTCCTAAGAAATGCTGTCAGGTTTTTGTTAGCGCCATCTGAAATGTTCTGTCTCTCTTGGCTTGGTTGCTCAAGATCTAGGCCACTGAATGGTTCACTGGAGGAATGTTTGTTCTTGAACACTCCAGAGCCCTACATGACCTACTTGCAGTTTTTGACTCATGTCAAATCAGCAGGGAAGAGGTTGGGAGAGAGAGAGAGAGAGAGAGAGAGTACATACATACTCTATTTGTACATGGCATTTGGGGGAATACTGAGTAAAAATATCTGTAACACACTATATTAAGAAAATGCACATGACTAACTCTATTTTCATAGGTTATGAGTGTTTTCCCCTGTCTCTCTCAATGAGAAGATGTAGTAAATGATCTGAAATTAGGCTGTGAGTTCCTTTGTATGTGAGGACTACTTTTTTATAAATATACTTTCCATACTGACTTTCCCAACAAGACATCTCTGCGTGTTTTCCATATAATTTTTCCTTGTCAAATAAAGTCTTGGAAACATTTTCTATTGTCTGCATCTGAGTAGGGCAACTTCACATGATTCTGGGCCCCTTTCTGCCTTCCCCCAGATCTTGGTAGGGCATACCAACTCCAACAACCTTCCCCCCCAATAAACCCACTTTTTCCCCCTAAAAAATTGTCCAGCCAAAGCCACCAATTTGAATATACTTCTGATTACTTAAGAAAGGCTTGAGAAACCTTTTTATAATGCTGAAGTTACAAATCACCCCCCCCCGAGAGTCACTGCAGTGTTGTTTTGGGGCCAAACATTTTCTGGGATGTTGGGAGGGTGAGGAGTAAGAGAGTCTGGGGGCCTACAAACCTTTATGTGCCATGCAGGCCATGCTTTACTCTCTTTCTCTCAGCACATATTTATTCTATGCTTAGTAGGTCATTGGCTAAATCCACTGGGTCTTGTCATCAATACCTGCTATGTAAAATATTCCCAGTTCTTCCCAGTAGCTTTACCTTGGAATGGAAGTGTGAGAAGGATAGGGATACTGTAATTCAGGAACACTATTTGAAAATTGTCATTCAAGGAACATATACAATGTATCCAGGGGGATGTTTCCTGGACAGATGAGATAGTAAACAGTAGGTGGGGGAATCAGTTTTTCCCCTTTGATCCACAGTGGACTGGACCACCCCAGATGAAAATAGCTCTGGGAAATGTCCACAACCCAACTTTTCAATTTCTATTTTTTTAAAATCAAGTTTTCAGCCAGTTTGAGGTATACAGAAAGAATCAGGACAATGTTTAGACATAAATCACTGAACCAGAATCAATAATTGATCATTTAGGGGCATGATATTGTTGCCCCTTCCCAAATTAAACATTCTAGGAGGTCCAGAGAATTTTGGGGAGCTCAGGGGCTTAAGTGTTGGAAAAGTATGGCTGAGGTCACATGTTGGGCGTGGGCCACACTTCCTCTACTCCTGCAATGAGTCTAAAAAGGGAACTATCTGAAAAATCAGATATACTGTGGTGGGTAAAACTGTTCTTTGTCTTTACATTGCAGATTTGGTAATAAAGACTAATTCACAGTGGCCTTTAAAATGTACAGTTCTTTTTTTTTTAATTTTTATTTTTATAAATTGAGGGAGTTTATACACAATACAAGTGCTTAACCTTATTTCCATATTATACAACAATCTTACATTAATTCTCTTTTAATTCCTTTCCTGCTTTGTTATCAAATGTACGTATTAATTTATATGTTCCAATCCCTCTTTCCTCTCCCTCCCTCCCTCCCTGCCTTCCCTTCCCTCCCTTACCCACCCTCCTCCCTTATCTTAATAAAAACCATCTTTCCCCTCCCAATCGTCCCCCTTCCCTCTCCCTACCCTTTCCACTCCTTCTTCCACGTTTTCTCCATTCCAAACTCTTTATTTTCTTTCTTAAACTAAACCTCCTTAATACGAAGTCTTTTTTTTGTTGTTGTACAGTTCTGAAGAGAATTTCTCTGTGTGTGTGTGAGAGAGAGAGAGAGAGAGAGAGAGAGAAAGAGAGAGAGAAGACTCTGTGTGTGTGTGTGTGTGTGTATAGATCTGAGGGTATTGTGGACTTCTGACATTATATGTGTACTCAGTAATTGAAGTGGAGAGGAGAAGAATGAAATGGGGTGGCTTTCTAAACCAGACTCTAAACCAAACCACTAAAAGGAAGCAGGATGGTTTTAGGCTTCCTTAAAAATAAATGGAATGGACTAAATCATATTGTTAATTCTGATTCGAGTAGACATATTGAATCAATTGATTCACTATTCAATAATTGATTGAATCAGTCTGCTCTAATCGGGACTAGCCAACAGGATTTCATCCAAACCAAGCACAGATCTCTAATCTGCTCAAAGTCTGGGTTACGTACTGCTATAAAGAATAATGGGGCAGCTGCCTCAGGTTCTTGCAGATGGAAACAATGACTGCCTTTTGGTTATTCCTTCTGAGACATCCCCTCTCCAATCATAATGACCTGTGAGAAGGCAGAAATGACTTCTCCAGGGCATTTACACTAGCCTCTTGCCTAAGGTACAGCTGAAGATGCTATATGCTTAACTGCCAGTCCAGCTGACTTCTCTATGCGGAATGAAGAGGAGAGCTCAAGTTGTCCTTTCTCCTAAGCAGCAAAGTATCTTGTTTTGATCCTAATTCTCATGTAAATCTGGCCCCAGTTTAATAAGCAGTTCCCAGACGAAGAAAACATGTGGGCCATATAGCAATTGCCACAGTACATACTAACGTTCATAACTTTAAAAAAAAAATCCAGGGAAAATATTGCACCTTGTACAAAAGATGTACACCTTGAAAAGAATAACACATTTTTGAAGTTTTAAAATAGTTTTTTTCCCTTTGATTTACTAGGTAACAGTTGAACTGCATCAATATCTTTAATTAAATGTTAATCATGTAAGATAAGGCTGGAAGAGACTAGTGAAGCCATATAATCTAATCAGCTGACCTTAATATCTGAACCCATTTGTGTTTTACTACAGGTACCCTTCCACCTCAGTTGAGACTTGACTTCTGTGATCTCTCTTGGTATACGATTCTATTGTTAATTAGAAACTTGCAAAACTTGCCCTCCAATTTAATGTTTATTAATGTCTCCTCTGTTCTGTATGGAGAGTCTGCAGTTATAAAGCTTAGATGCTGTTTATCTTCTCTAGAAATAACAGAAAAGAGTGCTGACCACCTCCATGATTGCTTATCATATTTGACCACAAGGGCACAAACTGAGGGAAGGACAAAGCTTCTTGACTGGAAGAGTAATGCTCTCTGAAAATTAGTCCTTCTTGTTTCTCTCTGATGGCATTTTGAAGACAAAAAGCAGAATACAGATTCTGCTAAAGGATTCCCTAAAGGAAGCAACAATGCACAGTTAAAAGCAGCACTTGCCAAACACCCTCTTATAGCATCAACATATTATTTTATTCAAAGAAAATTTTTATATTCCCCCTTACCATCCTATTTGTTCAATTCTCTCCTTTTGATGCCGATAAGCAGCTTTTGTGTGAAGAGAAACCCTCTGTTAGAACTCAAAGTTGTTTGAGCATTACAAATATGAAAACATTAGCTAGCAAAGACAGCAAGTAAAGAATGCACATAATGCCCTGGATCTTTTTGAAAAGGATTAAAGCTTATTCACAAACTCACTTGAGAGTCAGAGATTGGTCTCCTTCCCTTCCCCTTCCTGTACAAGTCTGTCATAATTGCTATTTTGACGCACCATTGAGATGATAATTAAAATCAAAAAAGCTAAACTGGTTGAACCAATTGCACAATAATATTAATTTTCTTGCTGCTTAATTGAGGGGCTCTTTGACTTTTATCTAACCTCAGCCAAGGAGAAGATCTTGGTTCTTGGCTCACTCTGAAAGGGTTCGTTTTCTAATTGTGTGTGTGTGTGTCTGTGTCTTTGCTTCTGTGCTCAACATTAGGAAGAAAATGGGGTATCTGAAAAATAAAGAAGGTTGATATTTCTTTAAGGAGCAAACCAATAATCTGTTCATGGCAAAGACCTAAATATCCAGGGACAAAGGCTAAATCTCTTTCCTATGACCCTGACTTCTGGTCCTTTTAAAATAAATTTATGCTGCTTGGGGTCATCTTTCCTAGTTTCATGAAGAATGGAAGCTAGAAATGAACCTCCCTGTTTCTGTTCTTTGCTCTAATAAGTTGATCCTAGCTTATTATTCTGCATAGTTAACCAGTTTGTATATAAGAGGGGACCAGGGATCAATTTCCCACTAGAGCCCTTTCCACAACTTACCTTTTCTCAGTGCTGGGGTGCAGGGATCACACGAGCAGCCTTTTGTGAGAAGCTCTTGTGTCCCCGCTGCTTCAGCTCTGCAACTGCTGCCTGCTGGCTGGCAGGCACCGCGAGGGTTTTGCCTTTTCCTTCCACAGTGCAGCCGGGCATTTTCCCAGGCTGAGCTGTGGGAGGAAGCCTGAGCACTGAGGCTCCAGAGGTTCTGCATGCACGGTAAGTGCATGAGGGACCCTGGAGTGATGTGCGATCATGCACCATTTTCGGCTACACGCCAAAAATGAAATAGTGCACGATCGGCGCCTGCCGGCCATGGCAGCATCGCACAATTGTGAGAACATCATCTGAAACACTCCTCGCAATCACGCGATGCTCCAGAGGCCCTTTCGCATGGCAACTGCAACTGCCATGCGAAAAGGGCATTGGTCATGGAAACCCACTGGGTGACACAAACCCACTGCCTCCAGAAAAACCCATGATAGATTTGTCTTAGGGCTGCCATAAGTAAAAAATGGCTTGAATGCACACAACAACAACTTTTACCAGGGAACAATGATTTAATGTAAACCAGGAATAAAGCTTTGAACTGGGAAGCAAAAGAAGGAGTAGAACATGAGTGGCAAGGAAGTGGTATATAAACCATTCTCAGCTTGATAATCACAGCCTACTGTCTGGTCTTTGTGAAGACACTGCTATGTCAATGGGAAAAGACCAATTTGCCTATTGAATGCTAATCTGAGATAATGTCAAGCCCATTGACCCTAAGATATGTTCTACTTACTCAGCAATGCTAGATTAATGGATCAGGGCTATCCCACAGATAATTTCCAGAATCTGACCTTCATCATCTAAAGTATACACTCTGCTTGATAATTGAACTGATGGTTACCTGGACACAAGTTAAGTTTAATGCCTTCTTCACTTGAAAACCTTTTCACCATCTAGCTGGCAAATGGAACACAATTCCTTACCAATTTTGGTGGGAATTTTGTGCTGTATGGGCATAATAATATTTAGATAGGGGGTTTCTTGTGCTTTCACCACACCCAGGCACACACGTACGCACACATACAGTCAACAAACTATTTTGTTATCTCTTTTAGATTCATGAGCTCCCTCTGTTTGCTGCATTGGAGTTGCTTGACATGGCATGCATTTTCAAAACCCATTGTTCAGTGGAGACCTCATACCTAGCAAATAGTGATATGTTCAAGTTATGTATTTAGATGACTAGGTCAACTGAATACAGTAGTTACATCATTCCTGGCCTCTTGAGGTATTGTTATCTTGGACCAGCCAATCTTCAGTTTTTTGCCTGTGTGTAATGATTTCATGACAGCATACAAAAACTGTGTGAACATTATTTTATTCACTGTATCTTTATACCATGAGATCTCAGGAGACCATGTAGATAAAATAGAGTTAAAATAATTTAAAATAGTAACAAGCCATTTAAAAAGAATTCAATACTGTTGACAACTTATAAAAGAATTTAAATAATTTTAAACCCTATACTTATGAAGATTCAAGCCAAGATCTTTATCCCCCAAAGATTTTACAAAGTGCCATATTTTAATCTGGCATGGAAATTAAGTCAACATCAGCATTAAATGGGCCCCTAGGAAGAGGCCATTCCACAACCAAATGGCCATTGCAAAGAAGATAGTTGGGCATTCCATAGTGGAGGGCGAGGCACCAGTTCCTTCACACAGTGTAGGTGCTGCTGTTGCAGAACCCAATGCTTGATATGCATATAGAGAGACATTGCTTCCAATATTATGGTCTTGGGGTTTTAAATTAGCATCATTAGCATGCAAGTGTAATGGCAGTCAGTGAAATTCCTTTAGAAACGGTGTCAAGTGATTTCTGTAGGGGATTCTTGTTAGCAATCAAACTGCTGCATTTTGCAGTAGCTCCAACTCTGTTGCATCTTCAGGGTCAGCCCTTTGTAGAATGCACTACAGTAGCCTATGCACAAATGTACTAGTATATGAACTACTACAGGCAGCTTATTTTTGTCCAGGTGTGCTTGTAACTGGTGGACTAGATGAAGCTGGCTCTGGGCACTCAGAGCCACAGAGTCTCCCTGGGTCTCCAGTGACAGAGATAAACCCAGGAATACTTCCAAACTATGCAACTGCTCCTTCACGTGGAGTGCAACCTCTGGCAATCAATGACTTCCATTTCAAGATTGTAGAGAAGTCACTCTGTCTCTTATTCCAGACGTTAAAGGATCTGTCGAAGGTGCTGAAACTATTTTGGGAATAACTTGGATTGAAATCTTTTACAGTTCAGGGATAAAACCCAGAATGGATTAATCACACTGCTGATATGGAAATCATGGGCCACAACAGGGAGCCACTAATTCACAGTGCCCATATTTTGTTGGGATTCAATTTATTTGTTACTTATTAAAATATTCCTATCTTGCCCTATAGTCAAAGATCTCAGGGTGGCATATTGGCCCTCACCCATTACAGCATCCAGACATCAGCCCAGTGTAGCCTCAGATGACTCCAGAAACCAAGAGTATTAGAACTGGATGTAATTAATTCGGATGGCATCTAATCCAAAGACTTGAGCATCAAAGGCATCAAGAATAGAAGGAAACCTGCTTAAAGTCTATGGGGCTAAACAGGAATCCCACAGTGCCACTTACTGGAACATTGCTGGTGCTCTTGTATGATTATATGAAGATTTCTGTTTAACTAATGTGCACCAGCAACCTCCACTCAAAATATTAGGTTTCCTCCTCTAACAACAAACAGCTAATCTAAAATCCTGTTGGGGAGGGGGTTAAAAATCAAAATCAGAAGAATAATAGTGGCACAGTAAGACAGTGCTGTTCTAGAAACACACACCTTGACAATTCAGAAGGCCAAAATATGATGGAAAATTTGTATTGGGAAAGTTTAGCATGCTTCCCTAGAGGGTATGTATAATAACTCCAGGAATCTACCTAAAGTGGTTTGGAATAATGTTTGATATCCTGTGAAATATTGGTGGATATGCTTTCTTAGCAATATAAGATGTGGTATCTACTTTATTCAATCCAGTTTTGCACAATTATTGCACATTTTGGATTAATTCTGGTGTTTTCAAATACCACTAGACCATATCTCCCTATCCAAACTTTCTGGAGTCCTAAGATTTGCTGGGGAAAGAGTCCTGATTTACTCACCTGGTGACAACATGAGAGAGAGCCTTCCCAGTGGCTGCTCTCACACTGTGGAACAATTTTCCATGGGAGGCTAGCCTGGCCCCCACCTTGCTCGCTTTCCTCTGGGAGACCAAAACATTTCTGTTTAAGCAGGCTTTCATGTGAGCTGGGGAGCTTTTTGTTTATTTATTAATCTGTTTTTAAAATTGCTGTAGGTTTTTATAATTTTTTTTTGTCTTTAATGTTTTGAATTGTTTTAAATATTTTAAATTTATTTTTGGAAGCCACCTTTGGTCCCATTCTGGGAGAAAAGGCAGCACACAAATATAATAAGTGAACAATGTACCCATGCTATTGTGTAGTTTTCTGGTATCATTTATATTTGCATCAGCTCTACGATCCAAGGATTGGCAAAGTACAGCCCTCTAGATGTTGGACTGTGACTTCCACTATTCTTCTCATTGGCTATGATATTAAGGGTTTTTGGGAACTGCAGTTTAACAACTTCTAGAGGGCTGCATTTTGCCCAACTGTGGTCTAGTTTGAAAGTATCCAAAATCCTGTAGCTTCAGCAAGAATGTACTGTATATTCATATTTGCTTGACTACAGTGGCATTGACACTTACCAGGGACATATGTCCCATTTGCTTCAGCAGACACATCATGGCAAAGTGTTTGAACATGATTCCAAGCTTGCTTTGTGCTCATGAACATGTCCACACATTCTTCACAGTTAATGTTGTATTGTATTGTATTTTTTAACCCCTTTGGGTAAAGTAGTTTGGCTATCTTTTCTGTTGAGTAATTCAATACATTTTGGGGATCTGTAATTAATGCTTAAACCTTGTTTTGTTGAAGTGTTGGCACAATTAATACCAAAAGTCCAGAGAAGTGTTGGATTGGGATTTTCAAGATGGCTTTTGTTTATAATGTTTAAATCAAGTTATTCATCACACTGCACAAAAGTTCTTCCCCGAGGGGTTGTTTGTTTACTCAAAGCAGTTACAGCAGGAAGCAACCATCTGGATCAGAAGTTTTGGAAAGGGAAAGGAGAAATTTATATTTTTTTTTATGTAAGCTTTTTTCTTATCAATATGGGCCTCTTTGAATGATTGTTTGTCCCATGGGAGGAAATCACAGGTACTTATAGTTCCAAATTCAAAGTCTTTTGATGTTTCTAAAATACCTAATTCAGATGCCTCAAAAAAATCATGCTTCCAAAATAGGTTCTTCTTGAAAACTAGATTATTTTCTTTATGTACAATGACTGAAAGAATTCTGCTAGAGTTTTATTTGTGAAATCTGCATAAACATTTTCTATATTGTTATGAATTCCAGTACAATGAAGCATAATAGCTGTTTTCGATTCCAGTGGGCATTGCTGTCTGTCTGGTTGTATCTGTACTACACCATTTAAGCAGTTTGATATGTCATCCTATGGAATTCCTCAAGTATAGTTTGGTGATGTATTTAGAATGCTCTCCTAGAGAGCTTTTGTCTTCTGATTAAGTGCACTACATCTTTCTTGTAAGGAATGCTAAATTCCTCACCAAACTGCAAATCTTATGATTCTGTAGGACAGAACTATGGCAGTCAAAGTTGAACAGTAAAGTAAACTTTGGGCATTTCCACACTATATTGTTATAGTACTATTATTCCACTTTCAACATCCTAATGGAATTCTGAGGCTTGTAGTTTATGAGGCCAAAGAACTCCCTGGCTTAGAATTTTAAAGGCCTTTCCCTAAACTGCAAATCCCAGGATTCCAAAGGATATTGAAAGTGGAATAATAGCACTATAACAGTATAGTGCAGAAACGTCCTGTGTTTATCTGCCATGGATTCGCTCACTGCTCCTTTTAAGCCATTTAAGTTGGTGCCCATCAGGACTTCTAGTGGGTAGTGATTTAGACAGCACTGTGTCAAGAAATACTTCCTTTCATCTGACCTTAGTCTCTGACTCTTTGGCTTCTTTTCATGACCCCACATTCTAATATGACAAGGCAGGGATTTAAAAAGCTCCCTATTCTCTGTCTCTATACCAAACAGAGTTTCATGTACCTCTGTCATGATATGCCTTATGTTCTAGTTGTTACTGTTTCCCAGGAACAGTTCCAGCTTTTTGGTCATTGTTGAATCTCCGTCTGCTTTTGCAAGATACATTTTTGAGGTTTCAGTCTTTTCCCTGAAGCTAAAGTCTTATTTTATTTTCAGACCACGTCAGTATTACAAACATTGGAGATTCCTGCTTGGACTTTCATAATTAAACTTTCCATTCCTAACTTTTGTTGTTATTACTCTGTTCTAAATGGACACAGACTGTTGCTGGGGATTATCCTTGCATTGATATTGTTCTGCCGTGGTGACTTGCTGACTCCAGACTGTTTTGACCTTTACTGTGTAATTCTTGTCTTTGAGCCAAGTCGCTTACTGCTAAGTCTTGACTCTTGACTTAACAGCAATGGTTTCTTGCATTTCAGAACATCTTCAGCACAATAAACAAACATCTTTTTTAAAAAAAGATTATCTCATTGGTTTAGCACAAAATTCTCCTATTTTTATATAGAAAATGATGTTTTTTGACATTGCTGTCTATAAAGACATTGCTCTCTATATAAAAAAAAATTACTGGATTTTCTTTAAAGGAAAACAATGGCTGGAATTTATGATTGTAGTTATGAACGTGTAACTTAGAACCACACATCTGTGACTAATTTGTATTCATCGTCCCTCCATCACTGTGGCAACAGTGCACAGAATACATAGGGATCATAAAAGTCCCACAGTCCTGCCTTACTGGGCATCAGCCATTGTGAGGGGCAGAGATGTCTTCTCCTCTTGATCAGGAAGCACCAAACTGACATTTCCAACCCACTCCCACCAGAAATCTCTAGTTTCAGGAAGAACTGCGACAGGGATCCTGTTTCTGGTTGTTACACCAGAAATTGCTGGTGGAAATGTCAGTCTGCTGTGTCTTGAGGGACAGGAGAACAGACCTCCATTTCTCACAGCAGCTGATGCTTTGTAAGGCAAGGTTGGAGGAGGGAGTCAGGCCAGGAGGCAATATCACCACCTTTGCTTCCCTCCTGGCTACATACAAAAAAATCTTGAAAGACAATAACATTAGCATGAATCTTTGTCTCTGTGATTAAAGGCATAGCTTAATTTTATATGCAAAGTGGATAAACACACTGTTATAGAAAAGACCCTGGATTAGCAGTATACTGAAGAATGTTGCTGAATGTTCAGAATCTTGCCTATTGTGGTCTAACTACTTCTGACTGACTCTAGCAAATCTTGCAATACCCAGAGTATAGGTAAATCCATAAACAAGTTTGCAAAGATAAACCTCTGTTGTAATTTACAATCTACGTAGTCCAATTTTCCCCATCCACATCTTAGGTGAAGACTTCTTCCCACCCCAGATTTTCACTGCAGTAAATGTAGTGACCCCCATGTCATGTGTGGGTCTCAACACTCAGCTCACAAGCATGAAAGCAGTTGGCAGAACAGCTGAGTTTCTAACAGAAATAGAAAGGGACTTCTGAAATATTTTTTTTCTTGACAGAAAGCCTTCATGCCCTCTTATGAATTTGGCTGTAAGCCTCATTCTATCAGGTTTCTTGGCTATTGGTATTACCCAACTAACAGAGGTTTTTTTGGGGGGGGGAATGTGTGTGAAATTTCATCAAAATGATTCATGATTTTACTTTCATTACTAGGATAAACACTTGGCACCAAGCTGACACTCTGGCTGCCCATATTCCCCAGGCCAGAAAAAGTGGTTTAATAGATGAGACATGCACAGCATAAGAAAGAAGCCACTTCACTGCAGTTGCTTGTGACAGAAAGACCTTGGTTGCATAGAAATGCAGATATGCTTATTAGGATTTTTTTTCCCAATGACAGCTTATTTTCAATGAATATTAAATGCTGGAACAAGTATATATGTGGATTGGCTATTCATCAGAAGCACGGTATATGGCTAATGTCTATGAAGCCTTTTTCTGTTTGAGGAATATATTATATAAACACATGCAAAGAGATAGAACTGTCCTATTTCCATGCCCCATCTAATTCTAATTTCCAAATATACAGTTCCCTGTAGCCTAGAATATACACATAGGCTTAAATCCAATTATTTGTCCCAGCTAGAGTAGACTCATTGAATCAATGGCTCATACCTAAATACTGACTTCCAAATTAAGTATTGATTTAATAGATATACTCTAGTTGAGACTAGCAATTGGATTCAAGCCACATATTCCACATTTAAATATTATAAATGTGCATATATTCTTGTTATCTAAATTTAAGATTTTAGCTGAAAACCTAAATACCCTAAAGGCAGCAGACCTGTTCTGACCCTGGAAACTAAGCAGGGTCAGTTCTGGTTAGTACTTGGATGGGAAACTGCTAATGAATACCAGCTGCTGTTGGCTGTAGTTCAGAGGAAGAAACTGGCAAAATATTATTTACCTAAGAAAACCCTATGAAATTCATGGTGTTGCCCTAAGTCCATACGCAACTTGAAGGCACACACACACAGAGAAAATCCTAATTTAGTTTCTGACAAGGACTGGTAAATCTTATCAGTAGGTAAAATTAAGTTTAGTTATGATATTGGAATATTTGTGAGCTTGGCCACTGGATCTGTGCATGTGCATCAATGCAGTGCTGCATCAAACTGACAATTCTTAAGAGACTGTAATGAGATGCAAAATAATTTAATTAATGTAATTGTTATTTTCTATGATAGCACTCTGATGTTTCTTTACTGTTACAATCCTGTGGACTTGCATCGTAAGTCAAATTGGCACTTTCATGGTAAATTTGAACATGCTGGAATTTCTGTATGACAAAGACTATTGGGGATGCAACTGGAAGATCTACATCATCAGAAATAAGCTCAAATGCCAACTGGCAATAATTCATTAAAGAACATGAGTTGGGGTTACAAGTCTTGTATCCCACTTGATCCAATCACTTCTTTATGCAAGCAATTATTTAATGAACAGTGCAATTCTTACTCAATTGTAAGCTTGCTAACTTCAAGGGGACATACTTATCGGAAAGCATATACTGAATTGCAGCCTAAATGTGTAAATGACATAGCGGATGGTAATAAAAAGAATTCATTTAGTTTGGAAAAATGGTTAACCTTGGTTTTAATCCATCCCTTCTAAGCCCTATCTTCTGAAACATAACCCATCCATCAGCTGGGTTTTCAGGTGGCTCAATGCTGCCTCATAACTGAAAAGTATCCTTCATCCAGAGCAATGATCTATCTGAATGAACTCTTTAACCATTATGTTCCAAAAGTAATTATTTTCATATGAATTGTGGGATTCCTGCCTAATACGGTGCTAGGAATCAAGTCTGCAATACAGATGGTAAGGAAATGCAGCTGTGCTGTGTTAATTAACTATATGTGTAGCATATGGCAATATACCCCAAGACCAGCCAGCTCAGAACTCTGTGAGACACAATTAGCTCTTGGGCATAAAAAATAATCGAATGGTCAAAGGATATATGTCATAACCTCAGTCTCTTAGATAAGATTCTGTGCTGCTCAAAGACTAGTGTCTCTCCAATACAACACTAGTCACATGTCACACTGCAAGTGTAAAAAGTTACTTTTATAGCTTCAAGAGTGGATCTTCATGAAATAGTGGAATAAAGATATCAGATTGTACAAACATTGGCTCATGCTGTGTGGGTGGAGTGCAATGATGTGCTGTATTCAGATTTTTAAAAGAAACTAAAGAATATCTCTTTTAGACTTCAGAGAAGCCAGAAAGCAAAGAGTTACTCTGCAAGGATTGTAACTAAAATAAACACTCTCTAAGCCTGGTACTAAGCCTGTAACTAACATTTCCATGCTTTGGGTGTATGGCTACAATCCAGCCTTACTTCACTCTCAGCCAGCTTGTATCTCCTCTTCATCAGTTCTTGACAGTGCAACATAAAGCCAATGCATGATGCATATCACCATTTTGTGATTTTTCCCAGCTTCTGTAACTGACAGCCAATACAATGAAACAGGAAGAGGGAAGTGCTGAGAATGTCAAGTTCAGTTCATGCATTTTTGTATTACTAAACATCTGGATGATACAGGAGAAAGGAGAGGCTGGGATTTTGCTTTCCATAACATCTGGTCTGAAAAAACATGGTCTAGAATTGTTTCAGGTAGTTATGAATACATAACCTTGAGTTACAAATTTGTGACTGTTTTGTATTCATGATCCCCATGTATGCCCTAGTTCAGGGGTATCTTGGGACCAAGAAAGTCTCCCCATCCCCAGGTAGCAACCACTGCACTCAGGAACCAGCTGGCTGGTGTTCCTACCCTCTCTCACATGAGCTATTGCCATTGTGAGAGGGAATTGTAACAGGGACTCTGCTTCTATCTGTCACACCACAGGTGGAGGAAGGAATGTCAGTCATCTACTTCCCAGTCCACAGGGGAACTGGCCCCCATTGATTGCAGTGGCTGTTGTCTAGTATGTGGTGTTGGGGATGGGTAGGATGGAAGGCACTGTGTAGCTGCTTAAATACATTGGTTACACATTTGTAACTGCCCAAAGAGGATTCCAGCCATAATCTGTTGCTGGTGAAGTAAGCTTGGTGGAAGCACTGTGGAAAAGAAAGCCCAAGTATGCAAGTGTGCTTTAATGCTCCTGTGTCTCACAGGAAGAAGAACATCATTTTCTCATACGCAGAACTACCATGTGCTCCTCAAGATACATATGATGAGAGAAGATGGGGAAAGTTGCTGAATCCATGATTGCAGGCTTTGTATTGGCTAAAAATAAAAGCTGAAGCCAGCAATTTGGTGGTGTGGGAGTACCTCTTGACAGGTAAAGCTATTTTGGGCTGAAAGGATATGATGCTGATGCCTAGAAGATTCATGGAGATAGCTTAAATAAGCACAACTGATTTTTAATAGGTTCCTGTTCACAGTTACATTCTGTAGAAATCACTGGCCCCTGATAAAGCTATAGTGGAAGGCTTTTCCAGCTCACAAGCTGTTTCTGTTAATGCAGTGATCTTCAAAGGACAAAGAAGAAGGGAAATAATGGTTCTACAGCTTTATCAAAGGATAGTTGCACTCTTCCAGGTATCTGCAAAACCTGCCCCAAATCCATCTTTCTTCCCCTTACTGATACTCAGGGCCAGCTCTTTGTTCTCAAGTCAAGACACAGCTATAATGCGGCATGTTCCAGATCTAACGCTGAGCTATCACACAGTCATGCAGCTGTGTCACAGTATGTTTCCTGGCCAGGCACCAGCTCCTTCATTCATTGGCTAATCCAACCATAAACCCTCTGTCTCCTTTGGCTGCCATGTAAGCATCTACAGATATTTGCTCCTTGCCAGAGCTTGGGAAAATTACTTTTCAGACTAGAACATCATGAATCCCCGAGCCAACATGGCAAATAGCCGTGCTGGATGAGGTATTCTGGCAGTTGTAGTCTAGCTTTTTCACCTACCTATCCATCACATTTTGCAGAATTAGAAGTTACCAAAGATTTCTGCCAGCTACCATATTAAACAGATTGTGGTGGTACTGGAGAAAAAGAGAAATCTTTACAGTTTAGAAGCTCAAGAAAAGACATAACTAGCCAGACTTTGGGATTTATCTGGTCAAGTGTCAGGATGTGAAGTTCTAGATATGGGAATAACTTTAACCTGCTTTGTACTTTTGATTGGGACCTCCCACACAATGTCAACAGCACTCTTTAAGGAGAATGAAATGCCTTAAATAAGGCAAATTCAGCAAATGAAATTCCCCTTACTTGTTTGTGTGATTTTGAATTAATGGTGGCTTAATCAGATTTCCTTTAAACTGGGGAATAACTAAGTCACTTCTTGTCAAATAAGAATAGTGCAGCAACTTATCACAAACAAACCAATCTTGGTTAATTACAGTTTTCAGGCAGGGAAATATATTTTACTTTGCTAGTTTAACAACAAATTAATGTTAATAAATATAAAATGAAATGGTCTCCTTGTGAGATTGTCTAGTCTCTCTGAATTTGCTTTTAGCAATTGAAGCCATTCAAAACCTATGTCTGTTAATTAACCTTCTGTGGTGCCATAAGTTGCCGGAATTTGGGGACACATCACCAGGGACACACTCAGTAGAATGAGAAGAAAATCCTCAAATGCAGTTGAGCTACCTCAGTGCATTTTGTAGTAAGTGCAGTAATGCCCATTGCCATCAAAATAAGGAGGAAAGAGAACATAAGTTCTCTTTCATAAGTATCCAATCTAAAATCAACTAACTGTACACATTTCTACTTGAAAACCAAATCTGAGGTCGTGAGCCTGTTGGCCAGGGAAGACATAGCAGCAGTGATAGTGGGAGTAAAATGGCTTCAGGCTGAAGCTACCAAGGGGCGGGTACAGAAGCAAAAACTGTCTTTGTCAGGAGAGAAAACTGCCTTCCCAACTCCTGAGCTGACATTCTCCAGCCACTACACACCACTGAAAACGTTATACCAGCATAAGATGCCAATACGATTCCAGGTCTCTGAAGTCTAAAATAGGATTTCTTTTCTTTTAAATCAATACTTAATTAATGTTCTTAATGGACACTACAACATTTACACAGAGAATGAGGTCATTAAAGAGAAACAAAATACATAACTCATGTAGCACTATGTATTAAAATATTTTGGTTAAGCTACACATTATGTTACTCTTCAAAGAAGTCAAAAGTTTTTCCTGAATCCTATTTTCATGCCTTTGCTGTATTTTTACTGTGCCTCTTCACAGATGTTAATCAGCTAAGCATTTTTTTCAGCCCTTGTGAGAGCAGGAAGACATCAAGGTTCAAAAGAAAGCTGACAAAAATACAATCTCCAGATACTGTTCTAAGAAATTTCCATTAAAACTACTATTAAACAATTATACAAAACCAACTCTGTGCCAAGCTCCAGGAGTTTTGAATGTATCCAGAAGCAATGTACTCTGATTGACCAAGAAACCTGATAATAAACAAGAATGAGAGAAAACCCTGTTGGGGCACTAAGCAAGCCTAAGAACCACTGCCCAAGTTAATTGTACTTTCTCAGAGGTGGTATTGAGTGTAGCCCTTAATGCAGCCAATCTTTCTGCAAGCATGCACCATTCTGCTCCTACTTTTGGGTAGGTGGGTGGAGACACAATTAACCATTATGAAGCGGAAGACTCAAGACTTTGGTTTCCACTTTCAATTTAATTGTAAAATGGTGACATCCAGCATATGTTGGCATATATTTATGGCTGTTCTAAAACTGTATAGGATCTTGGCTGTCATACTTAAAGCGCATTTTGTTCAGGATCCATGAATAGATATCCCATACAATGGTATCTGCCAGTAGCTGCTTGGATATCTCAGCAATAAATGAAGACCAATAGAAATGCTTTGTTGATCAGATATAGGTGCTATCTGGTTCAGCTCAATGATATTGAAGAGACTCCTCTTTCCAGGATCAAATAAGAGCACAGTTTTTCCCCATTTTTTCCAACCATTCTTAATCCACTTAACAGATGCATTTCTTTTGGGGGGGTAGTGGGGAAGCTATTCAAAACAGGAGAAGGTTTTAGTGAAATGCTAATGGGTAGAGTTTGAGGTTACTGGGCTTACCTTACCACACCTATGAGGTAACCAAGTAATGGATGTAAATGTCCTGCCTCTGCTGGCTGCCAGACTCCAAAGTTTCACTTTAGGCAAAGTGCTTAGGTCATGCAAAGAGTTCATTGGGCAACTCCAGTGAAATAAAAGAGCATTTTCAGGCTTTTTCTTCATTTTTTCCCCACCATTCTGTGAGCATATGTATGTTGGCTGCCTTCCTTCTCTACTCATGTCACATAAAATCACTGAGAAAAATGCTAGGTATGGGACATTGTGGGGGATGTGGGGGATGAAATATAGCAGCCAGGCTGCAATGGCAGAACAAAAAGCAAAACACTTAGGAATAAAGGAGGAAGCTGTGCTAATGGCCACCTCTGAGAAACTCTTGAACGTTTCCTATTCTCTCTGAAGTAACTTAGCAAAGTTGTTGTCTCTCCCATTTCTTGGAAGGCAAAGCATTTTGAGATGCTATTGTCACACAGCTATAATTGTAGCCTGTTGAATTCTTCTCTAGCCTGTATTAAAATAAGCCAGAAAAAAGTGCCTCCTATCATTTTTTCTCAACAAGCTACCTACCAGTTTACTCAAACCTTTTCCCTTTCCCTCGCACCCAGCTTACAAGGCTGAAATAGCAATGAAGTTGTGGCTCAGATTGTGACAGTATGTGATAAACAGCAGGGAAAAGGAAGGAAGGAAGGAGGTAAGCTCCCACCTGCCCTATACAATTCTGTAATATGTTGGGGTCAAGTAGCCTGCAAAATGCATAAGCCTGAATCCTATTGGTTAGTCTCAACTAGAATAAACCCATTGAATGAATGAATTGTTGAATATGAGTCAACATAGATAAATCCCACTGACTGAATGGATTTGACAGTAGGCTTCTGACCATAGTTTACCCACAAACTAACTGCAGTAACTCCCAGGGACTGCTTTGGCCGAGAAATATCAAGACATGGTTTATTTTCATGCCCAAACATAGTTATCGTTTTATGAGACTAAGAAGATCCAACTGATTCAACCTTTCTAAAGAGGGAAGAAGGCTTACTGAACCCTTTGTGGGCTGCTACAAATCGGTGGTGTCGCCATATGAGTGTGTGGACTTATACATCTATACATCAGTTAAACTAGCATTGCTTGGATGCTTCTAGTTGTCCCCTTAGTGTCTCACCAGCATCTCACAGGATTTGAATTATTTGAGGTGATGGTGGCGAAGAGGTAACAAAACAGAAAATCATCAATGAAATCCAAAATCATCAGCCTCTGGTTGTCTCCAGATGCAAGGAATCTGGGTGTCTTTTGACTTCTGGTAATTCAACTTTTGACATTCCAGTTATAAACAAAGAAGATTTCTTCAAATAAAGATACCTGAAGCTTCCTAGGATATCACTTTTCAAATAAATCTGACTTTGAAAAAGTTTACTACTTCTTGGGAATTATGTCATGTCATCTTTATATATTTCTAAACAAAATGTGCTTCAGTATCACAATGCCTTCCCACAATGATATGCAGCTGCAGGTAGGAATACTACATTTGAAAAGGATGGCTTACATTGGGTTAATGCAGGGGATCCTGAGCATTTACAGCATACAGGGAACTAGTTAAAGTCGATGACGAGAAGGATTGGTCTGTAATCATCTGGTAACCCTTGTATGAGCATCTAAACCCACGAGTTAGTTGCTTATTAATCATACATTCAATCTTTGTAATGACTTGCATAGGAACGCAGATTAAAATGACTTCTATAGCAATGAGAACCAAAATGGGATTTTAATCTGCCCTGTTATGGGGTGATTATATTGGGCAGGGCCTTTGCGGAGAGAGCGCTCTTCTTCTTAGTAGCCATAATTGACTGCCGCTGGCAATAGCCAGTCCCAGCCAGGTCTGTGGATTAATGAAAAATGGTATTTTCCATTTTTTAGTTTCTATGCCACGCTCTTAATGCGGTAAATAAAGCAGCATTGCTGTTCTGTGCATGTGCCTGAAGTTTCCAGTGGGATGATTATCTACCTTTTTATTTTCCATCATTAATCTGCCTTCCTTATTTCAGTAGTGTATTCATTTACTAATCCCATCTGTCATGCAGAGAGATGTTAAGAGATGGAAACCTAAGCCCAACGTGACATTCATTCCCTCTCTCATGTACTCCTATAGATTTACATGGCATAAGTTGTTGCACAGCAGTGAAGCTGGATGCTTAAACAAAGCCAGCTTGGAAACAAACATTCCGTATACAAAGTGGAATTTTTTAGCACATATCCACGTGCATGTAAACCAGGACACAAGCCACTTTCAGCTTTCTGTCACTCATATTTGACTAGACAACCACCCTAGAAACTGGCAAATAAGGAAATAAGGAACCATTTGTATGTTCTGCCTCTGAAAAGTTTTCTTGTCCATACAACCCAACTTTTTTGTAAGCAACTTTAAACAGACTTTACATATTACACCAGTTTCTGTCTCTGGTTGTGACTATGGCCCTTTCCACATGGGGAAACACCGGGTAACATGGGGCAGGACGACCTCACCTAGAGGTTGTCCCCACTATGAAGTGCGCTAGGGTGGTTAGAAAAGTGGAGGTTCTACACCTCAAACCGCCCTCGTGTGGCCGCAGGGGTGGCGCTGCATGTTTTATAAAGACCACATTTCACGTGGTCTTTATGAAACACATGCACGCTAGCCCATTGCAGCGCCCCATGGGGAATTGCAGAGGTGTACAAGCGCATCCCTGCAGAGCTGCCCAGGGGCGGGCTTCTGGCTGGCGCACTTCTCCGATTAGCGGAGAGCTGCTGGAAGCCGCCAGCTGCCATTTTGGGTGCTGCCGAGTGCTGCCAGACGCCGCTGCCATGTAGAGCGGCAAACGCACACTGCTCCCCGTGGCGATGCAGCTATCCACATCAAGGTAAGCTCTGTTTCTGCGTGTGCCACCCCGTTTCCCCGCATTTCACGCCCCTCCATGTGGAAAGGGCCTAAGACTTTCTCCAAGCCACTAATGGTGACCTTGTACATAAGTTCACAAAAATTATTGACTTGACTGCAAAAAAGAAAAGAAAAAAGTAGAAAAAAATTGCCTTCTACCACAATGAATGAGGAGGAGCTTGTCCTCACTACATCCTCACTAGGGATGTAATTCTTAATTTTGCTTCATGTTGAAAGAAGCAATGAGTAATTTAAAAATTTTCTTCCTGCTTTAAGAAAACATTAAAAATCATATTGTTTTCAAAGCCTATCTGGAGACTTATCTGTACAAAATTTGCATGTGATTGGTTTGTGCAGAAAACACCATTTTCTACACAGGAAACAGCATTTCTGTGCAGAAAATACTATTTATATTCAGAAATATTATTTTCTGTACAAATTCTGGATCCTGCACAGAAAATGTTGTTTTGTATGAAAATCAGCCACATGTGAATTGGAATGCACAAATATAGGATGGGGGAACAGGTGGCTGGATAACAGTGCGTGTGAAAGGGATCTAGGAGTCTTGGTAGATCACAAGCTGAACATGAGTCAGCAGTGTGATGTGGCAGCCAAGAAAGCCAACATGATTCTTGGTTGCATCAACAGAAGTATGATGTCTAGATCAAGGGAGGTAATGGTACCACTCTATTGTGCTTTGGTTAGACCTCATTTGGAATACTGTGTCCAGTTCTGAGCTCCTCAGTTCAAGAAGGATATCAACAAGCTGGAACATTTCCAGGGAGGGTGACCAAAATGGTGAAGGGTCTTGAAGCCGTGTTCTATGTGGAACAGCTTAGGGAGTTGGGGATGTTTAGTCTACAGAAGAGAAGGTTAAGAGGGGACATGATAGCCAAGTTTAAATATTTGAAAGGATGTCATGTCGAGGAGGGAGTAGGCTTCTTTTCTGCTGCTCCAGAGACTAGGACAAGGAGCAATGGATTCAAACTGCAGGAAAGGAGATTCCACCTGAACCTCAGGAAAAAAATTCCTGATTCTCAGAGCTGTCTAGCAATGGAATGTTCTGCCTTGGAGTGTGGTGGAGTCTCCTTCTTTGGAGGTTTTTAAGCAGAGGCTGGATGGCCATCTTTTGGGAATGCTTTGATATGTGTTCCTGCATGACAAGGGGTTGGGCTGGATGGTCCCTGTGGTCTCTTCCAACTCTATGATTCTATGATTCTATAATTACAAAATACTTTGCAGAAGAAACAGTATTTTCTGGGAAGAAAATAATATTTCTATATTGAAATTTTATTCTTTGTACAGAAAATGCTGTTTTTTTTGCACAAAACTACCATGTGCGAATTTTGTGGAGAATAAGTCCCGAACAAAAAAGATCTCATCAGTCTTCTTCTCATCAGAATTTCCCATTGCAACAGAAAAAAAAAAAATTCTTATTGCACAAAATACATCTTTTCCAACCATTTCTCAAATATTCTTTCCATCTCTATTCATCAGTCAGTCCAATGTATTTCTCTTCTGGTTTAAGAAGGAAGAAGTCTTTGTTCTTTCATGGCTGGCAAAGATCCATCCCTCCTCTGCCAGCCCATGCAATTGCCATACATGGAATTCCTGCTTGCCTATTGCTACCTGGAGAGTTGCTAAATACAAGCTGGGATTAATGCCAACCAATAACAAACTCTATCCTCCTACTTTACAGTTCTGTTCCTAGCAATCTTGAAATAGAAACTGATAATGGGAGAGATATTATGATAGGTAATATGATAACAAGAGTCAAAATAAACCTGCTTTTGTGACAGTTCTAAGAGGAGAAGAGCAAGATAATTTCATTCGCTTGTATGGTATATCTCATTCAGTTAAGTGATCATTAGCTATATCACAGGAAGAAGCCTGCTGGATCAAACCAATTACTTATCTAGTTCACGATTCTTCTTTCCAAAAATACTAACCTGTTACCCATGGTTTGCTCCCAGCTGGGATATAGGAATGTAAATCTTTGTAAATTTCATTCTCACAGGCAAGAACAAATAATAGCACATTTTTTAAATTTACTGCAAGAAAGTCATTGAAAATGGTATGTTTATCAAGATGATAACACACAGAATTTATTCTGTGGCCTAAATATCCTAAAGACACCAGATCCAATCTGATCTTGAAGCTAAGCAGCTTCAGTTCCGGTTAGCATTTGAATGGAAGTCCACTAATGAATACCAGGTGCTATAGGCTATATTTCAGACTGCATTTTACCCATCCATACTGTAGAGGAAGAATTATCTATTTTTCCAACAATGCACATAGTTTTATAGATTTCTGTTATGCCAGCTCTACAGGATAATCTTTTTCCAAATTTTTGTTTTAAAAGGTCAACCTCTCTTTACAGAGAAAATTGCTGAATCATCATGGTTTGCTCTTTTTCTGGACCTCTTCTGGCTCTTTTTGAACTATCTACCACCTTGCCTAAGAAAACCCTATGAAATTCATGGAGGTTGCATAAATACACTGGAGACTTGAAGGCACATGTGCACATGTGCATGCACACACACACACACACCATCTGTAGTAGAAAAATGTTGCCGGTTAATTGGACTAAGGGAAGTGGGGGATTCCTCTGTAAAACCTTGTTGGCATCTGTCCATGTCATGACACTAGCAAATCAGCCCTTTGATACTGCTCTCCTTCATTTTATCTCTGTGCTTCTGGATCTTGGCAACAGCTGCTGATGGGTCACTCATCATATCTATTAACATGGCTCTACTTTTATTTTTCATCAAAGCTGGGCTTTAGCTCTTTTAATCTCTCTCGGAATTATTTTTTCAGGTTTATTTATTTTTTCCCCCTGCTTAGAACAGTCTGTTCTCTAGCTGTCCACTTTTATGTTCTGGCATTATTGAGCTCAATACCCGTGGCCTTGAGCGCCATCCAGTCAAGAGGGGCTGCCAGGTTCAGTTACAGGCTCAGCATGGCTGGAGACATCTGGCCATGTTCATTCATGATGACTGCAACTTGCATGAATGACTAGCCAGCTAGATGCTGCCCTGTTGCTAGACATCTGGTGTCTAGCGGAACACAAGAACCTCTCAGCTTAACACCACACCAGAGGAGTGCTTCTGGAAACCTGGGGGAAAGGGGAAAAAAGGAGCAGAAAGGCTTGCAAACTGTAAGTCAGTTGCTAATATAGTAGTTTTAAAAAGAAAAAGAAAAAAGGAGAGAAAAATGGCATCTCAGACTGTGCAAACCTTCTCCTATCTCAGCCTGATCGGGGCACCAGCTGCAAACTGCCTTTATCATTAACTCAAGAACAATTAACAAATCTCCACACATCTCATGTTTATTCATATGCTTTTGACTCATGTTGATTTATGTGTTTCAGTGATGTCACTGAAACATTAAAAATAAAAACCCTACACATATTTTTCTTTCCAGCTCTACTTGATGTTTTTTTCCCCACTCTAACACTGACAGAGCCAGAGCCGGAACCAGAGCTAGAACCAGAACCAGAAGTGGACAAAATGAATATGTACCTTGCTAAGCTGTAATTTTCCCATGATATTTAGTTATTCCTGTGACAAGGGACATAGGTCATTCCTGTGTTTGCACAGCTGACTAAACATAGGCCAGAATCTTGGCGGTGATTTATGCCAAAGTGAGTGGGTTTTTTTTTTAAGGCATTGCAGGAGGGCAAATACAGCTTCCTGGATGCAGATCCTCATGTTCCCACTGGCCTTAATTGATGGCAGGATTGTATCTAGTCACTTTTCAACTTTTCTTGCACACCTGGGAAAGAAGCAACAGACTTTGCTCTTGTCTGGAGGTGGAACAAAGTTTACTTCTTCCTTATATCCACAAGGGCAGCACTCCCATGGCCAATCGGTGATGGGTGGATGGGTGGAGGTGCCTCAGGAGACTCTGGCTGCACTTGTACACCTGAGAAAGAAGAAGCAAACTTTTGCACTGGACCAGTGCTGTACCATGCCAACAGAGGTTTACACTCTAATGATGTCCCTGTTGGGCCTTGGCTACAAACATCCAATCTGGCTAAACTAAAGGTGGTCATGGCCAAATCCCAAAGTGATAGGATCTGACTTATTTTAAAACTAATGTTATGAAAACTACAGAAGGAAGATTACACGAAGTCAACACATTACAAATTAAGCTTAACATATAACACATGCACACACAAATAAGTGAACACAACAAGTTTTAAAAAGCAGAAGTAACAGGTAATAAAGTCAAGATTCTCAAAGGACTGATTTAAATAATATACATTAGAAGAATTTTGCTGCAATCAGGACAGAGCCAAGGCATTTTGCTGCCTGAGACAAAGGCTAAGATAGTGACCTCTCCATTCCATGTATAGAAACTGATTGGATTTGCTTTAAGCCTGGCAATGAGATAGGGCCTTTCCACCTACACCCAAGGAAAACAGACTAGTTAGGTATAAAAGACAGGCCATGTTCACAGGCATTCACAACTTTCTCCCCTGAGAAATCCTGCCTCCAGTATCTGCCACATCAGCCGGTTCTTTCTTTCTGCCTGATGTTTGACTTGGCCCTCATCACAATTAATTTTGGATGGCTAGAACTCAAAGGCTCAAGCTTAGCAAAGTATATTAACATTCATTGACTTCAATTGGCTTCAACAGGTCTAATTTGGTGGTAGATTATGGCCAAAGTGGTATTTTACAAATTTAGGGCTCAGCCTGGGAGGTAAGGATGGAGTAAGCATCAGTCTAAACATAATGATAGCAGATTTGTTTGTATAAACCCTAGTCACGTAAAGATGTTTAAAAAACAAACAGGTTTACAGCTGAGGAGAGCTGCCTTGGAATATGTCTCTGCAGTTTGTCATTAGACTTCTTCTTTCCCTTAGCTGCGCTACAGTGCTGGAAGTGAATCTCACAGAGGAAAAAGCACTAGGGGAACAGAGCTGCACAGAGGCTAGCTGTGCAACCTGCCCCACTCCTTTCAAACTGTCCTTTCGAACTGGAAGAAATCTGGATATAAAGGTAACTCCGCTCCTCTAGCCATCTAGTTCAAAATTATAGATCCTCACTCTGAAACTTGATCATTTATTGATCATTTGCTGTCAGCAGTTAATATTTTTATGTTGATCATTTAAAATTTGCTTCAAAATTAGGAAGGAACAAGCTGAAAGCTATGACTGATCAGGATGCTAACTATAATGCATACTCTCCAACATGACACAGATGAAAACCAGGAAATACATGGCCAAGCAACATCATAATGTGGTCAAGATGGCAAAGTAACTTCTCCAAGTTTTGCTAGCCCACTACCATTATTAAAGTCATTAATAAGGAAGTCATCAATAAGGAAGAACACACAGGTAGGACAGGCTGCAGCAGTTTGCCTCCACCCCCTCCTGCTGAGTTAATTGAACTACTTTTGCACTTTGAACTCAGTTTGCTGAAATGAACTTTCTCTCCGTATTTTCTTTAGGGAATACTTATTCATTTTCCCTTGAGTGTTATTCCTGAACCATATGTTTTATGGTTTATAGAATGGGTACTCCTTGTCTACAGGTGGGGAAGTTGGTGCTATATGTTTGCTGTACGTGTACATGTTTGGTCAAGTATATTCTATGTGAAATTCAATAAAATTATTTTCAAAAATTGTTATTGAACTCAGTTTGCAGAAACTGAAGTAAATGGAGGACAAAGGGGGAAAGTGGAAGGAGGAGAGAGAAACAGACATTTTAAAAGCAAGTCAAAAAGTGGGAACGCAGAGGATTAATTGGACCTAGCTCTGCCAATCTGGAACAGTTGGAGAATATGTATAATGTAGTCTGCTTAGGCCTGGTGCTTTCCAGGTATGTTGGACTGGAATTCTCATCATACCTACTCATCATGACCAAAGGGTGTGATGAATGGGGATGATGGGAGTTATTGTCTGACCCATTTGTAAGGAACCAGGTCTGTTATAATTTATAGAATTATAATTTATAGAATCATGTGCCCCATATTTCAGCCTTGACAGTACCACTTGTTAAAATCATAGCTCAGTACTGGAACCATTTTGTTAAAATATTAAATAGACATGTATATTTTTTATATAATTTTTCAGGTTTCAGCACAGGTCTGGTAAGTCTGACAATGAGCTCGCTTGAGAATTCCAGATGTTGTGGGTATATCAACAATCAAACCAACATTTTAAACCATTAGCAGGTTACATTTACTCACAGAAGTGAAAAATTATTTTATAGTGCCTGTTTCATTGCAAACAGTGACCTGGCTCTGAAAAAGTACTCCTGGGACATGGATTCCTATCCCTGAACATCATTGTATTATTGCCCAAAGAGATTCTCAAAGGATTGACAAGTTCAACGTCACAAATGTGGTTGGGAGTAAATCTGCTGTGATTGCCATTTGTGCTTATATGACTAATGCCTAAGAGATTTTCATTTTATTCTTTATCCTACATGAATCCCTAAGAGTTTGCTCCTAATCAGTCAATTTAAAGGTCAGGGGTTATTTTCTTAGTAATTAAACTTTTTTTCCAAGGCTGTAATGCCATATTGACTCTCATTCAGTAGCACATTATAGGCATGTACTCATAAAGGTGCAAGCATGTCTACAGGTTGGATTCAGATTCCAAAGCAAGGACATGCAAGTAATAAGCATTGGCAGACACTATTCACATTCATACAAACATGCAGAGCTGGCATAAAAGGCAGAAAAGTAACAAGGTGAGTAATAAGATAGCACTGCTGTATCATCAGAACACAGAAGATAAATACACGCACCTCAGCATGGTTTTGCCTTCCTTAGTGGGGGAGGGAGATCAGTACTCAAGAGGTAAACAAGTTTGTTGTTAACTGCTGTCAAGTCCACTTTGAATTTTTGTGGGGATGTCATATGGAAGATGGGGCAAGCTTGTTTTCTGCTACTCCAGAGACTAGGACACAGAGGAATGGATTCAAATCATAGGAAAAGAGATTCCACCTAAACATTAGGAGGAACTTCCTGACAGTAAGAGCAGTTTGACAGTGGAACGTACTGCCTTGGAGTGTGATAGTCTCCTCCTTTGGAGGTTTTTAAACAGAAGCTGGATGGCTATCTGTCAGGAGTGTTTTGACTGTGTATCCCTGCATTGCAGGGGACTGGACTGGATGGTCCTTGTGGTCTCTTCCAACTCTATGATTCTATGATCCTATGATCCAATGACTGTTGTTGATAGGGTGGCTTGGAGGTCTCTAATTCATAGGGTCACCAAAAGTCACCCTACCATCAACAGCCCTGCTCAGGTCTTGCAAACCTAGAGTCATGGCTTCCTTGATTGAGTCTATCCATCTGTAATGTGCTTTTCTTCTTTTCCTATTGCCTTCTACCTTACCAAGCATTGTTGTTTTTTTCTAGTGAGTCATGCCTTCTTATGTCCAAAGTACAACAGTCTCAGTTTCATCTTCTTGACTTTTTGGGAGGGGTCACCTTGATTTGCTCTGGAACCCATTTATTTGTCTTTTTAACAGTCCACAGCATCCACAGAACTCTTCTTCAGAACCATTTCTTCCTATCAGCTTTATTCACATCCTTCTTTCACAACCATACATAGAAATTGGAAATATAAAAGCATGGATGATCCTAACTTTAGTATTGTATGAAATATCTTTACGCTTCAGGATCTTGTCTAGTTCCTTCATAGCTGCCCTTCCAAGTCCTAGTCATCTTCTAATTCTTCTTCCAGACAAGTACAGAATTGATGATGATGATGATGATGATGATGATGATGATGATGATGATGATGGTGATGATGATGATGATTATCTTTATTTCTATCCCACTTTTCTCCCCAAAAGAGGCCCTTCTGGTCCTACTGAAGTATGCCATTGTATCTCAAACTAATCATATGTGAAAGGTGCAAAACCATTTGAGGAACCTTTATTGGCCTGTGTGGTATAGTGGTTTGAGTGCTGAACTAAGAGTCTAGGTGACTTTGAATCCTCTGCTCAGCCACTGAAATCCACCTGATTACCTTACTTTACCTTACTTCTCACTCCCTAAGAGGGAGGCAGCAGCAAATTTGCTCTGAGTAGGTCTTGCCAAGAAAACCATATGATAGAATTGCCATAAGCTTAAATTAACTTGAAAGCACACAACAGCAGCAGCAGCAGCAGCAGCCGCCGCCACAATAAGAACAACCACATATTTGTCTTATGTTGAGTCCACTGGCCCACAGGGGACTCACCATTTTCATCTGAATAAAAATTGTACCTTTTTCACTAGCAAGATCAATAACAGCATGTAAAATGTAACAATACTTGCAGCCATATTTCACTTGTTGAAGTGTAGGGTAGCTACTTATGCATAGCCCCAAAAGGGGACACGGATTTCCATAATATTTGCATATGTAAATATTGCATATTTAACCTAGACAATTTGCATATTTGCCTATGCTAATAATATTAATATTTGCATATGCATATTTGCATATGCAATGTCATAGGTATATATATAAAGTTGGAACAATCACTGAAGAAGGTCAAGGCAGAAAGTGTAAAGGCAGGCTTATAGCTGAAAATTAAGAAAACAAAAATAACGACCACAGATAGTTTACATAACCCTAAAATAGACAATGAAGAGATTGAAATAGTTCAAGATTTTCCATATTTTGGCTCAATCATTAATCAGAAGGGAGGCTGAAGAAGACTAGGACTTGAAAGGACAGTTATGAAGGAACTAGACAAGATCCTGACGTGTAAAGATATATCATTGAATAATAAATTTAGGATTGTCCATGCCGTCATGTTTCTAATTTCTATGTATGGTTGTGAAAGCTGGACAGTGAAGAAAGTTGATAGGAAGAAAATCAGCTCATTTGAAATGTGCTGTTGGAGAAAAGTTCTACAGATACCCTGGATTGCCAAAAAGACAAATGAATGGGTCCTAGAGCAAATCAAGCCTGAACAATCCCTTAAAGCCAAGATGACAAAACTGAGGCTGTCATACTTTGGACGTATCATGAGAAGATATGACTCACTTGAAAAGACAATAATGCTTGATAAGGTCGAAGGTAGTAGGAAAAGAGGAAGACCACATTACAGATGGATAGACTCAATCAAGGAAGACACACCCCTGAATCTGCAAGACCTGGGCAGAGTGGTGGATGATAAGCTGGCTGAGAGGTCTCTCATTTATATGGTCACCATAAGTCAAAATCGACTTGATGGCAGTTTAAAATAAAGTTAATAATTAACTGTTGTAATTGAAATAGATGTTCAACATATTTTACCACAGAATTCAAGACTCTGGCCCTTTCTGCTACGCACCTTTTCACGGAGCTGGGGTAGGGGGATCGCGTGAGCAGCCTCCAGCGAGAGGCTCTCGCATCCCAGTTCCTTCAGCTCCGCAACTGCCACCCACTCGTGCGAGAGCCCTGCCTCTTCTTTTCACAGTGCAGCCTGGGAATTTCCCAGGCTGCGCTGGGGCAGGAAGCGCAAGCGACATGGCTCCGGAGCTCCGCACGCATGGCAAGTATGCATGGGGCCCTGGAGCGATGCGTGATCAAGCACCATTTTCGACTCAAAGCAAAAAATAAAAAAGTGTGTGAGCGGCGATTGTGAGTGCATCGTGTGGACCGCTCCTCACATTCGTGTGATGCTCGAGGGGCCCTTTCACATGGCAAATGCTGTGTGAAACGGGCCTATGGCCAGCAGTGATGTAGACTTGAGTTAATTGACTCAGACTCAAGTCAGCCTTAAGTCACTTCGGTGACTTGACCCAGACTTGACTCTGCAAAAATTACACACTGACTTGACTTGAGACTTGCATATTTTTAGTGACTGACTTGCTGCCCCTGGTTCAGTAACATAACACATTCATCCAGAAACCTTACAACTTATTGGTCACATGACGATCTGTCTCAAGCCCAAAGTGTGGACACATTTTTCAGAGGGAACAGCAAATGGGTTAGGCAATGGGTATGAGGTGGAGTTGAGGTCTGCTCAGCAGCCTGTCCCCTTTACATATAGGAGGAGCTTTCTAAAACTTTTCCTAAGAGCAGAAGGCAAGCAAGAAGAAGGCAAAAAGTAAGAAAGATTTTATTCTCCACTTCTGAAGCTGCAGATGGCAAAATCACAAAAGAGGAGGGCCAACTCTGCTTACATTGTTAAAACTGACTTTATTAACTCTGTCTAGAAATTCTGGAATACAGGTTGGGGTATAAAGTTGGCTTCCAAACTTGAGACTTGTCTCGAGACTTGACTTGAAAGTATCTTGCAAGGACTTGAGACTTGACTTGAGACTTGAAGGTAGAGATTTGAGACTTGGCTTGAGACTTGGAGTAAAAGACTTAAACACCTCACTAGTGATCAACTGGTCATTGTACCTGCTCAGCCTGCTGCCAAAGTGCTCACTTTAGCCAAGGGGAACCTTCAAAACTCTGGCATTCACTTCATATGATTCTTTATCTTGAATCCAAGTTGGACTGGACAGTCCAAACAGTTCAATGAGAGGATGCAGAGAATTTTTGTCTGTTAGTTTTAGAGGCAGAGATCTCTGCTTTGGATCCATCTCCATCCTGCTGTGAGGGTATAGCAGAAGCATCTTTTTCACCTTCCTTTTAGAAGCTATGCTTACTGACATCCCTAAAAGATGGAAAGTGCTTTTAATTACTCAAAGCATAGTTCTAACAGTTTCCACGGGTGACTTTTAGCAGGGTTACTAGTTTTCTCAGTCAGTTTGTCAACAACATTACTTGACAGTCCTAACAGTATATTTCCCAGCCTGCTTTGTGAATGCTATACTCCCTTAGCTTGGATAGATCCTCTGTACTCTCTCTCCTTTGAATTTCAAAAAAGCAGCACCTATTTTTTAAAAAATTTGAAGTTTAACCATACCACAAAGATCACTCTGCCTTGATCTCCTCCCACTCAAAATGTGAAAACCTATTTCCAGCAATATATAATATCCTAGATTTTGGACATGAAGCATACAATACTGTGTATTTTTGTATAACAGTGGTTCCTGCCCTTGCTTGTGGTTTACTGACCATCTCAGAGAGGTTGCAGACATATTGTAAACCTCTTAGACTGGCATGTTTCTACATTATAATATAGAAACATGCCAGTCTAAGAGGTTTACAATATATTTGCAACTTCTCTGAGATGGTCAGTAAACCACAGGCAAGGGCAGGAACCACTGTCACTCAAAAACACTCAGTATTGTACCTGTGTCTTTAGCTTGCAAATTCATGTGCTTGATCACAAAGTCACAAGCCTGTTGTGTTATCTAAGGGGGCCACAACAAGGCCACAATAACGCTTCGGACTTGATCCATTGACTACTTTGGGTGTCTTCCAAATATGTTGGAATTCTGCATTTTTAATTCATTTTCTATTTTTATATATTATTATTACTATTACTATTACTATTATCATTATTATTTGGACAGTTTTTGGCCAGACTCGATATTTACACTGAGGATAACATCCCAAACATTATTGTGCAAGTTCAGGATAGACTAGGAAATTCTGGCTACATTTGAGGGGTAGACAGAAATGGAATTCTGATTATGGTCCATTTTGTGCCATTTTGAACCTGATGTGAAACAAATATTAAGGTGGTTCCAGTTGAAACGCTTGTTTCACTTAAATCTGAAGTGAAACCATTAAAGTTAACCCAGATAATGCCAGATAACTTTCTTTCTGTGTACCTCTCTTATCCATCCATTCATAAGGATATATGGATGATCAGCACTCTGCCCCCTGCAGCCCTCTTAAGCAGTGAAAACCTCCAGATGGGTTCCTAGATCTCCCAGATGTTTTCAGAGCACATGGGGGGGCATGGGAGAGAAGGGTAACTGTTCCTGCTCCCACTTGCACTCACTGCAGCTGCTTCCATTTGTGTGATCACAGTACTTAACATACTCACATACCAACACTTTGCAAAGCCCTTTGGGAGTTGTCTACTGCAGGGGCCTGTCAAACTATATAGATATAGCACAATTATTCTACTTTTCACTGCCATGGTGCCATCCCAAGGAATCCTGGGATTTGGAGTTTGGAGGGGGCCAATTAGAATTCTCAGTCCCTAGAATTCTCAGTTCTAATACCTTGTCAGACTGCAAACCCCAGGACTCCACAGGGCAGTTAAAGTGAAACCATAATGCTATAAATATACAGTGTGAAAGGGGCCATAAATTTGTTTAACATATACAAACCAATCAACCAACGAATCAATCTTCATTTACAGCTGAAGGAACCACAGCTTACATTTGTGGCTGTTAGGATACTGAAGGATGTTGCTGTCAGGATTGCGATGTAATATTACCAGCAAAAGGTTTGGCTAAGACTGCTCTCACAGGAAACTTTTATTGTGCAAGTCATCATACCATTCATTCATGGACTTTTGTGGGTGGGGAAGGGTTTGAAGTTCCCTGTTTGTAACTTTTTGTTTCCTACCATTTCTCCCATCTTTTTTTTATTTCTTTTCCCCTGCCCCTATCCACAAAAGAATCCTGTTAGAGATAAAAAGACAGAATAACTGCTCAGTATGTTCTGACTGCTAGGGCTAAGAGAGCGATCCATCTGGAGTCACCTTTCTTTATCTTTTGTTAGAAACATAGCATTTTGATTTTGTTGCAGCTGGGCTTCCCTGCCCACCATTCTTTCCTTTACATCTTTCTCTGGAGCTTTTAGTTGCAATATTTCCTTCTGATACACTGCATGTTTTTTTCCTTTTGGTGTATTACAGATTTGTGTACGCTTGTACTGTGTCATAAGGAAGTATAGTGGGTTGGACTATATGGATAGGGGTTTCTAAAGTATCAGAACCATATGAACTAGTGTACAATAAAGGCACCAGACCCTGTCTGTTTTGGAAATTAAGCAGGGTCAGCCCTGGTTAGTACTTGGATGGGAGACTACCAATGAAAACCAGGTACTGTTTCAGGCCTGCACTCCCCCCCCCCAGGTTTGATATGGTTTAATTGGTGAGATATTATTTAATTGGTAAGTACATTAATTGGCATTGATATAAAATGGAACCTGAGATGACGGGAAGGCCAAACTGGGCAGAGGAAAATTACTCACTGAACATGTGTGATTGCAAGGCAGGTCAGCCAAACCCCCTCTAGGCATAGCTGAAGTCATTATCAGGCAAATTACCAAGCAACTGTGGAGAAGATAGGCTTAAACTGAAGCTGGAACATCTCTGAGTATATAATAGTCACAGGAAGGTCCCACCAAAACCCTTATTGTTTCAACCCTGTTCCCTCACACCTGGACATTTCCCTGCATTATCCCCCAAACCTGTCCACAATACAGAGCTATTACGACAGCCATTACCTCTTTATCACCTAACATTAAGATGATTAACTCCATCTGGACCCTATTGTCCATGTGGCAACATACATTTTTTGCTTGGCCAGAAAGCCATTTACACCATACCCTCAGGGTAGATTTTGGGTATAAGAATTCTATGTTTTGAGCAGTCTGGTTCAGTACTTCACTTGCTGGTTGCCATGCTGTTGCTCTGATTCCCAAATGAGTACTGCCCTTAGGTGCTAGTCTAAACCGTATTCTTTTCTCTGCTCTCTGGATCAGTTCCCTGAAAACTTGTCTAAAACCATTCCCTGAAAACTCCGCTATCCACAGCTGTCCTCCTTTTATCCTTTGGTTAACTCTTGTGTGAGTGTATGAGTGTTTGGATCTTTTTCCTGTTGGCTGATCTTTCAATAAAACACATTTTTGTTTACATTTTGTAATCTTTGGCTGGTTCTTTCCTGCAGGACCCTGTAAATCAGTGGTTCTCAACCTGTGGGTCCCCAGATGTTCGTGGACTTCAGCTCCCAGAAGCCCCAGCCACTATGGTCAATGCTCAGAGCTTCTGGGAGCCGAAGTCCACGAACATCTGGGGACCCACAGGTTGAGAACCACTGCTGTAAATGTTGGTGGAAAGATCTCATTAGGTTACCCTCTCTCACAGGCCTCCCAAATGTGGGCTAATTAATTCTCCGTTGTCACGTGGAGGTACTAGCATTGCGGGTGGAATTCTGAGTCACCCACATTTTGAGGTAACAGTGCTGTAGGCTAAATTTCAGAGGAAGGAACTGACAAAGCCATCTCTGACTATTCTTTGCCTAAGAAAATCCTACGAAATTCATGGGATCACCATAGGTTGATAGATGACTTAAAGATCATCTATTAACCTATCACACAAATACACACACACACAGTGCAAGAGATGGGTATAGTGAGGCCCTCCAGATGTTGCTGAACTACAATTTCCATTCATCCTAGCTGGCGTAGCCAGTGACAAAGAATGTTGAAATTTGCAGTTCAGCACCAACTAGAGTGCTGTTATTTTGCCCACATCTAAGCAAATTGTACAGAATCCTATAAAAATTTGGATGTAATTCAAATAGTAATCATCATGTGTGCCTCTGCATATAGTATGTGTACTTGATGAAGTGATTTTAGCAGGCTGCAGCAAGGAATGTAATGCCCTAATGAACAGAAGCTATCCAATATTACATGCTGCAATATCAATGAACATGTTGAAAATTCCCTTAATTATCACTGTGGCATGGAAGTGAATAAAGAAGCTGCAGTTTTCATGCCCAGGTGCTTTTCAGTTTAGCAGAACAAATGAAAAGGGAATTAAACTGTTAACTACCCTCATATGTATGGTGGATAGGATCATGAGAGAGGGCCTTCTCAGGTGCTGCCCCTCTGCTTTGGAACTCCCTCCTTAGAGAAATTAAAATGTTGCTGTCTTTCTGTTGCCATGCAAAGACCTCTTCTATTCAGATAGGCCTTTAGAACTGAGGCCCTTTCTGCACTCTACCTTTCTGCAAAGTCATCTGGTGGGGATCCCAGCAGAGGCTCTGCTGGGGAGGGAGCATGATGGGAGCACTGCCATCTGCACTGGCTGGCTCCCTCCTTGCAGAAGGGAGCATAATGACCACATCTTCTTTTTGCAGTGCAGCCAAGTACTTTCCCAGGCTACACTGGAGCAGGAAGTGTAGCCATCATGCTTCCAGGACAGGTAGATGCGGTGGGATGGTGTTGCAACCATGTGTCACTGATGGGGAAAACCTGCCAATGATTTAACTTGTGATCGTGGCACCTGAGGACAACAGGACAGGACCATGACAACATCATGCAGAAATGTTCTTGTGGTCCCATCCTTCTCCTGCTCCATAGAAGGATGGGAGGGTGCTGTGGAAAGGGCCTGAAAGCCTTTAGCAAAAGGGCTATAAGTGTGGTATTGGTTTTAAATTGTATTGTTTCACTTTTTAAGAACTTTTTTTTAAAATAAGTGTATATTTTTAATATGGTTAATAGTTTAATCAGTTTTTGTATTGATTTTTCCTATGTTTATAATTGTTATCTTTTTAATGTACAAGATGCCTTGAATCCCAGTCTTAGGGGAAATGCAGTATATGACTAATGTGAAGAAGAAGAAGAAGGAGAAGGAGAAGGAGGAGGAGGAGGAGGAGGAGGAGGGGATGATTTAGGTTACTTAGTATACTCTGTCCTGGCCTTAAGAAACAATACCTAATTTCTGCAAGGAAAATTATGCTAGGCATCTCCTTCTCTGGCAAAAGGACCAAATACTTACAAGGTAAAAGACAAATAAGGAAAAATTCTAACATTCAACAGGTACATAACAAGGATAAATTTCAGAGGGACAGCCAGATAAGTCTATTGTTGGGAAAAGGTTAGATATTTTCTTGCCCCTTATAGCCAAACACTTCCAGTCCATGAAGTAATATCCTCAGCCAGCAGAAATGCATATTGGTGGCGGTGGTGGTAGTGGGCAATAACTAACGCAGTTGGTATTGTTGTTTGAGAAATGCCGGGTGTAAACACTTAAGTTGTGAGTCTCTGTCCAATGAGACTGAACAGATATTGTATTTTAAAGTTTGGCAGCATACACAGTGGATTTTATGGTGTGTTCTAAGTGAAAACTGGAAGCATGTAAGCCATTAACAGGTGATATTTATATATCCATTATGTATACCCAAGTGTGTCCAGAAAGTGAACCTGTTGGTTGGATAAGACTAAGCTCAGGCTAATAACAGGATGAGAGCTACTGAATTTCTGGTGAAAGTCATCAGAGCCTCCTGTTCATGAGACTAGACAATAACAATTGCGTCAAAATATCAAAGGTAGAGAAGAGGCTTTTGGTGACCAAATATGAGAAAATTGTATAAATTACTAACAAATAATAAATTAAATTTATAAAGCAGTTAGCCTTGAAGATGATGCTATATGCTGATGTACCTCATGGAAGTGGCATTAATGTGATGATACACGGTTTTCCCAAAGCTGATAATGAGAGAATTTAGTGGTTAGATATACCTTAGCACCATGAATGACAGGGCTGGCCCACTAAGGCAGAGTAGGATGGCTGCTTTGGGCACTGAATATTGTGTCTCATGAAAGAGCAACAAAGTGGTAGTTATTTACTGTACTGTTATTGCATTTGCTATTCTACTTTTACTTCTAGGGATAAAGAGTGGGATTTTGAATTTCATGTACCAGTTTAGCTTGACTTGAGTGAGTGGAGGGGGGCACCACCAGTTATACTGAGTTAGACAGCAAAATATTTTGGGATGGCTCTGATCAAGGACGATATCCCTGATGGACAGAGGTACACTTCTGTGGATGATAGAGTGGAAGATAAAGAGCACCAGTATCAATGGTCTTATCTGAGAGATGGTCAGTGGCTTACAGCCCCCATAGAAAACCAGTGGTAGTCTATATATATATATATATATCTTAGAATACTGGTGGCATATAGCCTGAGAAAGCTATGATGACTTTCCACCTAATGAAGCACCCATGTTTCTACATTTTGGGAAACACAGAGAAGATGTCTGGTAAATGTTCCTTGGCTTTTTCTATCGAGATTTAGTCTCCACATTTGCAGGAAATCCCTTCAACAGGTTGTATAATTCTTTCTTATAATGTTCAGTAAATGTGAGAAAAGGGGATAAATCTTCTTCTCAGCTCTCAGGGTTTGGTCTAACCTGTTTATGATAACAAAATCTCTGCCTTTGTCATCGTTTATTGCAATGAAATAAATCTTTGCTACGGTGAAGTTATGGATAGGTAATAGCTGCTACCTGGGGATTTCTCACAATTCAGCTTTTATAGGTACAGAATCCTCTGACAAGAAAAGTAATAAGAACTCTACTTGCCCCTCTCCTCAGTGTGTGAAAAAAACATAGGGAAGTTCCTGGACATCCTGGAGGATCACTAGACACAAGGCTGAGCAAAGGCAAAAGCACACACACTCTTTCCATTCCATATGAAGACTCAAATCACTGCAATACAAGTAAGGACACTTTGGATCTCAATATTTTTCCAGATGACTTGGCTAGCATAGCCAGTGGTAAGGGTCTATGGGAGATGGAGTCCATTTTAAAGGCCATCTGAAGAGGCCACAGGTTCTTCACCTTGATGTAATGAGAAGTAGGACTCCTATAGTCATTTGTCCGTCCATATATCCATTTGTTAATATTAATATTTTGTCTTTCTTGTAAGGAGTTCAGGTCAGTACACACTGTTGTCTCTGCACATCCATTTTATCTTGCTAACAGCCTACTTCACAGATATGGCTCAGAGGCAGACCCTGCCCAAAAAGCTCTCAGTGAGGTTTACGGCTGAATGCTGGTTTGAACATAAATTTTCCTGAACCTCATTCAACACTCTAATGACTATACACCATTGCCACTAATCACAAGCACACAGTAATGAGAACAAGACTGGGGTACCCACTAGGGATGTAATGAATATTCACATATTTTCTCATCCTCAATGAGAAATGGTGTGCTGGCATGTTGAAGCACCTGGCTAAAAAAAATGGTCAGCTACTGTGAGAATCTTTCCCCATGCAAGAATGGAAAGACCAATGCTTTCTTCATCAGCAGAAGCAATATCACTTTTTAGATTTCTGAGCACATGCACACACACACAAATCCATTGTGAAATTTAGCAAAAAGGAAGTCCCAAAATTTGAATAATCATTGGAAAACATGTAAAAGCTTTTTTAAATGTTATCAAGTAGAAAGAAAGTGTCTGAAGTTTTTCATTCCTGTAATCAAGAACAAAAAAGGAAAGATTGTACCTTAGTGCATTGGCCATAGTAAAATTTTCATTGCAATTTATATGCTGTGGGAAGATTGTGTAAGCCAAAGTCTTGCTCTTTTGTGCTACCATGGTTCTCTGCCTTTGTTGTTGTTGCTGTGTACCTTCAAGTAATTTCCAGTTTATGGCAACCTTGATGTGAACCCATCGTGGGGTTTTCTTGGCAAGATTTGTTCAGAGGATGCTTGCCTCTTCCTTCCTCTGAGGCTGAAAGAGTGTGATTTGACTAAGGTCATCCAAAGGGTTTCTGTGGCTGAGTGGAGATTCAAATCTTGGTCTCCAGAGTCATAGTCCAATGCTCAAATCACTACTGGTTCTGTGTGCTACCATGTACAAAACAGCCATGAAAGTATCAGGCAATGTATTTCAGAGAAAATGTATCTCAAAGAAGACAATTTACAGTTAATTTAACTTGCACTGATATAGGAGAAAGAGGCATAACTCAACACAGACCTTAAAAACTTACTTTTTTAGACTTCAACTTCTATAATCTGGGAGTTTTAGTTTCAGAAGAAATATTTCCATATTCTGGTCTCACAGTATGTACAAATTTCTATAATAAGCATTTTAGCACAAGATAGTGCTCCTGTGAGAATACAGTAAATCTTTATGGATATTGAAGAGGTGCTGTATACAGCCTTGAGAAAATTAAGATGAAAGAAACTCCTGGCACTCATGTCATTCCTATCAGGCATGAGCAGACAGCTAACTTTGTTAATGAACTCGTTCTTTTACTCCCTGCCACAGTTGTCTTTAGCTCCTACAATACACTCTACAAGTGCAGGGATAATTGTAGTGAGGTCTTCCCAGAAGTGCCCTAGAAAAGTCATAAATCTCCCTTTAGGAAACCAACGAGCATTGAAAGGCCCCTTTATGGTTGCTGTGAAATGAATAATGAATACAAAACAAAAGATAAACCATCATGAAGACAACAGCAGCTGAGGCTGACACTTCCCCTATGAGATGGTGTCTGAGTTTCATGCTTAAGACCAAAGTAGATGGCTTTGTGGACTCATACATCATGCAACTATTTCTATCTTGTACGCTGGCAGACATGAAGAACATTGACTCCTCATCTCTGAGGTAAGTAAATTAAAGTATTAACAGGTTCTTCTGATGGATTGCAAACTGAAATTCAAAGACAAAAAAACAAACTGTTTCAAAAGATGTGAAGACTCAGAAAAACAAAAGGAAGCCAAGTTCAAGGGTAGGCTGTAATTCTGTGATAGATCATGTACTGAAGGTTCCAGGTCCAGTCCTTAGTATCTCCAGGTTATTTCCTTCAGGATCAAAGTGAAGTGAGCATATCTCTACATGAGACTTAGGTGAAAAGTCAGAGCCAGTAGATACATCCGGGCTAGTTCAACCGAATAAAATGCAGCTTGTTCTTTGTCCTAAATATACTTGTATAAGATATCTGAATTTAAGTAGAAGAAGAAGATAGAGGTCTGCTAAAACAAGACCTGAAGTTCAGGTAGGACAAGACCAGGTAGGACATGAACCACCAGCATATCCATTCTGTTTATTTAGGGCAACAGGCAACAAGAAATTAAACTATAGAACATAACAGAACAATTTCTGCACTGCATGTAGAGCAATAAAATAAGACACAAAACATCATAGAAAGTATGCATTAGAGCTAAAACTTGGTGGAGTAAGAGTGCATAGATGTACAGCCCTCCCCTCACAAAAAAACCTCTCATGCCAAGAAAAGCATATACAGGAAGCGTCAGTCAAGTCTTTTTGGGAAGTGCATTCCATAACTGGGATGCCACCATTAAAACTGACATGTCCTCAATTTTAACTCCATATGGCGGGGAGACTTGGGGAAGATCCTCCAGATATATCTTAGAGTCTGGAGCACTATATAGCAAAAGACAATATTTAGTAACGTGATCTCAAATCACTAAGGGTTTTAAAGGACAAAAGCAGCACTGGTTTAAAGATCAAGACCAAGTGATGATGTTCTGGTGAAATTTTAGTTGGAAGTTCAATATTCTTATACTATAGTTATATATTTATACCAATATATGTTATTTGCTGTCCAGTCAGCTTCATCTCATGACAATCCTATGAATGAGAGACATGTATAAACCATGGTCGTCAGCTGCCCTGCTCAGCAATTGCAAACTCAGGAGCGTGGCTTCACTAATTGAATCAATCCATCTGCGATGCAGTCTTTCTTTTTTCTTATTGTCTTTCACTTTACCAAGCATTACTGTCTTTTCTAATGAGTCATATCATCTCACGATATGTCCAAAGTATGATAGCTTCACTTTAGTTATTTTGTCCCCTAGTGAGGGTGCATCTGCTCTAGGACCCCTCCTCTACCACCGCATTTCGAATGAGCTGATCTTCCTGCCAGCTTTCTTCTATATTACATTTACTTGTGACTTTGGTAGATTTTTTTCCTCAAAAAGTAGAAGTATCCATGGCAGGGAGAGTAGTGATTAGGGTAATTGCACTGAAGAAGGAGGACATAAATCTTTTGTTTCTACATCACTTTCCTAATATGAATGGGCTCCCCTGAAGTTGTTATTTGTTCCACACACTTATGTAAACTCCTGTTAAATTCTCCATCTTTCAGGATAAATGGCATCTTGAGGGTTCAAGTTGGATTAAGAAAATGACATGTAAATAAGAGTTGAATGTACCCCTCTAGTACTACAACTGTGGCATGACAGGTTTTCCAAAATCTAAGAGAGATCCAGACTTGGATTTTCTCATGTCCCATCTGTTTTGGCTCTAAATCAGACCACTGATTTGTCTATCCAAGTAGGGCTGACTCTCACTGGCATCAACTGTTCAACCCCACACACCTTAACGTGTTTCTAAGTAGGGGTGCTATAGATTGAAACTGAGAAGAAGGTGCTCAGACATTCTGCTACAGCCAGTCTCTTGTCCTAGTAACCTAGAAGAAATAATATGGGAAGCAGATTCCCTCAGGAAGTCTTAGATGCAACCCCCGCCCCCCAGCATCTTATGAGACGATAAGAGAACTTATTTCTCATCTCTACCTGTGAACATCTCTCATCATAAGTGTCATTCTTCCACTTCCATCTCCATGCATGCACCTTGCAGGTAACATATTTGAGTGGTAACATCAACAACTGGCCATGCTGAGAAGCTTGTCATTGACAAATATTGTTACCAGACCATGTCAGCTTGAGAAAGAAAGGTTCAGCACATCCAACAAAACACAGGAGTTGTTTTTCTTGGGACTAGGGATTCAAAACATCAGTCACTAGCCCCTGCTAAGATCTGTATCTACTAAGCTTGGTTTATAAGATTATAGGGCTAATCTGATGCTAAATGTCCATTTAACTCCTTTGGAGCCAGTGTTGCAAGTAAAGAAAATTGGATAGCTAGATTAGCTAGCCAGATAAATAGGGTAGATAGACAGACAGATCAATCCATATTTATTTCACATACACAGTTCCATTTTACTTTCATCCAGCTGCATACTCACAAGTCACTAGTAAGAGGATAGATCATAATCTTAGTCTGGATTCAGCAACCTCCTTCACCCACAAATTAAAACATGCTGGCAATGTTAAATCATTAAGAGCATCCTTTCTGACATTTCTTGTGAAGAACAGCTCTGGCATGATGGCAAGTTGATGCAGCCTTGACACAGAAATAGGGAAAACTCCATCCTATTTCATTTGCAAGCAACTCTCATAACACCAGTAGCTGATTAGATATGATAGGTTACATGTTGAGGTGATGGAGACAGAGGCTTTGCCTCAGGTAGTAAAACGTTTGTTCAGAGCAAGCACCAACAGAGACTCCATTGTTTCATTTAAGCAATTATTTTTTAGCACCAGCACTAACTTCTAAAGGACTTTTTGTGGAATGTCATTCACAGTAAAACAGAAAGCTTCGAAAGTGGCAGGAGAGTGATAAAAAACAGATCTATACCCGTGTAGCATTTACACTTCTCACTCAAGCATAGCCACTGTCTGACAAATTACTGAGTTAATCAAGGCATGTGGGCCAAATTATCCACAGCCATAAATAACTTCATCTGCTCTATCGTCTCCAGAACTTCATTAATTTATAGCAGCAGAAAACATGGCCTTTCATATCTGCTGGGTTGCTCTCTGCTTTCCATTTGTTGATTAAGAGTAAAGGTTAATCAATGATGTTGTTGACTTAATTCCACTGTCCTTTCTAATGTTAACAGTCAAAAGATGCATGCAGCCCACTGGTTGAAGCCCATTTTAAGAACCTTGCAGGGCTTCTGCATCCCTATCTTCTCTGTGCTCGATTGACTAGGTATTTGATTTATGACCTCTCTGCCTCCTTTTCTGTAGACCTGACACTAGTTTGGTTGGTTTTCTAAAAACAGCTATTCCAGATTTTTGGAACAGAATAATATGACCTTGGCCTATGTTCCTGTTACACATCAAACCAATCCTGATCACCTGAGGAGTTGTAGGAGCTCCTGAAAACCAGGACTGTCAGCCTAGAACCACCAGAGATCATCACACTGTGAGACTTCTGAAAGAGACTACACCACTTCCAAGGCAGTAATCTCCCATAGTTCAGCAATTGCTCATCAAGGCCAGGGAGTACTTCAAGCAGAATATCATGGAGAGATGATGGAGTGAACCATGATACCAATACATGCACCCTCATCTGCTTATGGAAACTAAGCAGGGTCAGGCCTGATTAGTACTTGGATGTCCGCCAAGGACTATCAGACATTTTCAGGTTGGGCTAGGAAATAATCCTGGCTGAGATCCTGGAGAGCTGCTGCCAATGAGAGTTGACGATACTGGGCTAAATGGACCAACAGACTGACTGAATATAAAGCAGCTTCCAGTGTTTCTTAGGTCATTCTTCATTCTCATTTCATTTTTGGAGGAAGGTATGAACAATTTTATCAATTTTCTTCTTGCTGCAAGAAAGTCTTCAAAAACTGTGCAGTTTTCAAGGACTATTTGTAGTTCAGGACTTATTCATTGCAAAAATTGTTTCTAGGGCTTTTTGCACAGCAAATGGCATTTCACATACAGGAGGACAGATGTTTTGCACAAAAAAGATTTATGTACAGAAATACTATTTTCCGTGCAGAAAATGCTGTTGTCTGCACAGAAAATACAGCACTTGTGGACTCCAGTCTCCCTTTAAATTTCTCCAGCTGCAAGTCCCTCTGGCTGGCACTTTTGCCATGAAAGTTCTTCTCACTGCCAGAGCTGCAACCTGGATCTTCTACCTGCTGGAAGTCAAGATTGGCACAAGGACTATCTGTTCGAATACTTCCACTCCTCAGCAGTGTGGAGTTTGGGGTGGGGTTGTCAGAGCCAGCAAAACACAGCACTTGGGAGAAGCACTGGATGTCATACCCTATCCCTCATAAATTCAAAAATAACTGGACGGATCACTTCGCATAGCTGATAGATGGGGGCTTTGGAAGTAAAGGGAAATTTTTAGTCAGTAGAACATTTCTGGAGAAATTTTTTACTATAAGGAGAAATACGATAGCTATTACCTGATGATCACTGAATGCTGTGACCTGGAAGTAGGCAATGAACCTGCAATCTGAAACACTACAGTACATTTTACCACCTCAGGACTGTTCTGCCTCACTGATATCTTATTTGACTACTTAAAAGTGTAAGTCTCGACTTGTTCAACAAAGAGAGAGAGAAAGAAGAGAGATGGAGATGCAAGAAAAAAGTCACTTCCCACCCCTGAGCTTCAATATCTTTGTCTTAGACCATGGTAATGCTGAATTAAGGTCACTTGTTTTATCTAGAAAGCTTCTCATTCTTAACATCTGTTTGAGAAGCTGGTATAACATGGTCCCCTCCATTCTGAGATGAGCTATACCTCTTTAATATGGCCTTTATAGATGTGAGAGAATTTAATTTCAGGGTTGCTGTTTTTGGAAGAATTTACCTTCATTTTTGTAGAACCATAGAGCTGGAAGGAACAATAAGGGCTATCTAAATCAATTCCCTGCCATTTAAGAATAAACAGATAAAGCATTCCTAAGAGGTGAGCATCCAATCTCTGCTTAAAGACCTGCAAAGACAGAGAGTTCACCATCTTTGAGATAGTCTATATCAGGGTTGGCAGGGGTTGGCTCCTCTGAGCATGAGCAGAGTGCAATCTGTGAAGCAAGGCTTCACCGCAGCAGAGGGTCCCAGTGAAGCAGAAAAAATTCCAGAGGCTCATTAAGTAGGACTTAGAGGCTTGATTTACTGCCGCACTCTAAGATAAGGCTTAGCAAAAGCACACTAGATTTCCAGCAATTAGACAAACAGGAATAACAGAAGATAATGGAGAAAAATCGGGCAGCATCTCCCCTTACAATCAGTATACTGCCAATGGCATGGCAGGTCCAGTTAGGGCATCTACCTGGCAGCTGATCAAGGCAAACACCAGCCTTTTTATGCTACCTTGTCACCCTGGAACAAGTGCGGTGACCCAATCAGTGCTCTGGTGTGTGGCCTTCTGTAATACACAAAACATAGCCATAACAATTCTGCTGGCCTTGCACCTGGCTGTCTGGCCACCCCACCTCTTCTCTCTGCCATCCACTCATAGAAAATCTTTGCCTCCCCGGCAACAACCTTGACAGTCTATTCCAATGTCAAGCAGATCTTAAAATCAAGATGTTCTTCCTCATATTTAGGTAGATTTTCTTTTCTTGCTATTTGAAGCCACTGGTTTATGTTTTGTCCTGTTTGGAACAGTAGAAAACAAGCATTCACCATCTTCAATATGACATTTCTTCATCTTTAAAGATGGCTTTCATGTCACCTCTCAATCTTCTTCTCCAGGCTAAATATATCCAGCTCCCATTCTTTAATCATTAAGAACCATTAACCATTTCTTTCAATGTGGAATAGAAGGGACCTGAGGCTTTTTTAAAAAAATCAAATACAGAAGGAAGGAGAAACATCAGATTTCCCCATCACTAAAAAGTCAGTTGCATTAGTCTAGCAGTTTACTCTCACAAAAGTAGATTGCTGTAGATTGGAATAAGATTCTGGAAAGACTACCTCCCCATTCCAAGAACTTAGAATTGTCAATGGAGGCCCTGTTGTATTTCTCACCACTAGGTTGGTGAATAAATGAGAAAGGTTTTCTCAATAGCAGTCCCTCATGACCCTCTCCTGAAGGAAATCAAGTTGTCTCCAGTGAGTGCTCTTGAGCTTCTGATAGGGCAGCCAAAGCTATGTTTTTCTGTACAACCTTTGATCTTTAGAACTGATTTTAAAATTGAGTTTCAAAAAGTATTTTTAATCTGTTATTTAATGCTTTTGGCTTTTTTTTTTTTTTAGTTGTGTAGCACTTTGGGAACCTTGCTGGGCAGAGAAATGACAAAGAAATACTTTTAATTAATGGTAAAATAAATTGTACTTTGAATCATGAGGCAGTACAGCTGGTGGAGAACCTACTCCCCTGCCTGTGTGCCATGTTGATTGGCAAGAGATCATTACTGGCCTCACCTCAGGCTTTGCAAGGATTCTATGCACTCACACAGTGCATCTGATCCTTGCAATAAAAGCCGATGGAGATGTGTTCTTAATATGAAAAAGCAGCAGGAAACATAACGACAACCTCATATTCTATTGATTCATCTCTTCTGGGCATGCTGATGTGCTCAGAAGTGTTGATATAGAACCAGAGGGTTTGGTCTGAGATTAAGGAGGGGGTGGTTGTTGTCTTATCTTTGTCATTAGCTCTCTCTTTGTAAATCAGCTCTTCTGTGAAGGATCCTTCCAGAATATCTGAAATTACAAAGTAACAGTTAAGCATTAGTGTTCTCACCTCTTTGCTTCATTTGTCTTATTTGAAAAGCGCTATAGGACAACAGATCTTCTGGTGTATTGATGTTGTTAAAAACAGAAGTTCATGCAACTTTTTCAGTCCTGTAAACTGCATTGTATATCCAGGCCTGGGGGAGCACATATGTGCGCTCATTTATAGTCATATACTCATCTCAGCACAGGGGTGAAAAAGTTTAAATCACCCTCTCCTGATCTAGGGGTTTTTAAAAAGGGAAATCTTCTTACATCCCCCATTTATATCCATTCACCAGAAATGGCAGGAGAACAGCAATTTTGAAACCAGGGAAAAGTATCCTTTCCACCCCAACAGCCCAGCTGATCATCCTCAAGGAGAGTACAGGATGTGGCCAAGGGCTGAGGTCCTCTTTGACACTGGCTGAGTGTAATATCCCAATATCATAGTTATGCTGGGGGTCTGGCAACAGTACAGAGGGGAGGGTGATGGTGTCCAACTAGATGATGGTACAAGAGAGCTTTCCTGGGACCCCCAAAGGCAATCCGTGTTTATTTGGTTTACGTTGGTACTATGCCTGGTGTCACCTGGCTGCTGTTGTGCAGCTAGGAGAAGAGCAGTACACAAGAAGGTACTGGATACCTCTTTGTGGAACACCCGGTAAAGGATTTATGCTTGTGTAACCTTGGATAAGGACAGTAAGGTGTGACTGTTACTTTGTACCTTCAGATATTCTGGATAGATCTTTCACAGAGGAGCACAAGTACAAGTCATTTATAGGATTTGGGGCACTAACTGCATGCAAGCCTGGGATGACAGACTGTGTACCCCTTTTTTAAAATATGTTTTCTTTGGTGGTCCTTTGAGTCTTTTTAATTACAAAGAAAGAATTCATGATTTCTTAATTGTCAAGCACAACCTATGTCAAATGAAACAGTATCCTGAGAGATGACATGAAAGCTATGTTTAAATATTTGAAGCAACATCATATGGAGGATGGAACAAGCCTGTTTTCTGCTGCTAAAGAGACTAGGACATGGACCAATGGTTCAAACTTCAAGAAAAGAGATTTCATCCAAACATTCGGAAGAACTTCCTGGTGGTAATAGCAGTTTGACAGTGGAATACATTGCATGGTGGAGTTTTCTTCTTTGGAGGTTTTTAAAGAGAGACTGGATGGCAATCTGTTCGGAATGCTTTGATGGTGTATTCCTGCATGGTAGGGGATTGGGCTCAATGGTCCTTGTGGTCTCTTCCAGCTTTATGATTCCATGAGTATGCCATGTAAGAGCACAAACAGTGGGACCTTGACAAGAGACTTTCCTTGGTCCTCATGTCTGGAGCTACAGGACTGTTCCACATGAGAGATTTTATCGTTTATAATTTGTTGTGTACCGAAATGTAAACACCAGATTCAGGAGATCTCTTCATCATCAAAAGGTGGTAGTATCTTATCAGTGCCAAACATTTTTATCTCTTTCCAGCCCACACTATAAAAAAACAGTTGTTTCACTGGGCATGCCAAGCTGCTAAGTTTTTGTCAAATGATCTTCAGTACTGTTTTATCAAACAATATGGGAACCCCTTTGGATTAAAAAAATCTAAAATTATCCAACTGTGTAGTGCCCTCTTTCTGCTTCTTGTTCTTTTTCTCTGTGTGCATGTATGAGCATGTTGGTTTGCATCCATCCATTTCATATTATTTTGCTTCTTTCCTAAGATACTGGCAAACTAAACCAGCCATAATTTCAACAGGTATTTAAAGAAGAATCACTTCTGCAAGGTGCATGCGCACATACTATGGCCCTTTTTGCACTCTACCTTTTAGCGAAGACATCTGGTGAGGATCCCAGCAGTGACTCTGCCAGGAGAGGAGCATGATGGGAGTGCTCCTCTCCATGCTGGCTGCCTCCCAGCAGAACAGAGTGTGATGGCCATGCCTCTTCTTTCTGCAGTGCAGCTGGGTACTTTCCTACGCCACGCTGGGGCAGGAAGTGCAGCCACTGTGCTTCTGCAGCTTCCACAGGACAAGTAAGTGTGGGATGGTGGTGCAAGTATGTGTCATTGATGGGGAAAACCTATCAATGGTTTAATCCACGATCATGCCACCTGGGGACTGGAGAAAGATGGGATTGTGACGACATCATGCAGAAGCATCGTCGTGGTCCTGTCCTTATCCTGTTCCTATTGCAGAATGGGAGGGTGCTGCGGAAAGGGCCTAAATCATGAAGTGTTTAGGCCATTTGTGCTCCTGTTAAATCACCATGTCTATGACACACAGCAACTAATTCAGCTAGATTTAAGATCCTAAAGTGCAGTTTGACTGAGCGGATGAAGCTGATAACAAAAATCCCAGTGGGAAAGATGGGGAAAAGCATGGTTGAAGTAAAAAGGACCCTTCTTTCTCTTCCTTGCACCCTTGTCTAGAGAATAATGGTTCAGAGATTTCTCAGACCCCTTCAATTGAATTTTAGATATATTTAGTAAAAATAGATTCTTGGAGAAACTCCAGAGTCATTAAAATGACATATACACCTTAGAACGTAATTTTGTAGGTCCCTACAGTCTGTTAGCTCTTTTTCCCTTGTATTTTGTACTTTGAAGCATTTTTAAAGCTTGGATTTTCCTTAGGTTAATATAACATAACAGCTGGTCTTCCCCCTTACAGAATTAGTCTCCCTCCTTCTTAGCCCTGTACCCCAAAGTTTTTTTCCCCTCCCATGGATGCACTGGTTGTATAGATTCATTGACCCATAACCTATGTCTTTAACTTCACACACACATGTGAGTTTTCATGTCACTTCCCTGGTGCTTTCCAGATACCTGCTTGCATGTTAGCCTTGTTGAATTCTCTCAGGTATACTAGGAATCTTTTGGGGATTATGCAATGTTTCATCATTACCCAGAGGAGCTTTTCATGCTTCTTTTAAAAATATTCCTGCTTAATTTTAATTCACTGTGAGAGGAAGTCTCAGACCCATTTAGAACTAAAAAAGATCACACTATCAGACACTGTAATATTTTTTTCCCCTAGCAGGCATCTTAAAATGCCAGTTAAACAAGCACTTGGTTGAGGGCCATTTTTCATTTTTATCCAGAGCACCTGCATGCATGCATACACACACACACACACACACACACACACACACACAAGCACATCAGCTTTTTTAGATATTATTTGCTTTTCATTGTTTTTTTCCAGAACCTGAAGGCTTACTCTTAAGAAGAATCAATATAAAGACTTGTTGAAGCTATCCATAACTAATATGAACAATTTTACAGATTGTGATTGTACACTGAATTGCAAAATCACATGACTGAGAAGTTCCCCATTTCTAAACCTTTCTGAAATTAAACAAGTCTCATTCCCAGGTTACCTGCGTTTTGTCAAGAGGGCTAGGACTCCTTATGAATCTGGATTCATCAGTCTTGGTAGAGGTAATACTGGTTTTATAGTTCCTTGCTCGCATGTAGCAAGAGGCAGGTTGTCCATGCCTTATTAGTCTGACAGGAATCCTATATGGGATTTTTGACATCTTCAAGTGAACACTGAGTAATTAGCCCAGGATTTCTTTTTAAAAAAACACAAGTCTGGATCAAGGAATGTATCTGCCACAAACATTACAGCTCAGGGGCAACTGTTGGATTCATTGCATAGGGGTGGCAAATCCACTCTCACGTTGCTACTCCTACAGTTGCTCCAAGTTGTACAGGAGCTCTCCTGGGTCTGAAACTCTCAGGATTTGGAGCAGCTGTAGAAGAAGCAGGTGTAAAACCAAAACTGAATTTGCCCCTCCCCACAGCAATGGATTTGTCAGCTGCCTTGGTAAACCTACAAGAAAAATGTTATAATGCATCAGTTCTAAATTAAAGAATGCTTATTGTGTTTGAGGCAGCATGAAAAATTATCACTTTTTACTATGAAATGATCCAGAACAGGAAGAACAAAATTCTGTTTGTCTTTTGACCAACTCAAGCATCTCCTCGTCACAAGTCTAAGGATATTGTAGAAGACAGTGACTGCTGTTGTCATGATCCCCATGCCAGTTCAGGTTTTGAATAGGCCCTAGCCAAAGCAGCCTCCAATTGGGTCCTCTTTCATCCTTGGGCAGACTTCTCTGAAGGGCAGCAGCAGTGATAAACAATAATGGCATTCTCAGCAGGAATCTGAACAGCACTGGCTGGTTTTGACAAAGCTGGAACAAGAATTGCCCTGCCCTAGTGGGGGATTCTGGGAACCATAGTCTAAAACCTAACGTCTCCAACTAGCTTCTGATAGAGCTAGGCAATATTAAAATATCCTGGAGAGATGTGACTAGTTGGGGAGACTCAGGGTTCTCTCCTGGTCAAAATGTTGTTCAACATCTTTATAAATAACATGGATGAGGGAATAGAAAGCATACTTAGCAAATTTTCAGATGACACCAATTGGGAGGAGGGTGACTATCATCCCATAAGACAAGATCAGAATTCAAAGTGACCTTGAGAAAATGGAGAACAGAGCGCCTCATGGTTCTATTGACCTGATAGCATGTTGCAGTCTTCTGAAAAATGACTAAGGCCTGGGACATAAAGGAAATGAAGCCACCACAGGCTTTAAATGGTTCCCAGTAGAATCTACATGCCAAGCCTTTTATGTGTAGTGGCTCAACTTATTGACGTGCAGTACACAAAACCTCAGCAACTTCCTCCCTTTTGAATCACAGTGAAAAGGACTGGAGAATCACTATGATTTGCATTTAAGTGTGCACATATATCAACTGACCATCTTGGTAGTTCTGTCCCTAGATGTATCCATTTGGTATTCCACTTCTACAGATATGGCAAGATGAAGATCCCCCGGAATTTTAGACATCATCTTCCCTAGCACTTGCAATGCTTTCTCCACTCCAATGTACAGCCAGGTTACAGTTGTTTTGTTTTTAGCAATATTACGGCCTATTTAACCCATCTTCCCATATGGTTCAAGCGCTTCTATTTTCTTTTTGAGGCAGGTTCTCTCCTTCTATAGCTTCAACGGGTTGTCCATTATGAAAAAAAAAAGGGCGTTTTTGGTTAGTTTCTTAAACCAGCACGTTTTCAGAATCATCTTTGTAATACTTAGGTTGCAGTCAGATCCCAGTTTATCTAAGAATAAATCCCACTGAACTCAACTGGACTTACTAGTAAGTAAGTGTCTATTTATAGGATTAACTCTTAACACTGCAGTCTAAAATGCATTCACCTTAAAATTTTTACAGCTGTTTAAGGTAAATTGTTCAGATTTGCAAGATGATTTTGAAAACATTCTTCAGAAACACATAAAAAGCTTATGAGGCCTGTGTATAAAAAGCAGAATTTACTTCTAAAGTTATTTTGTTTAAATTGAAGGGGTTTTTTTGTACTATGTAAACGGCTCATGCTGTTTTTTTACATGACACTGATTTGTTTTCCGGGGGTGTTCTACCTGACACTTGGTTTTAGCTTTGCATCCCTGCCTAGTTTTCTATGCCTCTCCTTCTCTCTCTCTCTCTCACACACACACATACACGCAAATGCCAATCAATCTGTCAAATGGAGCCTATTCAGCCAGGGAGTTAGAAATGCTGTTTTGTCAGTGCCAGCTCTGTAGTTCAAACCTTCTGATATTTTAGTCTGCTCTGGTAGCTTTGTGGATAACACGATTAAGAGCATTACACCTGTTACAGCTCTAAGGGCATATATTTCTCTCTCATTGGATGAACTACTTGGCGACTTTTTCACAAGCTTATAGGACAGGTTTTGGCACCTTGCATGTTTTGAGCTCTGGTCCAGAACCCAGAAAGCTTGACTTGCCCAGTCCCACCACTTCTGCTTGGCAACCACATTTTTGGGACATTTGTAACAGACCAAAAAAAAAAAAAAAAAAAGGCCAACAGCTCCTCTTAACACCTCACTAGAAATTGCTGAATGGTGGCACAATTGGGCATTTTTTTGTGTGTGTGTCATTTTAAAAATGAGTAATTTATTTTGAGGAGGCAAAGGCTTGGGGCATTTGTCTGTGTGTGTGTGTGCGCGCACACATGCAGAAAAATGGATTTGTGGACCAGAAATGGACCACAGACTGTACTTTGTCCACCTCTGTTATAGCAGAATGATGGGTGATAGGTAGAGAGCCACATCTGAAGAATTTGTGTTACTTCTTTTTCAGCCAGAGCAAGGAGGTGAAGTTTTTTCCCTCGTTAGTCCCAGATTGTTTTCCATCAGTCTTGGTTTTGGGTAGGGTTGGAGAATTCAGCATTGCTGATCCATATGCCAGAAGAATAAAGTGGATGTAGGGCGTGTAAACTTGTAACATGTCCCTCTCCCACACATATAGCATGATCCCATCCAAAATACTGAAAAGTTTCTATTTTAAGTTCTATTTCTATTCCAAATTTCTATTTGGAATCGAAATTATACTACATCTCATGTTTGGGGCTTTTCTATCATGTCCCCAAATACTCCTCACCTTTTTATTCCATCTGTCCTGAAGAAGAATCCTACAAAGTTTGATGACTATTTTGTAATTTCTATTTGTCCTCACACTGGTATCATCTTGTTAATATATTTCTGTTAATTGTATTTTTTCAAAAAAAGAAATCTAATGAGTCAATGCAGCTGCAAGTATTCCAGATCTGCTAACCTGCTATCTATTAGGATCTTACGATAAGATCCATCTCTGAGTCCCTTCAGAAAAGAAATGTTTCACAAAGGTGTGAAGAAGAGGGATTTTTTTGTGGTGGTGCCCTGAGTTCCCTGCCATAAGTCTTCCTGCAGTCTCACTTGTTGACAGGAAGGGAATGGAAATGTTATCCTTCTTGTACCCAAATTGGAAGTTGCATGGATATCCTTCACCCAATCCAACAGCTGGCTCTTAAGGTGACCAGAGGGTGAGTAGACCAGGAGATGTTACTTTGTTATAGAGGTGTAACTAAGGACCTTTCTGCACTACACTGTTATAGTGCTATTATTATACTACTTTCAAGACCCTGTGGAATTCTGGGGCTTGTGGTTTACTGAGGCCAAAGAGCTCTCTGGCTGAGGATTCTAAATGCCCCTCCCTAAACTACAAACTCTAGGATTCCATAAGATGTTGAAAGTGAAATAATAGCACTATAGCAGTGTAGTGTGGAAAGGCCCTAAGTAACTGAGGTTCGATTCTGGTGATAGTGTAATTATGCCTTAGGCACAGTAAAAGAGAAATTAACTATAAATAACATGTCATTTGTAACTAGTTACTTCTAAGCTCTGCATGAATTACTACTATGAATTACTACCAAGGAAGTAAATGTGGATGCATATTAGTTTTCAGCGTTGGTAGACAGACAGACATTCTGGAATAACTGTGGTTTGAAGTCCATAACATTCACCGCATTCAAGCTGCTTCTCGGGGCTCAGAATGTGCGTCCAAACTATTTCCACCAGAGCATGCAGTGTGCCTCTCTATTCAATCACCTTTACCACCAGCATCTTACAGACTTGCTGGCTGTTCTGAACTCTGCCATAAACTCTGCCTTCCCCCTCTGTTCCTATTACTTCTTAATATTCCTCTTCTCTTCAGTTATTGGCCTGAAGATTAACTGCTTTAATTTCTTCACCGTACATCCCTTTACACATCTGTGCCCAGTCATTTTTTACCTGCAATGTCTACCATTTTATCATTTTTATGTCATCAGATGGGTAGGGGACACAATTTGGCGGAGGGATGCAATATTAAAAAAAAAAAGTAGTACGATCAGGGCTACATTACAGAAGACCTATTATTATACTAGAAGTATTAAGGGAATTGGTTCTTTGTGAGACAGATGGGAACATTTTTATTCAGTGGGGAATAAGTTGGCTGCTGTAAGATACCAATAACATTAAGGTCACACACTACTTCCAATGTGAACTTCCCATCTGTCCTTTCAGTCCTCACTCTTAAGTGCGAGACTGACAGGAAAGAGGTTAAAATGTCATCTGAGTAAATGTGTTACTGCCAAACCATGTTAATGAATTATTTTCTTTTGGACAGCAGTTTGCAGAATATTCCAGACAGCATTACCATTGGCTGTGGGCAATTGTGGAAACTGTAGTAAAAAACAAAACAAAAATAAAAAACAAACAAACAAACAAACAAATAATAGTCCTATCTCTGGGAAGCTATATATATGAAGCTGGACATACAACCCCCTCCTTGTGTTTCTTAGAGGAAAGAAGGGCAATCAAGAACTAAAATTATATTTAGTTAGATCATGGGGCAATCTTCGTCAGCTGGCAATTGTTCTCCAGAGTATCAGTCAAGCTTGTTTCCCAGATTTTCTGCCCAGGTCTCAGTTGGGACCTCCTGCAGGCCAAAAATACACCCTGCAGCTGAGCAAGGGCCCCATCTTGCTCACTGAATATGGACAGATCGCTTGTGAATAATAACAATCAGAGTCTGGAAGTAAACAGTCACAAATAACTAATTACTTGTAACTGCTTCTTTTCCTCTGTAACAAAGGCATGATTATATTACATTATGAGAAATAACGACACTCTTGCGGGAAAATAAGGCCCTCTCTACATGACAATGGTGTCTGAGCATGGGGATGTGAGAATAGCAGGGCCACGACAATGCTTCCGCATGATGTTGTCATGGTCCTGCCCTTCTTGTGTTGCCAACCAGCACAATCGTGGACTATATAATTGATGGAGAAACTCTGTCAATGATCCCTGATTGTGCAAGACTTCTGTTGCAGCCAGCCATGTAGAAGGGTCGGAAGTGCAATCTATGTGCTTCCTCCTCTACTGCAGCATGGGAAGAAAGCCGGCTGCAGTCCAGAAGGACACACCAAGTCTCTTGCACTCCCTTCTGCAGGCAGACGGTTGTGTGCAGAGAGGAACATTGGGAACATGGTCCCATCCCCCCAGAGGCACTGCCAGGATTGTGGTAGGATGACACAGGAGAGTGTTGTTGTGTGGAAAAGGCCTAACTGTAACTTTTAGTTGTTTTTACAGTTAACAGGGATGTGGCCTCACTAATGATGGAGGAGAAATACAACATGATTCAAAGATTGGTTCATGCTGCTACTCTCACTGTTGTCTCATGCTCTGTCCTGGGTGTTCAGAAAATAACAAAGTAAATCAGAAGTGAGTGTGTTTTGTACCACAGTCAACAGTATGCAACAGTCAGCTGTATATTTTTTTTTAAAAAAAAATTATTTTAGTCACATCTGAGAAAAGGGAAAATACAGAGTTATTTTTATATATGATCTATTTAACTGCTATTTTGGTCCTTGGAATGGTTATTGTAACTAATTACTTGCCAAAGGTAAGAAAGCTCTCATTTTTATTACTTTATCATGCCTATAAGCCATGTTCTAGAACTCTTCTACTAGCCCTAGTTCTGCCATATATTAATTGTTCATTTTAAAAAGATCCTGAAAAAAAGCTTATCATTTTTATATCAAACTGTGTGTCCAAAATTTTACACACAGCTATTCTTTAACATGTTACAGCCACTCTATCCTGCCTTCCCTTTCATTCTTTGCCCCTACTTTCCACTCCAAAACCAGGTTTACAGAGACACTTAGCAACCATCAAATCTATTTTTAGCCTGAACCAGAGCATAATGTACAAGATGTAATAATAATGATGATGATGATACAGTAAAGGGTTTTTTCCCCCTCTCCAGAAGGACGTGAAATTGTTTCTGATGAATGTTCAGAAGAGCAACAGAAAATCAGTGGCTCATCTTTTTATCAGTAAATCAGATATGCTCACTTCTTATGGACAAAGCTAATCTGGATCCAGTATTAGCTTTGCAATGTCCTTTTCCGGCCTAGACACATAGGGAGATGGGATATAGAAGAATAATTGTTTTCTTCCCATCTGTGTCTCTGTTGGCCAGACTGGGTGTTGTGAATCCATTATGCATTGTAACCTTTTCAGCAGAAATGATCTTGTTGTTGTTTTTCGTCAATAGAAATCTGTTCCTTCCTCACTACTTTCATTGCACTGGATAAAGAGCTGTTTTCTCAGTGAGACAAATGGTCCTATTTTGTGTGAATTCTCTTTGCTTTTGAAAGTGCGGATTTTGAGTCCATAGTCTTAAAAACAAGTAATTCCAAACAAACAAACAAACAAACAAACAAACAAACAAACACTGCAGCACATTAAGGACCAATTTAGAAATCCGAGTGGTTGGAGGATACTTTACACTTCCCAAAGAAAGAGAGGAAAAATTTGAGAAAGATGCTGTTTACTCTAAGGATGTACACTCCAAATTCATTTTCTGGTAGAGAACTATGCTGAAGTTCCATGTTACTTTTTCCTGATTTTGCTGCTCTATGTCATTCTTTCATAGCTCCTCTATTGTTTTCCTGTCCCAAGGCCCTTTGACATTACACAGTCATAGCACTATGATTCCAATTTAATGGCCAGTTTCCCTGCTTGCTGATGACTTCAATAAATGTTGAAATTCAGTAGCGTAGCAACAATGCAGTGATTTTTAAAAAATGTGTTTGCACGTTGCCTTGGATCTTGTATAAGGAGCAAGGTGCAATATAAATTAAATTAAAAAAAGAAAGAAAGAAAGAAAGAAAGAAAGAAAGAAAGAAAGAAAGAAAATATTCACAGAATTTTGCAACCTCAACAAGATGTATGCCTTTGTGCACCTGAACCACCTCAAGATACCCTATTGAAGATACCCTATTGACATCATAACTTCCAAATGTTCTAGTTTGGCAGTGAAGGCTCTGGTTAATGCTCTGTTGTCTCACTTTCTCAGCTGCTTGTGAGGCGATTTCCACCTCAGAGGCTCATCCCTGAACCGCTAACCCCAGGATTTCATAGGATGTTCAAAGTGAAATAATAGCACTATAACAAGCTAGTGCGGAAATGTCCTGAAATGTCCTGGTTTTTCTCTCCTTTTCTCTCACTTTCCACATTCCTCCTCAGCTTATTTCAATTGCAGCAAACTGAGAACAAGGTGAAAAAGTAGGGTGTGCTCAGTTAACTCAGGTGGAACAGGATAGAAGAGGGTGGAGTCTTATTCTTACTCAGGTAAAAACAAAAATCTCTTCTGATTTTTGTTTGTTTTTGGAATTTGCATAAATCTTATCTTTTAGGGCTTAGTTTTACCAGATTTCCCCCCTCTATCCCCTTTCTTTTGATTTACTAATGCTCAGGACCAGGGCATCACAGTTCCACAGAAGATAAACTGTAACTTTTATAGGTTAACATTAGGTGAGATTGTACTGGCCACGTAGTTTGAAATAGGATTTTCCCCTCCCCTCGCTATAATGTTCTATTTATATTAACAGTCCAATCATACATATATGTATTCAGGAGTAAGTCCCAGTGAGTTCATTGGAGCTTCCTTCTAATGTGTAAGACTGTAGCCTGAGACCATCAGAATGCATGTATCTCTTTATGACAATCATTTTTTAAATCTTTCTAAAATAATTACATTGCATTTCTCTCCTGGAGCTAAAAGAACTCCATATCATTTTCCCTTATCTCCACTCCATTTTATTCGAAGAACAACTCTGTGAAGTCGATTAGGCTGAGAATCTATGATTTGCTCAAGATGACCACGTGTGTATTATGTTATGGAGAAACTGGGATTTGATCTGATCTGTATTGGGCAGAGAGTGTGGGCATAAAAATAGCATTCGGAGACAAAGCTGCAATTTTGAATAGATATAATAAAAACATTTTGATTTTAGAAGAATTATTGTATAATACTAAATGTATTGTTAATTATGCTGTGTGAATGCATGCACACACAGATTATTTTACTGATTGATTGGGGTCCTTCCCCATTTTTTTCAGGCCTTCCTAAACCCACTACATACATTCCAGGGTTTCTATGCTTAAAATAGTTTTGTGAGTTCTTCTTCAAAAATGACTTTTGCGCTCTTGCTGCCTGGCCACACCCTTTTGATTACAGCCCAATGTGGCTTGGCTGCATGTATCCGGATTTTCATCTGTAAAATGTTAAGAGGGTAAATAAAATAATGCTAAATGACTATAAGATTCTTTGCACTTTGGGACATTTTTGTTTCAAAGTACAGAATACTTTGCACAAAAAATCCTTTTTAAAAGAGAGATGATTTTTTTAAAAAAAGTACCACAGTGTGAAAACTTATTGCAAATATGCACGAGCTTTATAATCTAGCGCAACAGTGAGAAAACTTTTGAAATTAGCTGTTCTTGCATGCAAGAATGAAATAAGCAGAAATTAACATCTCTGCATCAAAAGGCATCTCATGAAAGGATCAAAGCATGGACATGCAGGAGATCTCAGGAGAGTGTGGCCCACTAGCTGCTCCCTTAGAAACCGTTCACAAGGGTACTGTCCATGGCACTCAGGGACAAGGCAGCTAGACAAGATAGGCAAAGCACCAAGCACCAAGCATCACTGTCACATCAGTGCCAATTCAGGAAGATGGGAATGGCTGCTGCTTCTCATTCCCTGCCTCAGGCAACTTAACTGCAAAACCAATCCGGTTCTAGAATCAGTTTTGTACCAATGGAAATTGCAGAGCTCTTTTTCAGTACTTAGGCTATTTCTGCACTGGACTGTTATAGCGTTATGATTCCACTTGCAACATCCTATGGAATCCTGGGGTTTGCAGTTTTGGGAGGGCCCAGATGGCCCCTCCTGAAACTGCAAACCCTAGGATTCCATAGGATGTTGCAAGTGGAATCATAGCGTTATAACAATCCAGTGCGGAAACGGTCTCAGTCAAGGAGGCTCAGTGTGTTTCCAACATCTTGAAGAGTAAGGGATTTGTATACCCATTCCATATTTTTATTTACAATTTTGGAAAGCTGAAAACAGTTGTCTTTAACATAGGAGGCTAGTACGGAAGGGATTTAAGATGCAATCCTGTGCACATGTACTTGAGATATAAGTTCTAAATAGTTCAACAGGGCAACACTTTTACAAGCATGTAAACTATTCAGAGAACTATTTTTTCTGTGGGGTCAGAATGACCACTTCTATTATTATACAAAAATAAGCATGAAGATAAATCCTGTATGCTTTAGAAATGTCCAGTTAGCTGTATACCCATAATAAAATGCCATTCTCATTGTTAGGACAGATTAACTTGGCCCTAGCAATTTGCTCAGGCAAAATTGAGGATTAAATGTAGCTGCTCAGAAAGATTTCCATTTAATTTATAAATCTGAAAGGAAGCCCAGTCACTGCTGGTTAATCAGACAGAAAGCAATCCATGGATGCGTAATAACAACAGAAGAACACATAGGCCAAGGCTGAAATCCTATACACAGTTACCTGAGAGTAACTACAGTTTAACTCAAAGGGTCATACTTCTGAACAGACATAGGAAGGATTGTGTGGTAAACATTTTAAATATTATAAACTATATATATGAAAAGAATGGATTTGGCTTTGTGTGTATGTATGTATGTTCCATACTGTAGCTTAAAATGTTTGCTGTACAATCTTTTGTATGTCTGTTCAGAAGAATAGATTTGACTTTGTCTGTATATATGTCAAAGTTGAATCCATCCTTATGCAGCAGTTCAGTATCAATGTGATCTCTGTGATTATTTTTGAGGTGCAAGAAACACTTCTTGTGGAAGATAGGCAAAATATTGCTAGTGATGGAGATGAGAGCTTTAAAATTAATTTATTCTTGTTCATTATACAGTCAGCCCTCCACATTTGCAAGTTTCACTTTTGCTGATTTGATTATTCACGGATTATTTACTGTCACCTCTGCTGCCTTCCTATGCCATTTTTAATAGGGACTGCAAGCCTCGTGAGACTGAGAAACTGTGAACGAGGCTTGTAAGTCCCTCTTAAAAGTGGTGTGGGGCAGCAGTGGGGGCGGCAGTAAGCTCCACCAGCCAGCCACTTCTGCTTTGTGAAGGAACCCTGATGTCTCAAAGGGATCCATGCTGGGTTGAATATGGTAAGCATGCTTGCTTTGTGTGTTAAATATGGTTTGGGAGGGCCTAGAGTTATTCACAGTTTTTTCACTTTCACGGTGGTCCTGTGCTCCTAACTCTAATGAATGCGGAGGGATGACTGTAGCACTCAAAAAGTCATTCATCCCAACTACTTGCTACAGTGTTTATAAAGTAACTCATGTAACCTATTGAATTGCTGAAGTTTTTTTTAAAAAAATATCCTTAGGATTGATAAGACAATGATGTAAAACTTGGGCAGCTATGTTCAGATGCCTCTAAAGATGCTCATAATGTTACTCATTACACTTAAAGTGACTTCACTCCTGTTTGCACCACTACTTTTAAACTCTAACTTCATTACAACCTCATTATCAAACAGTAACTTCTTATTGGCAAAGCCAAATTAAGGTGGCTGAGTTCCTGGAACAGTTTCAACAACAAAGACCCTTTTGTGTCTGTGTATGAGGTCCTCCACTGCAGGACTGACTTTTATGCCTGGTAGATCAGGCTTAGAGAGCCAACATGGTGTAATGGTTTAAGTGTTGGACTACAACCCTGAAGACCAGGGTTCGATTCCCGCTCAGCCATGGAAACCCACTGGGTGACCTTGGGCATGTCACATACTCTCAGCCCCAGAAAACCCCATGATAGTTTCACCTTAAGATTGCCATAAGTTGGAAATGACTTGAAGGCACACAAGAACAACAATAAGGTCAGGCTTGGCCCTATTGCTGGAACAAGAGGAGCCCTCCCTGGGGGCTGAACCATTCCCTTTTGGGGCCTGGGAAAAGGGGTGGCTTTGGCCATTCCCCTTGCCTGCATCCCATCTGGCCTGGTTGAAGAGAGAGTCTCAGAGAAACCAGCATAGATACCAATGCAGTACCTGCCTCTTTACTCACACCACAGTTGGAAATAGGCTTTGATAAATGCTATCAAACTTTGAGGTGGGCAGGGCCAGAGACACCTACAGCCCTCCTCTCTTCAAAACATTTCTTTTCCGTCCTTCCATCCTTCCATCCTTCCTTCCTTCCTTTCTTTTTTTTGACAGCTTCATAGCACAAAAAGCTTATGTATGTGTACAGTGATAGAAGCAGTATGGGATGTCTAGCTGCTGAGGGCCCTGAAGCATTTGCACCGCTGGAATAAACAGTCAGCCTTGGTAATGGGCTGACTCTACTACTTGTAATTCATGCTCCAATTGAGAGGGATATACCAACAAGCTCCTATGTGGTACACCCTGACATTTCTATATATTAAAATATACTAGACAACCAAGAGCCTTTAATATGTGGTGGTTTTCATTCTTATCATATGGAGGAATTTGCGCAAGATCACTCTTTTACAATTATTCCGTTTCAAATAACCACAGAGTTGAATTTTGAGACAAAAAGTAAGGAGGACCTAATGAAATCCATTGGGCAGTAAATTTGCTCTGGAATTTAGTCTGGACTTTGAAATAGCTATCCAAAGTCTGCTTCAGGTTGACGATAGCATTCATCACCCTGGGTCTCTCCCTTAAAGTTAGGTCTAAAACACAGAAAAGGTTCACCAAGCCATTGACTTGGGAGCCACCAGCCTCCAGTGGCCCCCTCTGCTTTAGGTCAAACATTCCATCTTTAGATTTCTAAAATCAGTGGCTAAGGAAATCTATCATAAAAGGTAGGGGGCAAGTAATGTCTAGCCATTTGAGCTTTACATCCAGGAGTAGGGAGGAGCCTTAAACATATTTCCAAGTCATTGTCATGACGAAATGAACTGTCATCTCATTATGTGTTTCCTGTTTCCACCTGAAAAGTAAACAGACATAGCAGCTATTAGCACAATCTCAGTCACTTTGTCTCTCCTTTAACTTTCTGAGCTTTAAAATGTGATTTGGCATTTATTTAGTCCCAACATGATAGAAACGCCTTCTGAGTCTTTCACAGATTCATTAAAATGAAGTTAAGCTCTTTTCTCTAAGGTCACCCACACAGGATTCCTAAAGCAAGCTGAGGGCCTGAAATATTCCATTTTCTCATTGAAAAGGTCACACATTCTTCTTATCTCTGAATAAAATTTGTTATTATTTGTATGTTCAGAGTAGATGCCTTCTAAGTATTTTTCAAAGTGTATCTATAAAATTCCAGCCTTATAATTCTTTTTCTTTGAAAAAGATTCATATCAATTTAGAATTGTATTCTTATTTAGAAATTTAGTAATATTATTTATGTATCAATTTATGATGAATTTCATCTTCAAAACAAATTATTTTCTGCAATGGACATAAAAGTTCAGTTTCTGAAGTTTCCAGATTTGTTGAGGAGGCTGGTAGCAATTATTTAAGAACAAGGGCAAGGCATTCTACACATGCTCAGAATAAAATGCATGTGCAATGACTTTCTCAGATGTTATCACTTCCTATGTCTACAAACAGTATTCCCCCCACCCATTGATAATATATTTTCCGGTAAATCTCTGTAAGCAGGAAGTCAAACCTCGGCACCGACTGGATTACCATTTGAGGAATCTCCCTTTAGATGAATAGTCAAACATATTTTTACTATACAGTTATTTTTACTATACAGAGGTCCTAGCTGGGAATGAATAGTGTTTTGACCATGTCAAATTATCTAGTTATCCAGAAGCTGTCTTCTTTTTAAGCTTGGCACTAGGGTGATTTGATGCTATTTGATGCTATCAGAGTGTAAAGCTCTCCCAAAATATTTATGAAGGAATTCTGGGGGAGTAATGGCTAATAGTCAGGAAATGGTGTGGGGTGCTCTTCCCATGCTCCTCAACCAATTAATGACTATTTGGGCCAGGTGAGACTGAGCTGAACTACTTGGCCCTCCAGATCTTGTGGCACTGCAATTCCCATCAACCCTAACCAACATCATCAGTGGACAAATGCTGAGGGTTGTAGTCCAACAATATCTGCATGATTTACATCTATGATATAGAGGAATTCAGTTTTAATGAATTATTTACTTCCCAAACATGCAGACTTACTGCAGGAGAAAGGCCAGAATTTGGAAGCTATCAGTTACAAGTACTACAGTTATCTGTAATTAGCTACTTGTGGCCAGAGAAGTGTAACAAAGGTATACTTCAAATGGATGCAGTGAAGAAGGGTGCAATTACTTTATTGGTATAGTGTGTAATGATCTCCAATTACTTCCAAAAATTACATTCTGAGGATCTTTTTTGAAGCTCTTTGACCGGAAGATATGCCAATCTTCTCTGTGATGGATTGGCAACAAGTGATGTAACCAGTTACTTTTTTTCAACACTACAATGACATAATGAAAGTGTGCTGTTTCCACACGGGCATATTCCCTACGCTAGGGCAATCTCTCTTGGAGGTCTTCTTCACCGGGGGGTGCGCTAGAGCAGTTAAAAAAAGTGAGGTTCTAGACCTCAAATTGCTCTAGCGCAGCTGCGGGGGTGGCGCTGTGAGTTTTATAAAAACCACTTTTGCAAGTGGTTTTTATAAAACTCACCCGCGCTGCCCCGTGGCAGCCCCTGGTGAAGAACTGCAGAGATGTGGTAGCGCGTCCCTGCAGATCTGCCCAGGGGCAGGCTTCCGGCTGGTGCGCTGTCCTGATTGGCAGAGCGCCGCCGGAAGCCGCCGGCCGCCATTTTGGGCGCCGCCGAGCGCCGCCGAACGCTGCTGAGTGCCGCCAAAATTCAGCGGCGTTTAGAACGGCGGATCCGCGCTCTTCGCAGGGACAGAGCAACCCACTCGCGGGTAAGCTCTGCCCCTGCGTGCGCGGCCCCGTTTTGCCCCCCCCCCCGTGAGGAAAGGGCCTTAAACAATGCAATAAGTACTTTGTGAAAAAGCAACTTGCAAAGTATCTTCTCAAGCCCTGTGAAATATCATTCATATTAGGGAATATTCAAATGTAAATATAATATTTTATGTAATACATACTGAAATCATGTGAGCTGCAGTTTCTCTCTGTGTGTTTTCTGACACTCACATTATGTCAACATACATACATCCTGCAGACTCAGCAAAGGTTCAAACAGAATATATACTTGAGCAAACAAAGATACAATCATACACACAACCCTGTAAGTAATGAACTGCAAACAGAACAACAACAAATGCAAAATTGCCTTATGGCTCATTTAAGCCTTATTGGGATTTGCATTGCACAAACATTTAAATATCATACTTTTCTGCTGCATGTCTTTATTTCACTTTGTTCTCCAGTGTTTTATTTTGTTTCTTCAAATCAGTACAGATGCTGAACAATTAAAAAAAAAACTCTGCAAATTGCTTTCCAACTGCTAAGTAATTACAGCAAATTTTAAACTAAATGTAAAGAATGAACTGTTACTTTTTAATAAAGGAGCAGCTTTTCTTATTGGGTGTTTTAATAGGATGTCATTTATCTTACTTTGTGACTGAAAGATAGAGCTGTCATTGATTTTTGTCTTTGCACCCATCATTTTCTAAATACACCCACATATGCCAAGTATCAGAAGGCCATTTTCAGCTTCTTCCAACCCTTGGTGGGTTGCATTGTCACCATCATTTCACAACTGGAAGTGACATTCCAGGAACCAGAAGTCCCTTTTGGAAGTTTTGTATGATTATTTTTTGGGGGATGCAACCTAACAATAATAAAAGGCTAATCTCTAGGCTAACTTTTCAGTTGAATATTAGACATTTTTTTCTGATGAAAATTTAAAAATGATATTGGGGTCTTTTGGAGGAGGTGGGGGCCCCAAGAAGAATGCAAAGCCCCAAGGGTGAGATAATCCCAGGTCTACCCTTTTCAATTGTCATGATATTTTTGGTGAAAGAACATGCTGCATCCTCAAATTCAAGAAAGATATTGACAAACTGGAATGTGTCCAGAGGACGACAACCAAAATGGTGAAAGGTCTGGAAGCCATGCCCTATGAGGAATGGCTTAGGAAGCTAGGTATGTTTAGTCTGCAGAAGAGAAAGTTAAAAGGGGAAATAATAGCCATGTTTAAATATTTGAAGGGACGTCATGTCGAGGAGGGAGTGGGCTTGTTTTCCACTGCTCCAGAGACTAGGACAAGGAGCAACGGATTCCAGCTGCAGGAAAGGAGATTCCACCTGAACCTCAGGAAGAACTTCCTGATGGTAAGAGCTATCTGGCAGTGGAATATGCTGCCTCCGAGTGTGGTGGAGTCTCCTTCTTTGGAGGTTTTTAAGCAGAGGCTGGATGGCCATATGTTGGGAGTGCTTTGATGTGTGTTCCTGCATAGCAGGGGGTTGGACTGGATGGCCTTTGTGGTCTCTTCCAACTCTATGATTCTGTGAAGAATCAGACCTTTCAGAAGGAAAACACTTTTTAAAGGCAACAACTTAACAAAGCATCATAGGAGTTTTATTCAGTGTGTTGCTGTTATGGAACTTCAAATCAGCTACTGCTTATGGCAATCGTATCATAGGGTTTTCTTTATTCAAAGGAGGTTTGGCATTACCACCCTCTTATGATGAGACTGTGTTACTTGACCAAGGTCCCTCAGTCAAATGCGTTTCCATAAATAAGTGGGAGTCTGAACTTATGTTTGCAAAGGCCTAGTCTAATGCTCAAACTAACACACCACATTAACAGTCTCTGTTTGGTAATTGACTAAAAATCTGATGCTAGTTCCATGAATGTTTGGGAAAATGTGTCAGTGATAGTTGTTCTGAAAAGAGGGATGATGCTAATGCTGCTCAAGCTTTGCGATCTTCAGATCAATAACATTTGATATCTGTGTACTTTTGGGATGATGAGACCCCCTAAGAGTAAAAACACTTTCCCAAGCTATGGTAAAAATAGGTAACTGGAGGATTAGAGAACTGTGAGAATCTGATTGAAAGAAGGAATGACTTGAGAGGAGAGACACATGGTAAGCAATTAGATACATTTTTGCTGTGTGCTAACCTTTTAAGCAAAACTGTGCAAATAACACTGGCATTCAGAACTTTAAATGACTTTAAATCATAAGGCAAAAGCCATTCTGAAATGACCTTGATTTTTTTTTCTGAAAAGGCACATGTATCTGGTGACCTCTCAAGTGAAATCTCTGAGTATCTTTGAAAAGCATCTACGCATTGACTGTATGCTGAAACAAAATCAGCATTAATGGCTTATAATGTAGAGGAATTTATTGATTAAGTTGTTCTCTGTGAAAATTCAAATGGCAATCTTAAAAAGTTTACTACTTGTGAGTTGATTAAAATAGGAGAATGATAATGAACTCACTGGGAAGTGATAAAGCTCAAGAGATGAGTATTTTTCAAAGATTCATTTGGAACATGAAGAATTAAATTAGAAGCACATTCAGATAAAAGTAGAGATGTTAAAAACAGCTTTAAAAGTAAAGAGGTTTTTAGAAACAAGTAAACTGATTTTCAGCTAGAGGACAAGGAAAGGTCATCAAGATGATCTTCGTGAAAGAGGCATTGTCCAGAATGACTTTATACAGGTTCCTCTCATCTTACAGTGTTAAGTGTGACAACAACATACGAAGATAAAGTTTCAGGAGAAAGAAATGCATACATTTGTGTACAGTTGGCCTTCCATATCCACAGATTCTACATTCATGGATTCAACCAACTATGGCCTGAAAATATTCCCCTCCCAACTCAAAAAATAAAAATAAAAAAAGTTTCAAAAAGCAAATTTGGGTTTTGCCATTTTATATAAGGGATGGCATTTTACTATAATGTTGTACATAATGGGACTTGAGCATCTATGCATTTTGGTATCCATGGTGGGTCTTGGAACCATATCCTAGCTGATACTGAGGGCCACTGTATTAATTTTTCATAGTTAATTACATTTTTAACTTTTGCATGCAGTGAATTTTTTTTTTTTAACTGTTGTCAGCTGCCTTGAGTGCTGAACTGGTAAAAAAGTGGTGTGTGTGTATATGTATACACACAGACACACACACACACACACACACACACACACACAAATAATAAATACTAACAAAACTAGTGGTTTTCATTAAGAGGTGAGCAACTTCTGGCCCTTCAGAGATCACTGGACTGCAACTCTCATCAACCACAGTCAACAAAGTCAATATAAGGGATGGTAGGAGCTACAACTACAGGTTGCCCACCCTTTTAAAATAAACTATGGGCCCATCGGACCAACTGGAAAAAACAGAAAGCCATCCTTCCATTTTTTTTCTTTGTTTTTGAGATCTACATGATGTTTTCTCCATCCTGAAGTATTCCCAAAGAACTTGTAATACTTAAAAGGTTTTTTTATTCCCACTCCCTAGGTCAGTTTAAATTAATCCACTATTTTCTGAAAAGAAATGTACTTCCTCATAGTAGTCTGTCTGTGTTATCCTAGAACTAGCTAAGACGGCTGCTGTTGGGAAACGCATGGACTATTTCTAGGACAGCCAATTGAATAGAAGTCCAGAAAAAGAAAGAAGAAAGCTAGCAATAAAAGAAAATGATCCCAATATTTAACTAGTGCAATATTGGTAACGCACTTTAACATCTTGTCTATAACTCCTGGACAATAATTTTAAAAAGTGCTCAGTGGAAACTGGTGAAAGTTAATTTCTGAAGCTCTGCCTGAATCTAGAAGTGACATGTGATCAGTGGGAGGGGGAGGACAGCAACCTGGGCTATTTCAATAAAGAGTTTGAATGAAAAACCATCAATATGCAGATAAAATCAAACCAAAAAGAACTGCAAAGTTTCAGTATTTCCAAGGACTTTTTTCCTTTCTGGATAAACCCTATAATGCAGCTATTAAAAAAGCTATAGAATCTTGCACTTTTTCCCCTCCTTTCCCCTCCCGCCCCCACTCCATTCAATACTCTGACCTTGATTAGTAGAATTTAGAATCTGACCTTGGATAGAACAATTCAGAATTCAGTACATTTTTTGGAAACTAAGAGGACAGGATGCTAGCTTCTATCCTTCAACCTACTGACTATAGAATATTTAGAATTAGCTGTGGTGCCCCCTCTGCTGCAACAATGCCATACCTTGTGGTGTTACACTGACAACAGGTAAAGTCCATAGACTTGAGACAGCCACAGATATATTCTTTCAGCAACAGCTGTGATGCATCCACACTGCACTGCATTAGACAGCCTGTAGAGAAGTAGCTGACATGAAACAGGATAGGAATTATAGTTCAACATATCTGGACAGAACCAATTAGGGGAAAGCTACCGAAATCAGCAAGCTGAGTGTGTTAGCTTTGCATACACCTGTGCTGTTTTTCTCTACTTTAAGTTCTGTCGTTCAAACTCAGTTTTATCTTAACAAGTGAGGAGCCGTGATTTCATGCAGTGAAGAGGCATTACTTTGTTTTCCCTTGCTTAGTCTCTAGTCAGGTATTAGGTAAGTCAGTCACTTCTTTGGAATGTAGATTTCTTTTATGCACACTTCTCTCTTGACAATACCTCTGATTAACCTGTAATACTTCCCTCCTTTGTGTAAATGATAGCCCATTCCTCTTAGGCATCATCTTTTTAGGTTTTTGTTGGGTTTTGTTGGGAGAGAAAGATCTTGGTGCAGTCTGCATTTTCTAGTATTATACATTTATGAATAGCCAACTGAATTCTAACCTAGGGTGTCAGCACTGAATTCTCAAACTCTCTCAACATGTAACTTTGATCTATTAGGATAGGATTGCTGAATACCACAAGAGGGTATGGACAATCTTCACCCTGCATGTTTATTCTTTGTCCTACAATTCATGGATTTGGCAACTGTAGGAGGATAAGGGGCTGCATCAGCACCCCTAAGAGACCTTGAGAGGGCTGTACCCCTCAAAAAACCAAAACAATTTTTTTTTGCCCCACAAATGCCCTCCAGGGTGTAGGGGCATTGATTTAAGTCCCTCTCCCACAATTTTAGACCCAGGACAGCTATTTTTAACAACAGGAAATGAGTGGAAGTTACTTCTGGTTTACTTCCTGTACCAAAAAAGGCCTTACCTGGGACTAAGTTGGATCAGGAAGCCCCAAAACATGGTGGAAATGCCCCCCTATGCCCCTTAAAGGATATCTGGGGACATTTGAGGGCAATTTTTTCTTTTGGAAAAAATATTTTGACACGCCCCCACAAGGCAGGCTCTGGTGTTACAAAAATGGCCCAAGGATTTCATCTGGCCCATGGCTTCACTTTGCCTACCTCTACTATAAAGAAAAGTTAAAAGGACCATGTGTCTATGCCAGCCTTCCCCAATCTGGCACCTTCTGTGGTGTTGCACTTCCATCATCCATCAAGTACGGGCATAATACTCAAATACACCTGGAGGTCACCAGGTTGAAGAAGGCTGTTTTAAGCTTTCTAAGGACAGAAAAAACACAGCTGGTTACAGTACCATCTGTACTCACCTTCCAAAAGAAATGGAACTACAGCCAAGCAAGAAAAAGCATCAGCATTACTGGAATTCTGTTCGTGGCTTACTCTGTCATGACTCCCCAGTTAGACCAGTGTAAATACTATTTCAGCATTGCACCAAGAGAGATTTAGTACTTCTTTGTGCTGGATATGCAAGGGCAGCCATTGATTAGATACATGGGCTCTGCATCTGAGAAAGAAGGGACAGTCTTAGCCCCAACAACCACTGTTAAGTACACAAGTAAAGATTTACACTCTACCAGCAGTTCTATTGTGTCTTGGTCTTAAGCTGAAAGAACATTTTCAGTTACAGAGAGCTACGTGTGCTTTCAAAAATGAACATAAGACAGGTGAATACATATACAGGGAACATGAAACCTCTTAAGTAAAGCACCCCTTTGATATACACCTCATGTGTGGGGCAACTATATGCAGAATAGTGTTATACCTATGTACCTGAGTTGCACAGGAACATCATCTTCACCTCCAACACTCACATAATGGGAAGGGATGTCGCATATTGGGTGGACAAGAGAAAGTCCAAAACCATAGGCTGGAACCCTGCACATTTAAAAAACTAAACCTTCTGTTCTGTTGACAACACTTCATCCAATACCACTCTTCAGCTGACAGGGCTGCTACTTAGTACGATCCTAGGGTCAACCATATTTTCAATTCAAAGCTGTTTTCTGCACAAAAAAAGACTGTTTTTTGTACATATCAACTATATGTGAATTTTGTCCCTAACTACAGGATTTCCTGTGCAGGAAACAGCTTCTTCTTGCACAGAAAAATAATATTTATGAATAGAAATATTATTTTCTGCACAGAAAATGCAGTTTCTTGTCCAGAAAAGGCTGTTTTATGCACAAAACTACCATGTGCAAATTTTGTGCAAATTAAGTCCTTAATGGTGGAGTTTCTTATCATCCAAGCTTGTTCTCATTATGGTTTCTCCAAATACAAAAATACATTTTATGACCATTTTCCAAATATTTTTGTTTATTCTTTCCACCCACCGACTAGGACTCTGGGAGACTAGGGGTCAAATCTCTGCTCAGCCAGGGAAATCCACCGGGTGACCTCGGGCAACTCACACTCTCAGCCTCAGAGGGTGGAAAAGACAAACCCCCCTCGGAACAAAGCTTGCCAAGGAAACCCAGTGATAGGGTCACCTTAGGGTTACCATTATTTTGAAATGACCTGAAGGCACAGGACAACAGCTATTAGATTATAGCCCTGTAGTACAGGGAATAACCCATAGGAATAGCTGTAAATCTCCTTCTAAGGTCTTCAAACTTAAAAGATCCAACTTTAGAATGGGAGATAATATGTTGGATTCCCCTTCTTGCCCCCTCCCCCATGGTTACCCCTCACAACTCATTCTTGGAGAGGGACAAACAGAAGGGTTTCCATTACCGCTGTTTGATAGGAAGATGGCTTAGATCCAGTGAATCTAAAGTGCTCCAAACTCTCAACTATGACTCCAGGCTGAAGAGAAATCAGCTGTTCCTCAGAGCTCAGATAACTTTCAAGGAAGGATTTTTTTCCCAGTGTAAGTTGAAAGCAGGTTGTATCAAGATGGTGGGAGAAAGAAGCTGGTACTTTTCCCCATGAAAAAAAGGGAGACAGATCTCAAGGAGTTGACGAATGGCATTTAATGGCTAAAAAGCCTGATTCATTTTGTCTTGTAGATGTTTTAAGTTCTTCTCTAAAGGGGTTGTACAAAGAATATAAACGACAATGCATGAATACATGCATATAAATATCATTTTAATACTTGACCATTGAGTATACTTAAACTATTGGCCATAATGGTATTGGTCATTTTAGATAACATTGCATTCATTTATATCCTGATTTTTTCCCATTCCCTGACTTGAGACAACTGACAAATGTTAAAACAGATTCATCTCAAAGTTCAAATAATACAAATTTAGAAAATATAATCAAACAATTATGGAATTAAAAGCAATTAAAAAATGACCATTAAAAAGGGGAAAAAATAAAATGAACAGCTATAAAACATCATTTGTCAACAACATGAGATGTGTCTCTTTTAATGGCTTCTATTGCCTTCAGGCTTTGTTTCTCCTTTGCACTCTTGCCCTGCCTGCAAGAACCCAGTAGTGCTTTGGCTGAAAAGAAGTCCTCCTTTAATGAGAACTAAAAGAAGGACAGTGATTGTGAAAGATGTTCTTTACTCTCTGCTTCCCAGTGTTTGCATTAAACAATAACAGAATGTATTTTCTAGAAATACATTTTTATAAGCTGTATGAATAGCTGTATGGTTTAGAGTTGAAGCATTGGACTATAACTTCTAGAGACCAGAGTCTAAATCCCTACTCAGCTATGGAAACTCATTAGGTGACCTTGGGCAAGTCACTCTCTTTCAGGCCCAGCAGAAGGCAACAGAGAACCTCCTCTGCATAAATCTTGCTAAGAAGACTCTAGGACAGGTTTGCCATAACTCAGAGGTCCTTTCTGCAGGAGCCTCTCATCTTGGCATGGGGATGGGAGAAGAGTGGGATGCTTCTGCATGATGTTGTCACAGTCTTGTCTTTCTCCCAGTGCCAGGCAGTGCAACGGCAGATTAAATAATTGACGGGTTTTCCCTGTCAATGACCCACAATCATGTGACCATCCCACACTTACCTGGCCTGTGGAAGTGCCAGAAGCACAATGGAGGCACTTCCTGCCCCAACAAAGCCTGGGAAAGTGCCCATCTGTACTGCGGAAGGAAGAAGTATGTCCATCACGCCTCCTTTGGCAGGGAGCCAGCTGATGTGGAGGGGAGTATTCCCGTTGTGTTCCCTTCCATGGCAGAGCCACTACCAGGATAGTCACCAAAGGATAACAATATAAGGTAGGATGTGGAAAGGGCCAGAGTTGATTTGAAGGTGCATAATAACACAGGGTTCCCAGACATCCTATTTTAGGTGCCAGCATGGTGTGATGATTTGAGTGGTGGACTAGGACTTCGGGAGATCAGGATTTGAACCCCCTGCCCCAACCACAGAAACCCATTGGGTGAGCTTGGGCAAGTCACACTCTCTCACGCTAAAGGGAACGCAATGGCAAGCATGCTTTAAACAAATCTGGCCAACAAAACCCTATGAAAGGGTTGCCATAAACTGGAAGCAACTTGAAGACATATAATAATGACAACAATAGATATATCCTCTTCTAGCAATGAAAACTAGCAAGGGAGGGAGAGAAGGATTTTTCACTCATCCTTAAATAATATATATTCTGGTGTTCCCTCCCCCGAAAGGAAATCATTTTCTGTAGAAAACTGACATAACACATGCACACACACACCCAAAGAGAGAAACAAGTTCAGATTTCAGTGAAAGCCACCAGAGATTAGATCACAATGTAAAATGCAGTGTGAACAGATCACTAGCAAAAAAATGTTGCAAAGGGTATTTTCAGTGGGGATAGAAGGTGAAAGGTGCTCAGAATGAGTCTGGCGGAGAAGCTCTCCCTCTGCAAAGATTCATTATATGCTTTTATTAGGCTTTTTCTGCAACAGGTCAGAAGGAAGCAAAGCCCAGAAATGTTCCAGAAATAGCAAGTATATTGGGAGTTCTGTTTAACAAGGTGAAGAAAGAATAGAAAATCTACTTTTATGTGGAGCTTGGTGGCGACTGTTAGGTGCCAATGAAGAGCCAGAGCTTGTTGTCAAAATCAATTAACACTTAGAAAATTTTGTTCCCTTCACATTTTGATACAAACTTACCAATTTGCACTACTCGAAGCAATATGTGAACAGGAATGCCAGTGTTCGTCTGTATTTGCACTTCTCTGGATTTTGAGATGTAGTTCTCCAAACAAAAATTTGTACAAACATGCATGTGCAAATGCATTTGTTAGTAAAAGTAGCAAACACAAAATTATATAAGGCAGGTCTTTGTTTCTCCTTTCATTAACAGAATGCTTAATTTCAGTCCAAACACTGTAGAGCTTTTGCTGGTGTAACCCCTGTGGTGTAACTCCTATTAATTATTAGTTTGGCCTAGTAGATGTGGAAACCCTAAAGAAAGAGAGGTACTAGAGGGAAAGTTGGAGGGGAGCTGCAGTTGCCAGGGCTACAGGGCTAGTGTTATTTTCAGTTACATGTTTGTTGTGTTTTTCAAGTCATTCCAACTCATGGTGACCCCAGGTGAACCTATCATAGGGTTTTCTTGACAAGATTTGTTCAGAGGGGGATTTCCTTTGCCTTCCCCTGAGGCTAAGAGAGTGTAATTTGCCCAAGGTCACCCAGTGGGTTTCCATGGCCAAGTGGGGATTCAAACCCTGTTTGTGAAGGTCATAGTCCAACACTCAAAGCACTACACCACTCTGGCCCTCTGAAATTACTGTGATATTTTCAGTTATGTACTTAGGAGGGAACAAAAGGGGTAAATTCTCCGTGGTGTAATTGCTGCATTGCATTTTTATCTATTTTGCAGTTTTGTTTTGTTTTTATTTAGGGCTTTAAGACAGCAACCAAATGTTCCAATACTACTGAGAAGCACAGGGAGAATGGTCTTGCAATTAAGGCCCTTGTTGCACTGCATTTTCGATGCGAAAGGGCTCCTCGAGCATTGCGGACATGTGAGGAGCAGTCCACATGGTGCACTCACATTTGCGCAATGCTCCAGGGCCTGGCAGGGACCGATCACGCATTTTTTCATTTTCGGCTTGCATGGTCGCGCATCGCTCCGGGGCCCCACGCACACTAACCTTGCGTGTGGAGCCTTGGGAGCCAGGCTGGTCGCGCTTCTTGTCCAGTGCAGCCTGGAAAGGTCCCAGGCTGTACTGTGAAAGGAAGAGGCGGGTCTCTCGCGTGAGCTGGAGGCAGCTGTGTAGCTGGAGGAACCGGGACGTGAGAGCCTCTCACTGGAGGCTTCTTGTGAGAGCCCCACACCCCAGCACTGTGAAAAGATAAGGTGCAAAAATGGTCGAAGTCCTGCACTGCCACCTCTTTCAGTGCATGGAAGTTTGGGGACAGTTTGTATGTGTCAAATTTGATATACAATTTATTGTATTGCTGTTAACAATATGTATATTGAGGCTTAGATTGCAATTACATTTACAATATTAAATTATAATTGACCCCGTAGAACCCAGAAAGAGGTACAAAATTGGAACCCAATGTTATGTATTATATACATAAGTCCTAAACACATAACTGAAAATACAACTACCTCATTCAAGGTAAGAAGGGCTTAGTCCTTAGGCTTCCTTGTTTTTCTCAGCTAGCTAGCAAATACAACTTCTTTCTTAGGGTTTCCTCATTCACTAGGTCAAACCAACAATTCATACTACAAAAGCTGGCAGTACAAAAGTTGAAAAACAATAAGAAAAAAAGCCTGAAGAAGAACAGAACCCTGGGGGGTGGGGTGGAAAGGAGAAACATTTCACGATGCTGATAGAAGCAACCCTCTTAAGGTCTTATTCAGCCCTGGCTGTCCATGTTCTTTTTCCCATGACACTACTGTAATTTTGTGGTAAATCCATTCCCCAATTCAGACTATACCCAGGCCTGTCCGCACTACACTGTTATAGTGCTATTGTTCCACTTTCAACATCCTGTAGAATTTTGTGGTTTGTCAAAGAGTTCTCTCCCTAAATTGCAAACACCAGGATTCCATAGGATGTTGCAAATGGAATAATACTACTAACAGTGCAGTACAGAAAGGCCAGGGTGTAGATAGTCAACCCCAGTTTTCTATTAGGCATCAGGGAAGGCTAGAACAGTTAGGTTATGGCATGAACTAGGGATGGAAGAAATATTAAAAATATTTGAAAATTGGATGAAAACCATGTTTCTTGACTGTTGGGAAACTCTTATAGGGAGACTGAGAAGAGTAACTTATTCGTTTTTATTTATTTATGTAGAGTATTTATACTGTGCCTTTCAGCCTTTCAGCCAAAAAGCCTCCCAGAAAATCTTACAAATTGTTAGTTTGACATTTCCCTGCCCTCCAGTTTACAATCCAAATGAGACACAATACACAAGGAAAAGGGAAGGGCAATGAGGGAGAGGATACTGACAGCAGAGATTGCCTTTTCTTCTCTCCCTCTGCCATCACAGAGGCAGTTGGAATGGAGAAAAGGCCTTTTATCAACTGCTGGGGCCAAGGCACAAAATAAGTCCTCAACTACTACATTTTCTAAACTGGCAAGAGCATTTCCTGCACAGAAATAGTATTTCTGCACCTGTATATATATATATATGATTTTCTGTGCATAAAATGCTGTTTTCTGCACACAAAAAATGTGAATTCTGTGAAGAATAAATCCTGAACTGTGAACAGTCTTCAAAATTGATCACCCTCCCCCAAAAATAATTTAATGTCTCTTTTAAGTCACTGGAAAGAAGAGCTTTCAGTCCTGGCATTTTGGTCCCATCCTTTTCTTGCACTTCTTGCCCATTGGAAACACAGGCCATTTCCACACTAGCCTGATATAGCGCTATGATTCCACTTTCAACATCCTATGGAATCCTAGGGTTTGGGTCCCTCCCGAAATGGCAAACCGCAGGATTCCTTAGGATGTTGGAAGTGGAATTGTAGTGCTATCACAGACTAGTGCAGAAATGGCTGCAGCCCCAAAATACATTTCTGAAAATGATATTGACCCTCAGGCTAAAACACGTCTCCATCTTTGCTAGAGAAGGAAACCGCTTACATAAATGTGAGGATTAAAAAGAGCACATAAAATAAATTCAGTAAAAGATTTTTCCCCCAAGTAGTCTGTTTCAGAAATGTGGTAGCATAAACAATGGGAAACTGAGAAACTGAAGCATTCCTTCCTTTCTACTAACATCATATGACTATTTAGACCATTTCCACACTACGGCCCTTTTTGTACCTTAGCTGGTGCCACTGGCGTTGTGCGGGGATCATGCAAAAAGCCTTGTTTGGGAGGCACTCACATCCCTTCCGCTTCCCCTCTGAACCAGCTCCGTGCTGGCTGGAAGGAAGTGTGAGCCCTCCACCTCTTTCTTCTGCAGCGCAGCCAGGTACTTTCCCAGGCTGCGCTGGGGGAGGAAGCACGATGGCCATGCGTCCAGAGCCTCCACACACAAGGTAAGTGTGTGGGGGGCATGGGAGGGATGCACGATCACCAGCTAATGGCCTCAGGAGCATGAATGATTGCAAGACATCTTGTGGAACGGTCCTTGCAATCGTGCGATGCTCCCGAGGCCATTTCGCAACAGGACTGGCGTGCAAAAAAGGCCTACACTGTTATAGTGCTATTATTCTACTTTCAACATTCTATGGAATTCTGGGATTTGTAGTACACTGAAGCTAAAGAGCTCTCTGACTGAGAATTCTCAATGCCCCTCCCTAAAACTGCAAACCTCATCATTCCATTGGATATTGAAAGTGGAATAATAGCACTGTAACAGTGTAGTGCGGAAATGGCCTCAGTCACAAATATGCTATGGCTAAGACATTGGAGGCATCATATGTATGTTAAGCTTCTTAATTTCAGTGGAGGAAGCAAATTTATTCCTTTCTGGATAAGTGTATCTGTTATCTCTATTAAAATTAATTGAACCGATCATGCATAAAATAAGGTGCATTTTTTTTAAAAAAAATCCCATATATTTCTGATAAGGGCAAATATATTTGACGACTACATAGGAAATCAGGAGTAAACCATTTTGTCACATTACGTCTGAATGAAGGCTTATCATGCTGCACTTAAATTAGATTTTCAAAAGTATTTGTCTCTGCACCTTAAAATTTTAATTTCTAAAGAGTAAATAAATAAAAGCTAATCTTTGTTCAAAGTACAGAACGGGAGGGCTGAAAGACTATAATCTGTATTTCCAAATTTTAATGCCAATTGAATGTAAATATTAGAAATGGTTCTAAGGTCACAAATCTGAGGGATGAATGACTTAATAATAACTCACATCTAATCCCACATCCTAGCTGCTTTTTAAAATGCGAAGTCGGCTTGGTATTTTTTTTTAAAGACTACTGAAGAATATTGATTTCCTTGATCAGGTACAAATCAGCTTCAAAAATGCAGTTTCTTACTTGCAGAGCTAGGTGACTCACGTAGAGTGGCTATTTAACCCTACACCAATAGGCTCTGTTTAAACCAGCTTTTCAGAGAGAAGGAAAAGCAAACCCCCACTGATTGCTCTTAAATGGGTCAGACTGTGGCAGTATTTGAAGATTCAGACAAAATGCCAACTCAGAACATAAGGCTTCTTTCCCAACTGGGAAATGGATTTAATTTTAGCTTCTGATGGGGTGAGTTCAACCCACAGGGAGCTAAAAAGGGCAGCCTTGTGTTTCATTAACTGTACTATAGTAAAGAGTAGTAGGCTGTTACCTGGGCATGGTAGGTATATTAAAAGTCTCTCTCTCCCCTCTTTTTGAATTTGGTATACTGAAGAGCTCTATGCATATTACTTGGGCATGGGATATTGCTTTGAATCCAAGCATCGAAACAAGATTATTTCCAATCCCTGGCTTAATTGAATGCTCCATCTGAAAGAAGCAACATATTAACCCTTTTACTTAAAATAATCTTTAGACCTTGTAAATGCATCTCTCTCTCTTTCCTTGTGCTACAACCACCAGAATTTCCCCTCGCTTCATGAGAACTATAAAGAGTAACCTATCTAAGCTCTGGCTAGGTGTTCTGTTGCCATGAACACTATGGTCATTACAATTTAACATTTTCTCTACATTCCCTTTGGCAAAGGACTTACATGCATGAGCAAGGAAAGTAAAAGAGAGGTGGGATTTAGCAATGTAATGCTGGGAAAGGGGGAAATGCTGGCATTCAAAGTCCATTAGCAGATTTCTGCTTGCACAGTAAGAGTTCCTTTTCTTCTCCTTCCCCTACACTCTACACAGAATAGGACTGGACCACATTTAGAGCAGGGCTTGCAGGGTTTGACAGCTGGGACTATATGATTTGCAAGTAGGAAGACCATGACTTCATCTGCCATCCCAGCTTTCTGAGTTTTCCCTCTGATCTTAATTGTAATTTTTTGCTGCATTTTCTTAGGAAAACCATATATTTGTGAGCCATCTCTGTTGAAATGCAAAATATTTGTGAGTGGCTTGGTCAGGAATGCACAGTCAAGGCTTACTAGCTTTATAAAGGACCTGTTCCTCCCATAAATGAAAATTGCCAGAACTATCTTGGTTCATATGGACCAACATAGAGGCCTGCATTTTGGAATTCTTCTTGACGGTGTAGCTAGGGGGAATACCAAGCTGAACAACCACACTTCAAAATTTGCAGCTACCTTACTGCATTAAAATACATGAAAGAAGGGAGCTGAACTTTCACGTTGTCACATATATACACAACCTTTGCATCCTTGTAATCCCTTACTCCTGAAACTTTATATCAAAGACAAGATGCTGGCTGGAAGAACGCATACAGCATTTCTTTTCCTATTAAGATAAGGCTCCTTACTTTGTCAGTGGCATATGTAAAGGAAATTCCACCTCGTGTGTGTGTGTGTGTGTGTGTGGGAGAGAGAAAGAGAGTGTGCCATTGTGGAGATTGGTATTCTTTCCTTCCTTCTGCAATAACTGAAGATCCCCACTGCCCCGTATTCACCATGTCACTGCAACGGTTATCCCCAGTGGCCATTTTATTGCTGTTTTATAGTGAAGTGGGGTAGCTTTTGGCTGTGTTTCCATAGCCAGATGTAGACTGACAACATAATTTGGAGAAACTTCCAGAGGACTCCTGCAGATTGTGGTGGAAGATATCCTGGTGATAAATCTGGTCTGAATCTGGTGATGAGATCATAGCCAAAAACTTATCTGATCCCCTATAATTTCTACTGGCCACTGAAAGGCTGTGGTGGGGGGCTATTGTGGTGACACAGTGAGTCCTGGGTTGGTGATGGGAATTATAGTGGAATTGTGCATGAAAACTCATATACTGCACATAAGCATATAGGGTTTCGACCCATATTTCTTTATATGTGAACCTAGCAAATGTGTCTATTGACATATCTGCTCTGGTCTTTAATTTGAGCATGATGCTAAAATAATAAATTATATTAGAATGTAAGTTCTTTTTTCCCAAGGATTCGCAAACAGCATGCATTTCTTATTTGCATTTAGAATGTTGACATAGAATATTCAATGCTTGCTTTGAAACAAATTCTCAGCCACAAATCTGCTACTTTGCTTTGAGTGATGGCTCTTTATTTTTGAGAATTTTTTTTCAAAACAAATACAAAACAAAAAACCTATCAGATACATTTGCATCTTCTGACATCATTATGCTTCTTTGCGGACTGACATTCTCTGGATCATCAAGGGTTTTGCAACAGTATGTGCCAGCAGACAGCCAGAGCTTAAGTGACTTCTTTTATTTAGTGCTGACAAACTCTACCCATCAGAACTGCTGTGGTATAGCACCCAATGGGATATAAACATGAATCTTAAAATAATTCAGAGCAGAACTACACCCTGTGTTAAACATTTTAGCTGTAATCTTATTGCATATGCCTTCATTGGTAATGGCAGCAGGAGGAAGAAAGCTATGAATATATTTATCTATTTATTCATTCAAGGCATTTTTTTATTGTCTCTTGACCCAACAGAGGCCCTGAAGTGATGCACAATTGATACAAACACTTTTAAAATACCAAATAACTAAAAACAACAACAAAACCAAACATGCTGCAAATTCCTCTTTAAAAATAGCTCTAAAACCAGATAAATCATTTCAAAAAAGAGCCAGAGCAGGCATCCCTACAATGCAGAGGTCAAGTGAAACAGCATAGTCTTCACTGGCCACTGGAAACTAAGATGGTGATATGATTGCCCACTTTGAATATCTAAAGGGATGTCAGGTAGAAGATGGAGTGAGCTCCTCCCCCCCGCTACTCCAGAAACTTGACCACGAATAAATGGGTTCAAATTACAAGACCAAAAAAAAAAAAAAAAAGATTTGATGTAAACAGTAGAAAGAACTTCTTGACTGCAAGAGTTGTTTGCCAGTGGTATATTGCCTTGAAGGGTAGGTGATTCTTCTTTGAAGGTCTTTAAACAGAAATTGCATGGCCATCTCTCAGAAACGCTTTTGTTGTATATTCTAGCATTTCAGGACATTGAGCTAGATGGCCCATGTAGCCCCTTCCAGTTCCATGATTCTTTGCAGATACTTTGGATTCTCTCAGGAAGAACTCCACATTTGGGAGGTAGATCTCCAGTACATTATACAGTTCCACAATATAATGGCCATTAAGGAAACAAAGCATTGGAGGAATAGATGATCGGGGTCAGCAGTTTCTTTTTCCTGCCTTCTCTCATTGCCACTACACAACACTAGAACAAGAGCAACCACAAGTGTGGTTCACAAACAGTGTTCTCAACATAGGCCCTTTCTGCAACGCACCTTTTCGCAGAGCTGGGGTGCAGGGATCGTGCGAGCAGCCTCCAGTGAGAGGCTCTAATGTCCCGGTTCCTTCAGCAATGCAGCTGCCACCCGCTTGTGCAAGAGCCCCACCTCTTCCTTCTCCAGTGCAGCCTGGGAGTTCCCCAGGCTGCGCTGGGGCAGGAAGTGCAAGCACCACGGCTCTGGAGCTCTACATGCACAGCAAGTGTGCACGGGGCCCCAGAGTGATGTGCGATCGCACACCATTTTTGGCTCAAAGCTGAAAATGAAAAAGTGCACAAGCGGCACCTGCTAGACCCTGGGGCATCGCACAATTGTGAGTGCGCTGTGTGGACCATTCCTCACATTCGTGCGATGCTCAAGGGGCCCTTTCACATGGCAAATGCCATGCCAAAAGGGCCATAGTGTGGAGGGAAGTGTCACTTCCTTACTTCTTAAGAAACACAGGATGCTAATGGAGTTCCCCCTCCTTTTTGATCCTTGCATTGGGGTAAGTAGGTAGAGATGTTCCAATTTCCCCTAAGTGTAAAGGTAGTAGCTTGCACACATTACCTAGGAGGTAAGACAGAAAACAAGGGTCCTATTGAATACAGTATGTATTCAGTGCAGAGTTGGAAAAGATAGAATTAAGGAGAGTGTGTATAATGAAATGCTTGAAGTTCGTTATGACTCAGTAGAGGTAGGGTGAACTTCTGGGTCTTCTACACCCTTAGAGATGACTTCAGCATCTCATTACATTTATTCTTCTTAGATGTAACAGTTAAAGTTCTGATTTAACAGTTTAGCCTCGTGGGCTGTTAGCTCTCTTAAGGCAACCTTGTGCCAGTTCTGATTCTGAGAGGGACATTTTAAACATGGGATTATAATCAGAACAACTGATTTTGGATCTGCAAGGTTTAGGCCATGCTGAATGTTCCCTGTGGGAAAAGCCTCTCACCCTTTTCCTGTAAAATGAGGACAGGAATCAGTTCTCTCACAGGAATGTTGCAAGGACAAATGAAAAAGGATTTGCAAGTCTCCTTAGTAGTACTTCTGTCTCAGACAGAGACCTGGAGTTCAGTTTAGTCCCCAGATAGTCCATTGATCCAGGATCCCTCCCATTCTTACTAGGTATCTTACCTGCTTTCTAAGAGTCTAGTGCTTATGCCTTGGAAAAAGCAGAAAGGCGCTTAGTGATAGGGGGATGATGCTGAAGGCTTCTTTACTATATTATATTGGGGTATGTGTGTTTATGTGCCTTGAAGTTTCCTGATAACTTTTGGAAACCAATGAATTTGTTTTATTAGCCAAGGAACACTCAGAGGTGTTTTGCCATTGCCTTCCTCTGAAATATCAGGGAGGTGAGAATGAAAGAGTCTTTTGCCCACATCTTCATTTACACTGGAATGAATCTGGTTCCCTGCCTTCACAATATGGTGCTTCTCTACTATTAACTGCCAAGTAGCATTATATGTAGGTTTTGACTACAGCTCTCCAGCACAGTACTAGGATACACTATACAGAAAGTTACCCTGAAAGGATGTCTTCAATTTACTTTTGCAGATTGAATTCGATATGGCACGCTGCAAGTAACAGGGTTCAGCATTCCTGAAACTCCCTCAAATGTTTAACAATAGAGATCAGATGCTTTTGAGTTTTTGACTGAGATTGTCACGTGAAGCAACACAAGAATTGCTTCACAAGTGTGTTTAAAATATTCATGAAATAAAAATGAAAGATTTTAGTCCTCAAGCCTCAGCCAGGGCAATGATGCAGTCACAGACATTATGAAGTGCTCAGCTGCATCGTAATGTGCTGTTTGATACATAATTTGAGGGCTGTGCTATGCTGCAGTGCCAGGAAAGCCTGTTAATCATAACTACAAAGGAAAGGAGAGGGTGGCTTTAAGGTCCTTTGCAACTGAGCAGAAGTTTTAGACTAAACCAAGTAGCCACTATGATTTTTTTTCAGTTAAATGAAATCTGTATTTTAGAATGCAAGAATTTCTGCCTATCATCAACTTGTTAAAAATAGAACTTTATTGGACATCAGATTCTCAGAATCCTCCAGCCAAATCTCTGAATCTTCAGTGTCTTAGAGATACAAGGAGTTATTGTCCAAAAAGTAACTTTGCTGAGTTCTGATTATGACTAAGAGTGAATTCAAATGAAGAACTGTGATGCAATAGAGAAGTCAGCATAGGAAGTTCTTTCTTGACTCTTTGTCTGACTGTCCTAGTGGAGAGTCACTGGGTGTAAAATCAAAGTTTATAATGCCTATGAATGGAATACCTTAAATTTTGCTTGAAGCCCAGCTGTGGTGTGCTGAGAACATATTATATCTTGCAGAATCAAACTCTCTTGTGTCACAAAAGTCCAATTCCGCTGTTTGGTCTTTGCATCATAAGTGCTGATGAACACATATGAGCTGGTCACATGTACATATAATGTATACACAGACCACCCAATATATCAACTGCTATCTCCCCTCTTTGAGGGGAGATAAAAACATATAAATATGTATGTACATATGTAGGTTTAGTATCTGGACAATCTGTCTTGAATTTCCCCTTTAACACCAGTATATTGAAACTTTTGTTCTAATGATAGTGTATTACCATCATAATAAAATGCCACCATCACATAATTCTGCCATATTAAATAGTGATACACTTCAGTTAGCTGCCTCCATGGCTCATTTAGTTATTCCTGTTGTTATCTTATGCACACTTTCTTTGGAAATAAGCCCTGTTTAAAGGGCCATAGGAATTCTGTGATACCCCAAAGTGTATGAAATTTAATAAAGCCTAAGAAATTCTGGGTGGGATGTAAAACAAAAAAGGTAGAGAATTTTTTCCCCCTTCTTTAATGGAGGCTGCCATCATCATGCTGTCCACAAAGTCACCTATGTGCAAACATGTGTTGGCAGGCTGTGGAAATGGCTGTCGCATTCAGTTATTGGTGGCTTTGGATTTAAGTGATTTGGGCAGATCTTGCTTGCCTTGGCAGTATCGATAGAAAAAAGTAA